>PYAF01002329.1:881467-930821 GCA_007407185.1 Glycine tomentella | reverse complement strand
ACATAGATGTAGCCTCTTAAATGAGATGTTCCTATGTTTCAGATGAAGCCTCCAATAGATATGTTGTGTCCCGGGCAAGAGATGTTCCTAGTATATAGATGTAGCCTCCGTGAGTAGAGATGTTCCTATATAACTAGATGTAGCCTCTGCCGAGTAATGTGCTGTGTACCACCTGTTTGTAGACGGGTTGGGGTGAAACAATAGAAATGGTATATGTGAAAGGGGATGAGACCCTGTGTGTTCTGATGATGAATGAGAAATGTTTTGTGAATGTTGAAAATGTACTATTTCTATGTATGTGCCTGAAAGTGAACCAGGGGAAGGAAATACCTTCAAGGGCCCTGAGTTTACTGAGATTTTATATCTCACCCCTTGTGTGGGGCTTATGTTTTGCAGGCGAATCCTCAGGAGGAGCGGACAGATCCCAAGGCAAGAAGCCTATGCAGGGATAGCGCTGTTTAGACACCTTAGGCTAGATGACATGAGCATGTGGCTCAGATGTTTTGTATTAGCCTCTGGTTTGATTTTGGTGTACCCTGAGGGGATGTTATGTACAGTTTTGCACTTAAACAGTGAATTTGTATATGAACACCATATTATAATGTACAATGTGTATGTTATCGGCATTTGTTGATGCCCTTTTATATAATGCTTCCAAACTGCTTAATCTCTGATGTATTATGTCTGATAATGACTGTTTATCCGTGGTAATTACCCGGTGCGTGTAAGGGGTGTTACAGTTAATAATCCATGAAGAAAAAAATATTGCATATTTGTTTCTTCTCTTGTATAAGAACAACTGCCAAGAAGTAATCTTAATCTCTTCTAAGAGTTTTTCTCCTTCAAATCGTTGTTCCTAAAAGGCAATGTTGTTTATTTTGTTCCACAGACACCAGCAAGTGGCATGCCAAATTAAATGCCTCCATCTTCGAAATTTTCTACCTCTGATGAACTGCTAAATTGTTCATATAACTGGTTGATCTCCTGAGGAAGCATTGTATCTATACCCATCCATCTGAATATCCCATTCTAGATTTAAGTAGACTTATAGCATGTTAGAATAAATGGTTAACAGATTCCTTGTGCAAATTAAGGAAGTAGCAGGAGGCATCTATGTTTTGTATCAAAATATTGATTTTATGTAGTTGTTCACACGAGGGGAGTCTATCAAGAATCAATGGCCAATAAAAGACTAATACTTTAGATGGGGATTCATTCTCCCAAATTTTTTTATGAATGTTGTTTGATAATTGTTGATGTTGAATAGAGATAGAGATGAGGTGATTGTAGATTGCTGCCACTAAAAATCCTTTTTCTTCATCTTATAACCATAACCATTTGTCCATCAATAGAGGTTGAAGCCTCACATGTTGAATCAGGTTCTTCAACGGTGATAATAGCTCCTTCTCCCAAACAAATAAGTTTTGCGCCATGACAACTTCCAATAAAAATTGTCATCCTCTTGGGTAGCCATTTCTGATATGAGAGCTCCTTTATTGTTGGCTACTTGGTATAATCTTGCATAGCTTTCTTTGAATGAAGAATTACCACACCATTTTTGTTCCCAAAATGATGTGTTTTGGCCATCTTTCAAGCCAACCGTTGAGACCAAAATGAGGATCATTTGAATGATGAATATCATGCCACCATTGGGATGAGTTTAGTCAATCTCTCTATAAGGACCTATATTTGAATTGTGACAAAGGGTACCAAAGCGACTCCTGATCATTAATGTGTCTCCATTTCCATTTGGACAACAAACATAAATTGAACAATTGTAAGATTTTGATTCCAAGACCACCTTGGTCCTTTGGTAGGAAAACTTTTTTCCACTTGAGCCAAATGATCTTCTAATTTTCAAACATTATGTTCCACAAGAAGCTCCTCTGTATTCCAGTTAGGGTTCTTATAACTTTTTGTGGCGTTTCATATACAGAGAAAAAGAATAAAGGTAAGCTTCACAAAACTGAGCTTATGAGTACCAGCAAACCTCCAATGGAAAAAAAACTTACCTTAATTTGGCTAATCTTTTGTGAAATTTTTTTATCACTGGTTGCCACACTCGAGACAACTTTGGGTTTATGCCTACAGGCAGACCCAAGAACTTAAAGGGCATGTATGCTATATTAAATAAAGAAAATTACCAACAGTAGAAAAGTGTTGATCTATGTTAATCTCATAAAAATAGCTCTAATTGAAATTGATAGATAAACTAGAACAAAACTCAAAACTGGCTTTAAAAGCCCATAAGTTTCCAAAAGATATTTCCCCCAAAACTATTGAATCATCCACGTGTTGAAGTAATGAATAATCAATACCTTTAGCAAGGTGTATCCCCTTGAAAATATCTTTTTCAATAAGGCTCCTAAATAATCCAGTGAGGAATTCTACAACAATCAAAAAAGAGGAAAGGGGCAAGTGGATCCCCCTACTACAACCCTCTTTTTGCTTCAAACTCAGATGTGGGGTTGTCGTTTACAAGCACCAAAATGTTGTTGGAGCAAACAATCAATTTCATCCACTACCTTTATTTGTCATCAAAGCCAAGTTTGGTCATCATGTATTCCAAAAATTGCAAGTTGACCAAGTAGTACGCATTTTGGAAATTGACTTTGAAAACCAGTATTTTGCTTGTCGTCTTCTATGCCCAATCCAAGAGTTCATTTAACACAACAACTTCGTTTAGGATTTATTTACTGGGTAGGAATGTTGTTTGGCAAGGTGAAATAATTGATGGTAAAACCTTTTTGATTCAGTAGCTGTGGAAACCTTTTCGATTCTCAAGTACATCTTTGACAAGATTAACTTGAGAGTCACATGCGTTTGTGAATAGGAGACAACCATCAAAGAAAATAAATGACTAACCTTAGGCCCATGCCTTATGATAGATATAGGTTTCCATCCATTACCCTGGACAAGCTCATTCATGAAAGTGGCTAGTTTTTCCATGCAAAGAAGAAAGAGGTAAAGGGATAAGGGATCACCTTGTCTCAAGCCTCTCCTTGGGGAAAATTTGGGATGTTTTTCATTGTTCCACTTAAGAGAAAGGCTAGTAGCAGAGACGCAATGCATGATGAGATCAATAATATTCTGAGGAAACCCAAAATCCTTCAAGGTGATGTTAAAAAAATCCCAATTAACATTATCATAGGTTTTTTCAAAGTCAATCTTTAATAAAAGAATACCAGATTTACCCTTTTTGGAATGCATATGATGAACAATCTCTTGGACAATAATTGCATTATCAGAAGTACCTCTTTTAGGAATGAAGTTGCTCTAAAGAGGACCTATGATAGATTCAAGTGAGGGCGAATCCTGTTGACCAAGACTTTAGAAATAACCTTGAAGATGACATTATAAAGACTGATGGGTCTGAAATCTTTCAAGGCCAAGGGAGTGTCTTTCTTAGGAATGGGGGCAATGAGAATATCAGCTAAACCTAAGCTCAAAGTGTCTATAGTAAAAACTTTATTCACAAGGTTCCATACATCTAATTCCAGAATATGCCAGTAGGATTTGTAGAAAATAGGTTGAAACCCATCTGGACCAGGAGCCTTGTAAGAATTCATAGAGAACACAAAATATTTTACGTCCTTAACAAATACTGATCCTGTTGAAGATCACACACATGTTGATCAATAACAAGAATAAATTAAAGATCAAGCTTGAAGGATGGCATTGATCTTCTGACTGGAAAAGTTTTTTGAATAAAGTGAGGACTTCTCTTTGAAGAACATCATCATCAATAAACAAACCATAAATTTTATTCTTCCTCTTTTTTATCATAGTTTGAGTGTGAAAAAATCTGGTATTCCTATTACCAAATTTGATCTAGTTTTCTCTAGATTTTTGGAACCAAAGAATCTCTTCTTGGCAAAGCACTTGATTGTATTGGACCTGTAAATATTTCTCTAGCTGAATAAGGTCATAATAAGGGAAATAATCAAGTTATTGATGGATCCATTTGATTCTTGCTTCAAGCTGACATTTTCTTTTAAAAATTTTGCCAAAGACATTATTATTTAATAAAATAGACTGCTCTTTGACTCCTTGTAGTTTAGCAAAAGTTTCACCTTGCAAAATAAGCCACATGTTGTTCAACCCTCTCTATAGTCTAAATGACCCATCCAAGGAGCTTGAAAATGGAAGTAATGAACTTTTTTAGGCGTAGACTTAAGACAATTGAGCATAATAGGGTTATTATCAGAATTGCTCATTGCGAGAATCTCTGCCATGGCATTAGGGAAGGCTAGCCTCCAACTAGCAATGGTTATACACCTATTAAGCTTCTTTCTCACGTGCCCCCCATGTTGAGTGTTTTTTCTCCAAGTAAATAAGCCTCCATTGGTGTCTAAATCCAATAAATCCAATAATTATCACTAATAAAGTTAAAGAAACAATTCTTTAAATATTTTATATTCTTAAAATACTTAATTATTTAAATTGATTATTTTTATTAACTGAGTATTTTTTTTTACTTTTTAGTTAAAAAAACATAGTTTCTTAAAATGAATTATTTTTATGATATATATTTTTATTAGATGAAAGTGTAAAATTGTTTTACATTGTAAAGTATGTGATAAATAAACTAAAAGATATATGATTATAAGGAATAAAAAGTTATACAAAAAACATAATTATATAAATGGCATTAATATAATATATATAAAAAAACTATCAAGAGACATTGTTATTCAAATATTATTTATTTTCCTAAATAGGTAGTGTAACACCCCAACCAATCACACCAGAAAAAGAGGGATCTGGAGGTTGTGCAGGTATGAGACTATACAATTGAGGATGCCTTAAAGGAATTAATTGGTACTACCTATACCAACAAGATGCATATACTTTTTAGTAGCTTATCACTTATGAACCCCATAGTTAAGCATGTTTGGCTTGGAGTAGTTATGGGATGAGTGGCCTATTAAGAAGTTTCTCGGAAAGCATGTGAATGAGGACAAAACACGCTGAAAAGTTTTGTGTTGGTTTGTAGGGACAACCATTGATCCTGAAAGTAGTTGAAGTAGATTGTCGAGGTTTCAAAAAGGGTTACTGAGTCTAACCGATGGAAGGTTCTGACCAACGAGGAGTTAAGTGAAGTGTCACCGTATGAAGTGTCTAGTATATGAGCCGTCGAGAAGTCAACAATCATGAATGGTACATTTAGTGGTATCAGAGCCTGGTTGCCATCACAATAATTTGTGTGATGCAAATGGGACACTATGGCAAGCAAAAGCCGAGGTCAAAATTAGTTGTCCTTTATCTCTTTTGGTTATATGCAAGTCTTAGGGAACTAAGTTTATTTTCTTTTGTGTTAACGATGTACAATTACTTTCAACTTCTTGGTTCTTACTTGGATGCTTGCATATACAAGTATAGGATGTTTCAGTGTATTCCTTTTTCGATTGATTTGGTGACCCTTAAGTGGGAATATTGTT
This sequence comes from Glycine tomentella, assembly GCA_007407185.1. NCBI lineage: Eukaryota > Viridiplantae > Streptophyta > Magnoliopsida > Fabales > Fabaceae > Glycine > Glycine tomentella. Next base: position 925,380 of record PYAF01002329.1, on the reverse strand, counting down.
GTGCTTACTATGGATTACTCATAATTGGTGTTTTATATAAGGAAGTTTCCTTTGATTATCACATATAAGTACATTTCTTATTCATTAGAAACATGAAATGCATGTATTTTTTTTTCTAGATGAAAAGTGTAGAATAAGTATACCTCTATGTATATGTCCTTTTCCCCCAAGTTTTATTTTGGTGGTTTTTTTATATCTTGTTTTTATTGAAATAATTCTATGGTTGTTGTAATGGTGTTTAATATCCTATCTAGATATGATTTGTTTAGAATAGTCGTGAAGTTTAGTGATTCACATGATCAAAGGGTGAAAGAGATAAGGATTCTCTTTGTTGTAATGAATGCATGAGTACTCATGCATGCATTTCTGTATGTATCTTTTGGTTTGCATTTTTCTTTGCATGGTTTTATGTGCACCTTCGTGTGTGTGTGTGTGTGTGTGTGTGTGTGTATATGTGTGTAAAGGGAATGCAATTCTTCCCAACTTTGAAATGCTTAGTTCATGTAATTCCTATGTGTAAATTGTGTGTTGCATTCATATTTCCCTTAAGTTGCTTCTTCTTGTTCTTTATGTTTCCTATGCCTTTGAGTTGTTAGTAGAATATAATACAATTGTGAGTTAAGTGATTATCTAGCTTGAGAATGGAAGTGAAGATATATACAATTGTTTTTAGATAAGGGGATGATGACCTTAGTCTAAGCTAGGTTAGGCCAAGTGAAGGATGTTAACTTAGACAATTTTATGTAATAGGAACCCTATGGCAAACTGTCACATATGCCCTCAAGATAAGGTTGATAAAAACAAGTAGACATACCCATCTTGTAGCAATAGAGATATTGTAAAGGTAGTTCCGCTTAGAAAAACAACAATTGATAAGAGTAGATTTCCTAGCATTACCTACATTTTAAGTTGATATCTAAGTTAAGTTAATCACCTTAACCAATAATTATGTTTAAGATATAAGCCTAGTGTAAAGAAGGAAATATGTGATGTGTAGGTGCAATAGGAAAGATCGTTACAAGTGCCTAGAGTTATGTCCACCATAGAAATGATAGAGTTGCATAGATTGTTAGACGCCTAATAAGTAGGGGCGAACTAGTCGTGATAGTCATCAACTTAATTTGAGCCTAACTCTAAAGAGTCCTTTATGACCATAAGATTTCGATATTTAAGGAAAATTTTAAAAGAAGATGGATGTGTAGGAATATCATGTGGTTTGATCTTGATTTTCGAGGGCGAAAATCTTTTCAGATAGAATTGCAACACTCCAAGTTTTGAGTACTAGGAATATACCATAATGAGAACTCTTATTCGGACCCTTCTATTATATTTTCTATAAATATTTGTTATTATTATTTGTATATTATTGGTTTTGTCCTAAGCATGTACTTGTGTTGTGATGGTGTGTGTTCTTATACACATGTGTATTTTGTGTATATTATTATCATTATTGTTGTTGTTGTTGTTGTTATTGTCTTTATTATATTATATTATATTTGGTGTTAGAAGGGTCTTAGATTAACTTTTATAGTTAAAATGCTTGAAAATTTGTCTAAGTCTAGTGTTAGTTTTATGATAACAACCTTAGAAAGACCACGTCATATCTTGAGTTATAGTTGTCCGTTTGAGGTGTTGTTTGTGTTGTTGGAAAGCTTGCTGAAAAGTTACAATTCATTCACACACTTTAGAAACCAAAATCAGCTTTTATCTTAGAGAAAATCAGCTCTAAATTAAGTCAATTGATCATGAAAATCAGCTCTAAAGAATTAAGTGGGATTAGAGTTAGGTGGGGAGCTCTTTATAGTCAATATTTTTATATTTCCCTTTGAGTTTTCAAACTTGGAGAATTTAGACGGCTTGAGATTGTGTTTTAAATCACAACCAAGTTTTTGCCATAATAAGAGTTGTCATGGAGATCGTGGTGGACAGAGCCATTGGGTCAATGAGTTCTTGGAAGTGTTTGCGAGATCGTCTTCCTTTTCCTTGTTGAGGAATTGCTTCATTTGAGGTTAGGGAAAGTGTGTTCTCTCATTTTCTTTTGTTGTATGAATGGTAATAAGCCACAAATAAATTGTATGGTCTTAGGTTTATGATTATAACAAGTTTATTTTCTTGGATGAGTTGTGAATATCCTAAAGCACTTTCTTTTGTTATGATATGTGTGAATTTGATTGTTATATGTTTTGATGTTTTGTCATTTTGATATTCTTGAAATTGAATTTGATAATTGATGTTGAATGCACATGCTGATTTTCTAATAGAAAATTTTAACTCAGAACACCAAAATGTGTACTTAAATGATAGATTTAGACTTTGTGTTCTTCATAAGAGTTGTAGCCCTGGATGTTATTTAGCTAAGGGATTTGATTTCACTCAAAAAAGATTTATATAACTCCAGATATTGTAATTTTAGTGAGTAAAGGTTAAGTTGTCATAATTATGCAGTCATATTGTATATTTCCTAATCTTAGATTTCTAAATGATTTAGAGGAATTTTTAGGTCAACATATAAGTTGTAGATAATTCTCTTATCTTTCTAACGAGATAAGAACCAACTTAATAGGATTATTACAACTCTAGACATTATTATTATACTTTATAAAGGTCATAGTAAGGTAGGAAGGAAAAATAAGTATGTATTATTGATATCACAATGGGTGATAGTATGGTGCATGAATTTATACTTATGATTTGACAAATGAAGTGACGTGATGATATTGTTGTCCCTACTACAAAAATCACTTTCAACATCGGTAATTTAACATCGATTATAATAAAAACCAATGTTAATCTACTCGCGGTGGCATTTCCGTAAATAAAAGGATATCGTTAACATTGATTTAAAAAAAAAAACCGATGTTACTGAGAGAAAGTCAACATCGATTTTACAAAAACCGATGTTGTTAATTAATAATTAACATTGGTTTTCAAAAAACCGATGTTGTTAGGTCATATTTAACATCGGTTTTTGGAAACCGGTGTTGTGGAATGCGTTAACAACATCGATTTTATTTAAAAACCGATGTTGTTGGATCTTTTATAAACTCGTGCCCAAACTCTAGACCTCCCACTCTCATTGTCTCTTACTCTCACTCTAATTATGGCTTACTCCCACTCTCATTGTCGCTTACTCCCACTCTCACGCTTATTGTCGATCTGACTCTTGTTCTCGTTGTCAATGTCGATCTCACTCTCACAGCGCTTCCACTCCTCGCTCTCGGTGTCATTATCGGTGGTCTCACTCTCATTTATGCCTTTATATATACTAGTTTCCAGGTTCTAGCCACTTGATTTTTTGATACATTATCCGTTAAAAGAAAATTCATCATTGTAGTTTTATTGTTAAACCTAACTAAAAAAACATAATATGCAATGTGTTAGAGTCAGTTCAATTGTTGAGCCCAGTGTGATGAGGCTGCTCATCTGATCTGAGAAACTAAATGGAGGTAGTTAGGGTAACTGGGAAACTAATTGTGCAGTGAAGGTAGGGACAGTGAATTGAGCAATATTTGCCCTCTTTTTTTTGCCTTGGCATATGAATTAGCTACGTAGTTGTGTCCACTATCTCTTAAGACAAATCATTTGTATCTCCATGTTTTGATTTTTGAAGAAGATTAGTCCATAATGATATAAACACCCTTTGTGTTTCTTATAATGATAAAAATCAAATGTTTGTTCCTATATTAAGGTATTACTACCAATACTTGAACATGTGAGTCATGCAAGGCAATAAATTCAGTTCTCTCTTTTTCCATTTTTTTTTCTTTTCAAACAAAGAACTTTGCATGAATTCGAGAAAGACTAGGATAATAAAAACTTATTAAATATAATACTAATACATTAATTGTCTTGTATACCATATTGACTTAATGGATCATGCTTGCTCTAAATCTAAATGTGCTCAGTTTTACACACAATCATCTTAACTTACTACAACATTACAAAATCAGTCAATAGCCATAAGTGATAAATTTATTCAATTTATATTTCACTCTCCATGGTTCTTATCAAATTATAAAAATTGGATTGTTCCAAATAATGAAGAACCTGGTAGCAAGACAAGGTGGCTTAGTTATGTTAGTAAAATGTGATACAAATAGATCAAAGGAAGTTACAATGAAAACTTTCATTTTATTTCTTTATATTTTAAGTTAAAAAATATTATCAAGTAAGCCACTTTTTCCTGCTACAGGGCAATTTTTCTTCATTATTTGGAAAAAGGAAGTTACAATGAAAAATTTCATTTTATTTCTTTTTTTTTAAGGTAGAAAATATAATCAAAGATTCAAAACCAGTATGTCACAGATGGAGGGCCTAAATTGAGGAGTCTCATTGGGAAGAGCTTGTGGATCTAGTGTCTTGGTGAAGCAATGCTTGGGTGGAACATGGTGGTTTCAAAAGATATGGGAAGAAAGGTTGTTGTCTTGAGTAGAAACATTGAGGGTCTTTCTTGTGACGTCACATTGGATTAACTAACTCTAATAACTAATCATGGATTAATTCAATCTTAAGAAACGTTATAACCCTTATGTGTCAGCTTAAACTTAAAGCATTTTAACAAAGTACATATTTAGTAATATGAAATAGTATCGAAATTCAGAGGGATGACTTTTACTAAGTAAAGACTACAAATGCAAAATGATATAAGAATTTCATAGGAGAGAAAAGAGGTACACATACGTGCTGAAAAAAATAAGGGATGCTTTAAAGGTAATGGAAATCCCCTTGAAGAGATGAGCAACAACTTAAAGAATTATTTCTTCGCTTACTTTTTGTTGTTACTGGTTAAAATATTTTCAACAGTAGAAGAAAAGTAGGCACACAAAAGGAAGAAATAATATGAATAAGAAACCACACACCAGGTTGTCTCAGAGTGCAAGATTGCTTCATTTGCTACCTCAACCTTTTAGACACATTAGGGGAAATTGATCATTTGATATTAGAAGCACGCTTCAACATTTGAATCTATAAGCCATTTTAACTATTCATCGTCATCTTCATTCTTATTATATCTATTGTCATGTATCCCTAATAAAACATCACTATAGGCATGACGATTTTTTTTTCATGTTCCATGCTTTTAATGTGCTTATCCAATACATCATGAACTTTTCAAATTGCAAAGTTATGAAATGTATTTCTCTTGTTAGTTGTTACTTGGATAAAATTTCTTAGCATTGCAAAGTTAGATATCAACACATTGGCTAGCATGAGATAAATTATAAATTAATCATTAGCTATCATTAACCCAATTGGGAAAAGATACTCATTCAGAATATAAGGCTACTATGATCATTTAAAGTCAACATAGTCAATTTAAAAGCACTACTTATTTGTACAAAGACTATGGTCTCATAGCTAGTCCCCAGCTTGGGTAAAGGATTGTTATGTTAGAAACTTGATAGTCAATGTAAAACTTTTCGAAACCCTTAACATGAATCACTCACCATAGCAATACGAAGTTGGAAAAGGTATTATCTTTGGCTAGTGTCTAGGTGCTTTGCATGACTCCTTTCTCATATGTGAACCATTTTGATTTCCAAAAGAATTATTTCCTTTTGTTGTTATGGTAATTGTAATTGTAATTTGTATGCATTTTTTGTTGTTGTTTGCATCGTCATCACGACATTGATTGTTATTGTTTGTGACCATCTTGATAGGTACAAATGTCTTTCATAAACTTTTGATGCTTCTTTTTGTTATGAATACTGTTATAACTTTTTTTACCTGACTATTGCTTTAGATATACAATTAATATTCATTATGAGTGAACCTTAGTTTCCTATTTGAGATTCAATACAATGATTCCTCCAAACAGTTTGGATTAATCATTGTATTGAATCTTGAATTATCCGTTTGGACAGTTTGGGAAGAGTCATTTTTTATAGTAGATTAATATGTATAGGCTAACTTTCTTTTGTAAAATTTGTTGAAATTTCGATATAGTACATTTCACTTTGTTCTCCGGGTGTATACTTGATTGTGGTGGAATTCAAGTCACCGCTTTCATGTCGTGTACTTGGAGATCAATGCGAAATGCTGGCAAAATTTCATCAAATTTAAGAAAAGAGACTTAACCTTTACGTATGAATCTACTATAAAGAAATGTCTTCCTGAATGGGATAGGGCAACACCTTTAATGAAAAAAGTGAGGTTTTCATGCATGAAATAACTTTGTGAGTATCACAGAGTTATTAATTAGATGGACCAAAGTTGGATGAATGCAAGTCATATGAGCCCTGCGTTTGAGGAAGGCGTTGAACAGTTCTTAGAATTTGCCTCTGAAAGAAGTTGACCGGATGAGGATGAAAAATATTTTTGTCCTTGTATAAACTGTTTGAATGGGAGAAGATAACAACTAGACGACATACGAGAACATATTCTGTGCGATGGGATTAAAAAGAATTATACGACATGGATATGACATGGTGAATTGACAGAGATGCAGATGGGGTCCCAAACTGAATCGATTGATGTACAAATGGGAGATCGATTAGAGGATATGATTCATGATCTTGGACAAGAGTGTTTTCAGCAAGCACATGTCCCTATGTGTGATACATTGGAAAGTGATTCGAAGAAGCTGTTGTATCCGGGGTCCAAGAAGTCTTTGACGTTGTTGTATTCTGTTTAATGTTAAGGTCAGATATAGGTGGAGTGACAAAAGCTTCACTTCACTGCTTCAAGTAGTGCAAGATATGCTTCCAGAGGAAAACACGTAGCCAAAAAGTTACTATTAGGCGAAGAAGATATTGTGTCCGATCGGTATGAAGTATCAAAAAATTTATGCATGCCCTAATGATTGCATACTGTACATACATGAGTATAAAGAAATACATAAATGCCTTAAGTGTGGGCTATCGCAGTACAAAATGAAGAATGATGACAAGTGTAGCAGTGGCGAAAGCACAAAGAAAGGCCCCCCAGTGAAGGTGTTGTGGTATCTTCCGATCATTCCAAGGTTTAAGCGTCTGTTTGCTAATGCAGATGACGCAAAAGACCTTACATGGCATGTAGATGGAAGAAATTGTGATGGAATGCTCCGCCATCCGACTGATGCCTCCTAGTGGAAGAAGATTAATCGTTTATTTCTGGATTTTGGCCAAGAGGCAAGAAATCTTAGGGTTAGACTTGCCAGTGATGGAATTAATCCCTACGGCAATTTAAGCACCCAACACAGTTCACGGCTTGTTTGCTAGTCAGTTGCAACTTGCCTCATTGGTTGTACATGAAGCAAAAATACATGATGTTGTGTATGATAATATTTGGCCCAAGACAACCAAGAAATGACATTGATGTTTATCTCAGTCCCGTGATTGAAGACTTGACAAAGTTGTGGGACGAAGGGGTTGCCGTGTTTGATGGGTATCGAAATGAGACTTTCAAGTAAAACTTGCATATGGAAGAAGAGGCTGATATTCTTTGATCTTCCATACTGGTCTGATCTAGATGTTAGACATTGTATCGATGTTATGCATGTGGAGAAAAATGTGTGTGACATTGACATGCTTTTTAACATTCAAGGCAAGACAAAGGATGATTTGAATACTCGTCAAGATCTAGCTTAGATGAGTATACGTCACTAGTTACATCCAAGGTTTGATGGTAAGAAAATATACTTGCCTCCAACATGTCACACTTTGTCAAGAAAGGAGAAGACAAGTTTTTGTCAGTGTCTACACCGTGTCAAAGTGCCACAAGGATACTCTTCAAATATTAAGTGCAGTTGAAAGATCTGAAACTAGTTGGCTTAAAGTCTTATGAATGCCACGTCTTGATGCAACAACTGTTAGTCGTGGCAATTCGAGACATTTTGCCTAACAAGGTAAGGCATGCCATAACTCGCCTGTGTTTTTTCTTCAATGCCATTTGTAGCAAAGTCATCGACCCTGTAAAGTTAGATGACTTGGAAGATGAGGCTGCAATTATCTTGTGTCAATTGGAGATGTATTTTCCTCCTTCCTTTTTTGACATCATGGTTCACTTAATTGTTCATATGGTCAGGGAAATTAAATTTTGTAGTCCCGTTTATTTATGGTGGATGTACCCGGTTGAGTGATACATGAAGATCTTAAAAGGGTATACAAAGAATCTACATCGTCCTAAAACATCTATTGTCGAAAGGTACTTTGCAAAAGAAACTATTGAAATTTGTTCAGAGCACATTGAAAAGGAAAAGCTTGTTGGGCTTCCTGAGTCTCGACAAGACGAGAGAGTTGTTAGAGTCAGGGAGAGCTCAAGAGGATCAAGAAGCTGAGTCTCTTAGGTAGCAAAGTATGTAGGATTTTTACACGCCAAATCAATTGATTGGTAGTTATAATTTGTGTATGTCTAAGTGAGACTTCCTATATCATGATTTTGCATTCATGTTTTCATAAAAGCATAAGTTTTGTCAAAAAGATTTTCTGAAACATAAGGTTTTCATGATTGCATTTAAAGCCAAGTGTTCAATGTTTAAGTTTTTGGAAAAACAATTTCTCACTGGTTTAATCAATTACCAGCAAATGGTAATCTATTACTTAAGCTTTCAAGAACACTTTAATCGATTGTAAGAGTATGGTAATCGATTACACTACACAAAATCACAGAAAAGTCTTCATCTGATAATTGATTACAAAATTGTTGGAATTGATTACTTGGCGCGTGTTTAGAACAAAGACTTTCTGTGATAATCGATTACATTGCGAATTAATCGATTACATTGCTCATAAATATTTTCCAGAAAGTTCAAGAACACATTAATGTAAAGAATATGAATATCTCACACTTAACCAAGAGGGGGGGTGAATTGGTTAAGCCTTGGTATTTTAAAAAATTCTTTAATCAAAATCAGAGTTCCTAGGATCTTTATCACTTTTCAAAAACCAAGAACTTTATTCAATCAAGTATTTCAGCCCCAAGGAATTCAATGAATCAAAACTGATATAATTGATCAAGCAATTTAAACAAGAACACAATGAATATAAGAGTTAAGGAATATAGAAACAAGACAATCAGATTTATACTGGTTCACTTCAACACTAGAAGCTACATCCAGTTATCTTCCAACCAACACTAGGTTAGAGTTCTACTATTATAATTTTCTGTTCTTACAAGCAATTACAAAGTCTCCCTTTATCAACACTAGATAAAGTACAGAAATCTAAAACCTTATTAGATTTTAAGAGACAAGAACCTGAGAACACTACTCAGTTCTTTCACCTAGAGAACCCCTTCTCTAGTTACAAGCAAGAACCCAATTACAATGGCCAAATACAAAGAAAATTCAAAACTAAAATTACAATAAGATTAAGGAGAGAAACAATCTGATGATCCAATGTATGCAATGCAAAATGAAGTTACCAGATCAGGTTGAATGATTACAAATCAATAAGCACAACTTTCCTTAATCTTGAAATGGTTTCAAGCTCCAAGAAGGACTCAAACACACATGATCAATGCACAATGGAGCAAGAAAGACTTTATCCCTTGGAAAACACTTAAGAATGCTCACAAGACTGTTTAAGCTCAGAAAATACGAATGGGTAATGTTTCACAAAGTTAGAAAAGCAGCTGAGTCAAGAATCTATTTATAACAACTTTTTGTAACTGTCTGTAATCGATTAAACGCGCCTAATAATCGATTGAAATGCTCATGTAATCGATTAAATAAACCTTGTAATCGATTAAAGTGTTTAACAAAGTTTCTGGGCATGAGCAACGAGTAAAATAATCGATTATTCCGTCTTTGTAATCGATTAAGACAGGAACTTGCAAAATATAAAATGCACTGTGTAATCGATTACTATCTTTGGTAATCGATTAAGGCAGGAGCTTGTGGCATTCCAAAATACATTGTGTAATCGATTACGAAATGTGGTAATCGATTATCTAATGCAAACATACAAAATACAGACACAAGGTGTAATCGATTACTAAAAATGGTAATCGATTAAAGCAGGAAGATGGCTTTTTCAATTTAAGCCTGTGTAATCAATTACTACCTATTGGTAATCGGTTCTTCCAGAAAGTCTTAAAACCATGAGTAGCAATGTAAAGCTTTGTAATCGATTAAAGTGTTTCAACAAAGCAGTGTATGTGAAAACAAAGGTTAAATAATAGATTATTCCGATAGGTAATCGATTACTTTGTTCTTGAAGGTTTTTCCAGAATGAACTAAGAACAATTTAATCGATTATATCTTTAATGTAATCGATTACAACAGTATAAAAATAATTTTTCCAAAAATCTTTGAGTCAAAAAAGAAACCTTAGTAAAGTATAAAAAAAAAATTTGATTTTTATAAAAACCACTTCGTTAAATCAATGAATGAATGATTAAATATGTGAATGTATGGATCAATCAGATATCTTTCCTTTTACATAAAATTTCAAGTCTTCAAGCATGCTGAAAGCACAAAACTCTTCTTGTATCAAAGACTTCCAAACTTCATGAAGCTCCCCCTGGAATCAACAATTAATCTATTAAAAGAGTTATTAATTGATTACATATGTGAATTTAATCATTACATTAGTGAATTAATCGATTACTGACAATTACAAACTAATTTATATAAATAGTTGTTGGGTGTTTTGAAAATAGAAAATGAATTATCAAAGTATTTTCATAAGCTTTTTGTAGTAAGAAAAGATTCCAAGTGCTAAACTGTGTTAGACCCACAAATCCTCAAGCTTCAAGATTTCTAAAGAGGATTTCTTTTTGGACAAGTTTCAAAAGAAGTTTTGGAAGGAAAGTTCTGAAGTTGTTTCTTTCACCATTGTTTCAAGTCTGGTAATCTTCTGCATACATCATTACTGGATCATCAGGTGGTTTCCTTTCATACAACTTGTTTGTAAAGATCCTTTGAATTTCTTTTTGTGTGTAGCTATAACAATAGTTTTTTTAAGACTTTTCTAGAAATAGGTGTTTCTAGAGATAAGAGTATAAATAGGTTTTCTCTATGTCTTGATCACAAAGATTCTAAGTGAATTAGAATTCTCGTTCTTGATCTAGGTGTGATTGAGAGTGGTTTTAAAAAACTTGTAAGAAACAGATTGTTATTAGTGGAACTCTAACTTGTTGGTTAGAAGAACTGGATGTAGCTTCTCTAGGTTGAGAAGTGAACTAGTATAAATCTTTGTATTAACTACTTGATATTTATCTTTTCTTGCTATTATTATTTCTCATTCATTAGTGTACATTTCATAAGCAACATAAAAAGTTTTTGATTGCATTCTTTGAGTAGTGGTGTTTGATTGGTTGAAAGCTTGGATTGTTTTGTGATATGATCTTGTTAACTCTGATTGTTTAAGAATTTTAATTGTCCAAGATCAACCTATTCACCCCCCTTCTTGGTTCTTGTGTGTTGTTCATATTGTTTTCAAGAGTGGAGGTAAGGGTTCACGAGGGATGCATGTTATAAATCTCAATATTGAGGAATTGCAACAAGCTCATTTGTATATACTGAATAATAGTAATGAAGTCCTGTCATGCATAGTTCGTCACGAAGTCTTAGTTAAGGAAAATAACCCAAAAATGACCAAGAATAGGTTGTTGAAAGAGCATAACAAGACTTTCCTAAATTGGTTTAAAGATACAATCTTTGGTGACAATAGTGCCTCTGAAACGTTAAGGAAGTTAGCAGATGGGCCTAAAAGAAATTTTAGAAGTGGGCATGGATACAATATCAACAAGTATTCGTTCTACACAAGATGACAAGAGTACAATGAAAAACAATAGGATTCGTCTTAGGGTTGAATCCCAACACTTTGCTATTATGCATGACCACAATTTTCGTCTGGCGTCTATCCCTTACTTTGGAGTCATTGATGAAATTTGGGAGCTTAATTATGTTAAATTCACTGTGTGTGTTTTCAAGTGTAACTGGGTTGATACCAATATCGGTGTGTCAACCGACAATTAGGGATTTACTTTGGTAAATCTTAAGAAGTTAGGTTATCATAATGAGCCTTTCATCATGGCAGAACAAGCTAAACAGGTGTTTTTGTTCAAGATCCTTGTGATTAAAGGTGGTCAGTGGTTCTACATGGAAAAACCATTGGTATTAATCTTGAAGATGATGATTCAACCCTTGACAAAAATGAATAACGTCAATAGAGAAGAAGAACTTGACGACGTCCATGCAAATCATAATGATCATGATGAAGGAGAATTAATTAATATCGTTTAATGTAATCTTTTTATATTTACTTGTTTTCACATTTACAAATTCATAACTTACTATACTTGTACTTGACTTTAATTAATGTTATTTTTTAATAGGAACATGACAACACCACCGAGTTCCCCTCCTCCTCCTGAGTTAATACCTTTGTCGTCTATGTCGAAGAAGACTAGAAAAGCAACACGACTGAGATCATTTGACTGCCAAACCCATCAATGTCGAGAGACTAGTGGTTCATATGGATCCTGCCATTGGGAAGGCGGATGGTCCCCACAAAAATAAATTAAGGGCGTATTTGGGGATCATCGCTTAAGACAAGGTGGATGTTACAATTGGTAACTAGAAAGAAGTTCCTGCAGCTCAAAAGGATTTGATCTGGGAGGACATTCAGGTATTTGAAGTAAATGTTAAATGTTATTGTAATTGGTTGTACTAAAAATCGTAAAATGTTGAATGTTATTGGTTAAGTATTAATTATATTTATTATATCGTAGACTGAATTTGATATACCAGAAGCGTCTAACCAAAGGACGAAGAAGAAAATCCTTCAGACTGTAGGAGAGCGTTGAAGGCAAGGAGGAGGATGATGACACAAGGCAAGGAGGAGGATGATGACACTGTCTGTGAAAAGTACGGTATTAGCAAAGAAAAGTGGAACCAATTTTGTCAGAGTCGTAGAGACCCTTCATGGAAGGTTAATTTACTTCAATTGTTTATGAATAAAACAATTAACTTGCATTTTTTTGAATCGCTTTTTGTTGACAAGTTTTTGTGTAATTGTGACAGGATGTTAGAAATGAAGCTCAGGCCATCCAGAAACTAAACACTGCCCTCACATGTTGTCTTGTGGGGGTTATAATTTATTGAAACAAAAGTTAATGGAGGAAAAACAAAAGAGAGGAAGCAACTCAACTCGAAAGCACGAAAACAATCGTTTATCCTCCATCTCTTGTAAGATGACACGTGAAGTGGAAGATGGCTCACACAAAAGAATTAGGAGAGATGACATTTGAGGCGACACATGAGATTGCAGAAAGGATTGTAAGTTAATTTTTTGTTTCAATGGTCATTAATTATAAAAACAATAACAAATTCAAGAACTCATGTAGTATTTTGTTGATTGCAGGATACCTCAGAAGGGCAATCGACATAGGGTAACTTTGTCGCCAGTGGACGTTACAATGTACTGACTACTGCCATTGGACGACAGAGCACTCAAGTCGTGTCTGTGCTATTGGAGCTAGTGTGATGATCAAACAATACTTTGGACCGCCTTCAACAAGCTCTCACACATCAAAGTCCACGAACTCAGAAGACTTGGATCGACTGAAATAGAATATCAGGGACTAGCTAGAGCAGTCGATCAATGAAAAAGTGACTCGACAACTAATGTTGTCCTTCAACCAGATGTAGTCCCAGATGCAATCACAGGGATTCATATCGCCTCTTGAGGTTGAGGTTGGTCCTTCTAGTGCCCGTGTCAACACGGAGAAGCTCAGGGCAATACTTAGACACAGATGCATCAGACAGTCATGAGTTGTATGTTGATGACAATCCTCCTCGCTAGTTGCCCTTGGAAGAGTTTATGAGGGGTCGACAATCGTGGACAACGTCCCTTTGGCCAATGATCAACTGAAGCTGGATGTTGAGGCAGTTCGATTTACTGATGCTCATGTCCCTGTACCCACTGAAGAGTTTAAGTTAGTGGGACAGACCCTTAACACCTTCCTTGCTTGGCCTATAGATCTTGAGCAACTTATTTCAATAAAGGTATTTTATTTTTGTTGTATTTATTATCATTTAAAAAGTATTTGTTACAAAATTAGTGTTGACTATCATTGACTTATGTTTATTAATTGTGTAGGATAATCAGGTATCTAAGGGACCGACGAAACCTGTATATGAGTCGAAACTTGATGACGATCCCCTATACCAGATCACATTAACGATCCCACAACTTTTCCTCAGGCCTATGCAGGTGTCATAGGATACTACTGTGTTTGGGGTGTATAATGAGGATGTCCCCTTGTACATAAAGCATAAAGATATTTCTGAAATAATACACGGTGGTCAATGTCTCAACATCTTTGTTTTACAACTGTGGATTCTGTAAGTCACTTTACATTATAGTCCATTGCATAACTAGTCTTTTTTTAAAATTGATACATAATTTACTTTATTTTTAAAAACAATAGGCATATGAATGACTTAAGGCATATGGATTCCTTAAGCCACAGTTCAAACAGAGATCTGGCCAATCACAATTTGAATCTGAAGACTATATTAAGAAATGAATGCAGAGTTCATAGAAACATGTCTACCTAGCAGCGTACTTGAATGGGTAAGTAAAATTGTACAAATCAATTTAAATAATGTATGCACTATAATAACTTAATGTTCTCCAATACAGTGCACATTAACAACTGGTCGTTTTATATCCTAAAGATAATGTTGTTGTCTAGTTCTGCTCCTTGCACAAAAAGTCAGATAACAACTTGAAAGGAATTATTAACATGTCAGTTGTAATTTGTAAGACATTTATTTTATTATTTGTAACAATGCGATATGTTAATTGTACAATATGCATGCATGTTTCTCTTAACCAGTGCTTCGAAGGGATTCAACGATAGTCAAGGAACTAAATTCAAGGCTATTGCTAAATGGATTGCAGTTAAAGTAAGTCATTAAACAATGGTTGATGTCTTAAAAATTACATTTATTACTATGTACACTAATTTTCGATTAACTTTGAATCTCTTATTGAATTTAGTGTAATAAGCAAAGGGGAAACACTGAGTGCGGCTATTATGTGATGCATTGGATGTCAACGATAGTACTAGGAAGTTTCAGGGATAATTGGGAAATGATAATTGTTTACTTCAAAAATAATTTTATTTGTTATACTTGTTTTTATTTATACTGATTAAGTTACGTTATATTATATCATGCAGTATTTTACAGATCCGAGACCATTGGAACCAGAGAGATTAAAGGCAATTCGCATTCAGTGGGCAAGATTTTATCTTAGACTTAAAAATCAAACACTAGGTGTGTAAGGGATTTTATAATTGTATAAATAGTTTAATTAGAATCGGTTATAGTGTATTGACATTATTGTTTTCTTTGACCATGACTTATAACTCGTAGTAAATTTGTATTGTACTATGAAACTGTCTGGCTGGATTGGTCTACTTTTTAATTTGCAGGTTTGGGTGATATTAAAAAAATAGACAATATAATAAAAAAACTACAAAAAACATTGATTTTCGGTAAAAACCGATGTTGTTTTTGATGTAGATCAACATCATTTTTTTAGTAAAAATCAATGTTGTTTATTGCATATTTTACATTTTTTTTTGTTTATTTCTTATTTGGTGATATCGATTTTTCTTAAAAATCGATGTTGTATAGTTTTGTTAACATCGGTTTTGAAAACCGATGTTAACATTGATACTTTTAACATCGATGGTTTCAACATCAGTTAAAAACCAATGTAAAAGCCTATTTTCTAGTATAGTGTGTAAATGAGTGAATGTGCCTATGAATCATATTGTGATTGAATGCATGATGTCCATGAGTATATGTGAAAGTAATGTCATGGTATGCGTATTTGTTGTGAAAAATGTTAGGAGGTAATCCCTGTGGGATAGGAGTTTCCAAGAAAATTCGAAAAATAAACCATGTGCATATTGTTTATGAACCATGTATCATGTTGTGCATATGTATTTTGAAGTGAAGGACATTTATGAACCTAATCGAGGAGATCATGAATGGGTTGACATATGACTCTAACCTTGGGAGTCAATGGTTTACAATCTCCTTTAAGCTCATGTTGATCACATGAATTGGAGTATCCTTACAAGGCTGAAACACCATAACGCTCTGTCGACAAAGTCATCTCGATGAGAGTGATTGTATCGGGTTGCCCATTGTGTGACAATTTGTTGATTACATGGACTTTCAGGCTACATTCACGGTGTTTTCTAAAATGGTACCACATGCATACGAGTCTACAAGTCCAATATGCATCGCATTTCATGTGCGACTTTGTGTATGAAATGTTTGATTTGGATGAGACATGCTTGTATCGTGGAACGTAATTGTTTATAAATGTATTTTATATCTTTATGACTTAAAGTTTTAAATTTATTACTTTGTTTGTATTTGTGATGAATGTCAGCCTTGTAGGTGAGTCTCTGTAAGGTTATAATGATGATGCTACATGAGAGGCTTAGATCTCCACTTTAGTATTAATTTTAGGGTTATGGATGCTTTTGAAATAATGTAATATTAGGACATATGTTTTATTCATTTATTTAAGAATTAAATTAACGAACATTTTTTAACTATATTTTATTTAATATGGTTTATATGGACTTTGGATAGCCAAGATTTATTTAACATGAAGTTACACATTTTTTATTGATTTATTTTCTTTAAGTTTACAAATATTTAACATATAATACTCTTACCGCAAAATAAATTATTTAAAAAATAAAAATATCCTTTTAATTAAATTCCATTGCAAACATATTTTAAAAAATATTACAAATATATGTGTATTGGGGTAAAAGGGTGTTACAAGTAGTAGTTTATATAAGCTACAAAACTAAAGTAGATAATGCATGTGTTCTTGGAAGCAGTGTATTACATTATTATTATTATTATTATTATTATTATTATATTTTTAAATTTTCCTATCTAATATATAAGTGTCGTTGATAGTTTTTTAAAATATTTATTTATTTTTCTTCTTTGTTTTCTAGTTGTAGCTAGGTTGGTGAACAAGTACAGGTGACCGATAACCAGACACAAAACATTTCCAGAAGCAAGAAACAATTTGAGCCAGATCATGCATATAATTAATTCATAATATTAATATTAGTTAACTGTTGATTGTATTAATAATTTCAAATGCAAAAGATATTGCAGCATCCAAGCAGATTTACTGACCGCGTTGCTTGCTTCTTAATCATGTCTCCAATCTTAATCACATGTCTCCAATCCGAATGATCCAGAAATTATTTGCAATTTCGCATTGGCGAATAATATGACATTCAAATTAATTGGGTTGGTTCCTTATATTTCATTTACTACGTGCAAGGTAATAAACAATTCAATATATATAGATCAAGAAATTTCCAGCAAAAAAAATATAGATCATGGAAACGCCATATTAATTATTCTTTTGCAGTATTGTTATATGGCACGAACAGATTTGATACGAAAGGCTTAAGGAAATAACGTGGTTGTGGTTTAATTATTGGTTAAAATGATAAGTTAAATAAATAAATAAATTCATATTTGAGCAGAAATTAAGGGTCATATTTTTTCCGGGGGGAAACATGACATTAAAAACTAGAGATACAGAGAATAAGTATTTGATAAATCTCCAAGAAGATACCTATATATTCGGAGTAAAAGTTTTCAAGGCTTTACCATTAATAACATGAATGCAGTTTATTTGTATATACGTTTGTTAATAGAAAATTATAGGAGAAGAAAATAGACAGAAAATTAAATAAACTTTTCTATAAGATGAAATTAGTTTATATGTAAATTAATTTATAAAAACTCTCTTATATTTACATATCTAAAATTTGATTTTTAACTTATAACTAAATTTTGTTTATGGAAAAAAATATTTTATTTTTCTTCTTATTTTTTCTCCTACAAGTATTTTATGAACCAGTGTTTGTCTAAACATATCTTAGAGTGTATAGAAAAACAATACCAAATGAGAAGTTTTTTCAAGGTCAATCTTGATTAGTGTCCATCCTTTAGTTTCTTCTTCTTTTTTTTTTTCTTTTCCAGAGTTTAGAGCTTTCTTATTGTGTTAATTATGAGTTAAATAAATATATTGCAAAATAATAAAATAACAGAAAATTCATAATGATTTATGAAACATTATATTCAACGTACAACAAAAAATTAATCAAACGATGCTTCAAAATATTGAAAAATAAAATTTCAATTAGTGGGTAAACCAAACAACTCAATCTATATTTTGACTCATTGGATTGACAAAAGATTGAATCACAATATTCAACTCAATGTATTTTAGCGGGTTAAATAGATTCATCCATCAAGTTCAATTCATTCTTACATTCTTATCGCTTATAAATTTACTATTAACTACAAATTACTAGCTATTAATATACTACTGTGATCGTTAATATTGCACTTTACATTTATATATGATTGAATGAATTGTTTACTTATATATATAGAGCTAAGAAACAAAAACAGTACAGGTTACGCCAGAGAAAGTTGGGCCTTGGTTTGACTCGTAATTTATCATTAAATAAAAATACTAGATGATACCAAAAACTTTTAGTAGCAAAACTTATGAATATATATATATATATATATATATATATATATGTAGAATTTGTTTTATTTTTTTAAGTTACATCTTTCTCTAATCGGGATTGGCTACTAAGAATTTGTACTGTAGTAAAAAAGTGAATAATAAATAACTCTTCTCTTATTAAATAGGACGTTGGCTTGCTTACTTCAGGCAGATCTTGGATATCAGTAATCAAATGGAAATGCATGTATCAGCTTCATTAATGATCTGCTTATGATTAATTAATATGGGCATTTTAATTGAATAAATAATTTACTTGATGGTCCCTCGATCTAGACTTTTTGGCTAGTGGTACTTAAGGACCATGCCTTTCAAAGTTTAGTTGTTATCACATGCCCTGACAAAGCTCACTCAATTCTTTTCTTTCATTCAGTTGATTCTCCTTTTTATTTCCTTGAAATTATTGTTTTTGTGTTGTTAAGTATGCTAAAGGGAAAGTAGGGAATTTTCACCTTTCAGCATGAAAAGTGAAAAACAAAATTGGAAAGGCCCAAATTGAAAACTTGTTTAAGTAGTAATTAATTCTAAACTTGACATTGATAAATGATTAATTAACTTGGGTTTAAATGGCAAATCGCTTCACGTATTTCTCATTTAGTTATTTCGTTTAACTGTATACCAAAATAGTGATTGATAAGCGAAGAATGTCTTTGGTGAAAATTATTGATGGGTCATAGATGGTGAAAATTATTGATGGGTCATAGATGGAAAATAATACAGATTTTTAACAACTAATAATCATTTAAATATAATTAAGTTGAATCAAACCTGCTCCAAAACAAAGTGGAACATAAGGAGAACAAGAAAGTGAGGAGAGTACACTAGTATTATTAATATTTAGAATTTATGAGTGCCACTTACTGTGGGGAATGTGAGATAGAACGCAATGAAAAACAAAAGAGAGAAGAATATGCTGGCAAAACAAAGAAAAATTGAGAGAGAGAGAGAGAGAGAGAGAGAGAGAATAAGAGGGGGGAAGGTGGGTCGCACGTTAATTCATTATGAAAGCGGGTTGTCACCCTCACTTTCACGATTCACACACAATGCCAAAGGCAAAAAGTGCACCTTCACAGGCAATCACATACATCTCTCTCTCTCACACTCACACAATATCTGCATTCCTGTTCACAAATGCATCAAATTCCATGGCCACTCTCAAAGCATGCTCCCAAAGTAAATTAAATATAATCAAAATATTACTATTTTATCAAGAATTTTAAACCAATTGGTTGAACAATAGTGTATGAATTGTTGTAAATCTATTGATATTGTATTTGATTCTCACAAATATAAAAAAATTACCATTTTTTTTAACTTGATATCTTTTATTCGAACAAGATTAATCTTTCCAAATATAGAGATTTATTTAAGAATATGATCTTTCCTATCATATATTCTTTCATAAGTAAATACTCGAGGATCGAAATAATACCTAAAAACACAGCAATAGATCTCCATGCATACTTAATTAGGAGTGTCATAACATAAATTGTTGTAAAAAAAATTTAATTTTATATGAATTGTTAATGTAAAAAACTTATAAGTATAATTAATAAAAAAAAGTGTCCATTGTATAACATTTAAGAGAATTATTATTATTATTATTATAAGAAACTTATAATACATAATAATTTGTGATTAAATAATTATATAAAAATTATACTTACTGAAAAAAATACGTTTATATAATGTTACACTAACAAAACTGTTGTAAATAAAAGAGTTACAGTGTAATAGAGTAAAAACTATTATTAATTGGTTTAGATTAAGATTGGCATTTTCTTTATTTTGTTTGTTTATTGTATTTGATATTTGATGGTTAATTTGAGTGAAAAAAAAAGAGGTTGGTTGGTGGTAGATACTGAAACCAAGTGGAAGAAGGCTTTACTATTAGGAAGCAAGAAAACTGGACAACCTCAACCTCAACCTCGTCGTTTTGCTTCTTCTTCTTCTTCTGTTGCTCTCTCTTTCACTCTGTTCGAGATTTTTCATCTCAACACCAACACCAACAACAATATTATTATTATTATTAATTATCAATACACACAAAACCATAAAAACCTTTGTTTTTGCACTCTGCATTTTCTCCATTTCCCGCTCCCTCAATTGTTTTTGTATGAAACCTTCTTCTCTGTCTCATTCATAACTCTTTCCCGCTTTTTGCAATTTCGTAAGTAACCCATTTTTTTTTTTTTCTGAAGCAGAATTCTTCACTCTTTCTCGTTTCGCGAGAAAGGGAAAGTTGAACTAGCAATGAATACCAGAGCACGCACCACTCTTCACTCAATGAAACCTCCTTTAAATGAAACCAAAGTAACTTCTTTTTCTTCTTCTTCTTCTACATTTTTTTTTTTTTGAATTTTGAAAAAAAGAAGCTTGATTTTGAAGCATAAACTAAGAGCTGCATAAAGCTTAAAGGTGTGTGCTTTTGATCCAAATCTAAACTGGGTCGTTGAGCTTCTCTCACGAAACGAATAATTTAGTTCTTTATTTGAAATGTTTCACTTTATGGTTCTTTTTTTTTTTTTTTTTTTGTGAATGAAGAAAATTGAGTTTTTTATTTTATTATGATAATGATTTTTTGTTTATTGGTGAATGTGGAAAGCAGGGGAAGATGGAAACTGGAGGAGGGAAGAGAGCAATGGGTGGTGGCCACAAGAACGGGCGTCGATCCAATCGAGAAAGGAAAATGGCTTTGATCCAAGATGTAACTTTTGAATCTTCCTCAAACCCATGTTATTATTATTACATTGTGTTACTTTTTGTTCTTTCTTTCATGGTTTTGGTTCGTTCTGCAAAATCAATCACTAGTGGTTCATGTTTTCAAGGTTGGTGGAAAATGCAGGTAGATAAGCTGAAGAGGAAACTCAGACATGAAGAGAATGTTCACAGAGCTTTAGAAAGAGCATTCACTAGGCCTTTGGGATCTCTACCTCGTCTTCCTCCTTATCTTCCTCCATATGTTAGTCTCTCTCTCTCTCTCTCTCTCTCTCTCTCTCTCTCTCTCTCTCTCTCTTTTGCATGTTTTGTTGTTCAATCACACAGGAGTTTCATGCAATGAGTTAGTTCATTGTATCAATCCTGATCCAAGCATTGTCGGGCGCCTTTAATATTGGTTCGCCACATGTGAGGGACTAACCTCTTCTGCTAGACCCAATTCCTGTTGATTGAATAATAGTGTTTGCATACGTTTCTTTTATTATTATTGAAAATTATATCTAGTTTTTTAAGTATTTTTTATATTATTTTCTAACTAAAATTAAAGTTTCACCTCAGTAATTCGCGTAGTAGAGTTTTGCATTAAATATCAATATAAGTTAATGAGGCGAAACTCTAATTCTAATTAGACAATAGTACCAAAAGTACCTAAGGAATTGAATTGAACTCTTTTCTTATAATTTTTATTGTTGTTGTTTTGATTTATGGATACAAGGAGAGTAATGAGGAGTGTGTGTGAACTTGTTTCAGACATTGGAGCTTTTGGCTGAAGTAGCAGTGTTGGAAGAGGAGGTGGTAAGACTTGAAGAGCAGGTTGTGAATTTTAGACAAGGTTTATATCAGGAAGCTGTGTACATTTCCTCAAAGAGGAATGCAGAGAATTTGAATGACCCTATTGACCAAAACACCATAAGGAGTTCCAAGCATCAGAGATCAAAATCCATGTCTCAAAGTGAGTTCAATTCAACTATGATGATGGGTAGGCCTCAGCCTTCTCTTGCCAGAAGTGCTTCCAGCAGAAAGCTAATGTTCTCCTCTGACGCTGTCAATGACCACACCGTGAAACTAGTCCATGGAAAGCAATTACACAGAAAACATGATTCATTCTCATCTATCCCAGAAGATGGAAGGGGAAAAGAGAATCGATCGTTTGGTAATTTTGTGAAGGATAAGCAATCACCAGAGAAGAAAACAACCAAAGTTGTTACTCCAATAAAGAACTCTCCACTCAAACAAGAATCACCTGAGAAGTGCATGGATCACTTGAAGTTACAGGTAACTTGATGATAACCCCAGTACCCCCACAAATACAATGTTCAATTAGTTACTAGTTAGTGTGTGTTTGGAACTTCTTATTTCTTTTTTTTTTTTTCTTTTATATGCAAATGTTAGTTGTTAATTGTTAGTTTTTGTTACTGGGTGTTGTGCATGACTCATATTTTATGGGCGGGCAAATGTTGGAGCAAAGCGTAAGCGTCACCTGTTGTTGGGGGTTACCAAGGGGTTGGGGGTGCAGGTAAAGCCCACGGTACGCATGATATTATATATTGTGATGTAATCCCATTGTTCATGAATAAGAAAAAGAAACAGTCGCTCTGCTCCTGAGTACGTAGGCACATTTGTCGAATTTCGTTAAATCTCTTGTGTGTGTGTGTGTTTGAGTGTGATTTCTCTCATACTCTTTAGAATTCCAGTTTCTATTGTTAACAATGGGTGAATTTGAACTCACGACTTTTTCCGCCCTCCTTTCTCCCTTCACCACTAAAAAAAAAAAACTACGTACCCCAATGTCCGGAGGGATATTATATGCAGCCTTACGCTTACATATGCAAAGAGACTGTTTCCGGATTCGAACCCATGACCAACAAGTCACCAAGACACAACTTTACCGCTGTGCCAGGATTCTCCCTTCACCAGTAACCCAACTTTATATCTCTGGAACTGCTTATTTCTTAGAACTGTTAGTTTTATGGCAGAACCAAACAATAAAAAATAGAGGAGCAAGAGTAGATACATTGAAAAATAATTGAAGAAGGGGTACATTTATTCATCAGCAATAATTACATTTATAATATTCAAATGAAACAGAAAAACTATTTGTTACCAAGATTTCAGCAACATTGGATAACAACCTTACTTGATCCTAAAATGTAGGAACCACTTATTGACTAGAACAATAACTGAAACACTAAAAAAATAAAAAAAAACACGTTGCAGTCCAAAAAGCAGATAATTAACAAGAACTAACAATATAAGTGGATATTTCTTCAAAATAAGTTGAACCAAACATGTACTTAGTGTTTGATATGATTGTGCTGTCCATTCAACAACATTCTTCTTTTTTTGTTTTTGCTTTTCCAGCTGGATTGGAGATTAGCGGATCATGAAAGGGCTCAAAGTTCTTCAAGTTCTTCAGATGATAAGGTGTCAGAAATTGATAGCACACCCAATAGAGTTTCTGAGGATATTGTCAAGTGCTTGTGTAGCATATTTGTGAGAATTGGTACACCCAAGGACAAAATTGGGGAATCAAAAACACCTTCACGTTCTGCATCAGCTTTCAACCAATGCAGCAAGGAAAAGGATCAATCCTGTGATCCTTATGGTATCTGTTCAGAATCCAAAACAAGAGAAGTTGGTCCTTATAAAAATTTATGTGAAGTTAAAGCTACCACTGTTGATATGAACCGAACAACAAATGCAGTGTTTCTGATCCACAGATTAAAGTAAGTAGTTATAGTTATAGACAGTTATTAACTGTTTTGATTGATGATAATGTAGGTATCTAACTAATCTTGCTGACAAATTCAGGTTCCTACTTGGGAAACTAGCCTCTCTGAACTTGAAGGGTCTTACTCATCAGGAAAAACTTGCATTCTGGATAAACACTTACAATTCCTGCATGATGAATGTGAGACACCTTTCTGCTATTGATTTACTGCATCTCATTACAATGCAACACTTGAAGGGTCTTAATGTGCTGTGAGTCAACACATTGAAAGATTTTTGGTTTAAATGTTGTAGGCATATTTAGAGCACGGCATACCTGAGAGTCCAGAAATGGTTGTAGCATTAATGCAGAAGGTATGATGATTTGCACAAAATTCTCAACATACATTATTATTATTGTTGTTGTTGTTGATGATGATGTTGTTAACAAGAATATTCAAAGCAGTAGAAGCATTGCTGGTCTTTCTGTCTAACTTGTAGTGATTCTTATATGCTGCTAGAAAGTACTAATCCTGGGCCCCATGGTTATTAACCACAAAATCCAATAAACTGGGAAAAAAAACTTCATTAGACTCAATCTGACCATGTATCCCTTCCCATCCTATAATAGATTCTAATGTTAGCTGATGTCTGACATCAAACCATGTTCAGAGTGTCCCTTTGAAATTGATTAAATAACTAAATTGTTGAGATGCTAAAGGCCATTTCCACTTTAGTTCCGAGCTTCTTTAATCTATATATAACAAACACTACTTAAGTATGTAATGTTCTATCAATATCAATATATATCTCTAAATCAAGGTCCAAGTTAACTAAAATATGGCAATGCATGTGTCAGGCAACGATAGTAGTGGGAGGCCAGTTTCTCAATGCAATCACAATAGAGCATTTTATCTTGAGACTGCCTTATCACCTCGAGTTTGTAAGTGTATTAATCTTGTCCTTTCTTTTATATTTAGAGTTTAGACAAAAATAAAGTTGAAGTTCTTATTGCACTTTATACTGCAATGTCCTAATAAGATGTTAAAATTAATCCCTTAATTTTCATGTTGGCTTCATGCAACAGACCTGTCCAAAAGCTGCAAAAAATGATGAGGTTAAAGCACCAGGCATATTTGGCCTGGAATGGTCTGAGCCTTTAGTAACATTTGCACTTTCCTGTGGAAGCTGGTCTTCACCTGCAGTATGTTTTTCTATCTCACTTTAGCAGATAATATTGTTAGGCAAATGCTAACCAGTGTCCTTAAGACTTTAGTTAAGAAACTTAAAGTAGAAACATTTTTAATGGGAAGCAAAGAATTGCACCGCTCATGATCATTTCTACGTTCTCCTATGATTTTCACACTAAATGTTCCTCCTTTTAGTTTTTTAACCAATGACTTAAGGACACTGGGTTAGTAAGACCCGTATTGTTATTATGTGGGCACTGATTTATTATTGTTTTAGCTATGGCTACCGTTTTAGAATGTTACCAATTACCATTGTCATGTGTTCTATACCCAATTTTTTTTTAATCAATTTGGATTGGAAATTTTTTTAAACAGCTTAACATTATCAGGTTCAGCGGTGTTAATTTGATTGTGAGAAATTTGAAATAAATTCCACATTGCAGACAGGAACTAGGAATGCATACTTGGGTCAATCTGGGAGACTTTTGAGAGCATTATGGTACATTTTAAAAGAGTAAAATGTTTTCCATTTTCCACTTTTCTATTTTTTACTATTAGGAGAAATAACGATGTTGGGTATTGTAAGTGATATTGTTCTTGTGAATCACTAATAGATTAGTAGACTTTATACTTAGGAACTTGAGAATCACTAGGGTCCACCGAGTGGTGGGGTTGAGGTAGAATGGTAATTACATGGGAATTTAGGTTTGATTTTTATTGTGATCATTATATAAAAAAATATTCCCTAAATTTTAAAATAAGTGTCATCTTATATTATTTTACATAGATAAAAAAATTAATAAATAGATAAAAAAAAGTTAATAATTTTATAAAATTAACTTTTGTATTAATATTTTATTAAAAATTAACATTATTTTGGATTTTTTTTTTCAAATATAACATTTATTTTAGGACTGGAAGGAGTACAAGAGTTAGAAACTTGCTTATCAGTGCAGAAACATTAAGTACATCTTTATTAAAAAAAACTGTCATTGCTCAAAAACGCACGAGTTAAATTTTTTTTTTTTCTATTTCTAATATAATAAACATTTTATTTTTTAATAAAAGCTTTTTACTTTTATTTTCATAACCAATGTCACATCACATGCCAACTCCTTTTGGTTTTTAATAGGTGAGAGTTTATACAGCATCAAAAGTTGATGAAGAGTTAGAAGCAGCAAAGAGGGACTATTTACATGCTTCAGTTGGCATTACAAAAACAAACAAGTTAATAATCCCCAAGTTGTTGGACTGGTATTTATTGGACTTTGCAAAGGACTTGGAATCTTTATTGGATTGGATTTGCCTCCAATTACCGGACGAAATGAGAAACCAAGCACTTGAATGCCTTGAAAGAAGGGGAAGAGATTCTCTTTCACAAATGGTACAAATGATGCCCTATGACTTCAGTTTCAGGTTGCTTTTGCACCAATAAGTTCTGAGAGGTGTTACTTTGTCATCTTTGGTTTGAGTTTTTGTACATTGGGTGGTTCACACAGAAAGTACATAAGCCAAAACATGAGATGTTTTTCAATTGGGAAATGGGTTGTGGCATTTGGCTTATGCAATTGGGTTAGTTATGCTTTTAGGAAATATGCATAGAGGTGGAGCTTTATTAGACATTCATTTGGCTGCAAACGTTTTGGGATTCATAATAATTTTCTTATGGATTAATTAAGTTTAGGCCCTCAAAATTTATTTGACAATCCTTTATTAATTTTTTGTGAGCATTTTTAGTTTCTAATTCTTTTTTGCCTATTTTTAGTCTTTCATTTATTTTTATTGTTCAAAATTAGTTTAAAATATACAAAAAATAAGAGACTAAAAATGGACAAAAACACGAACTAATCTTGAGCAATAAAAATAAATGAAGGTAAAAATGACAAAAAAATTAAGAGACTAAAAATGTTAATGGAAAATTAACGAAAGACTAAAATTTGTTGAAAAGTTTTTTGATTGCTTTAACACCATGGGACCAAATGGCAATACAGCTATAAACATTAAATAGGGTAGTGCCGCTCAGGTTCATAACTTGTTGTAATTTTCAATAGATTTCTCTAGAAATCCAATTTTACATAAATGCAAGCACTTCATGCACTTGCAGCAACTTATTCTGAGTGTAGCAATAAAGTAGTATAACTAGTATATCTATATCGTAAAAATCAACCGATAAGTTAGTTAGTTAGATTATACAATATGATGTAGATTTCATAGTTTTCATTTCTCTACCAACGAGAAATTTTAGCATTCATACTCGAGTCATGCTATTGTCATAAGCGGAAGTGGTTTAACACGGCAATTTCAAATAAGTAATGTCAACAATGTTGTGTATATAAATTCTTTCATAAGTACTTACATGAAAACAAAATAAGAATATAATATGAATTAAAATTTTCTCGTTTTTTTTTTGACTAATTTTTTTTCTCATAAGTTAAAATTAATTTATATACTTTAATTTATGTACATAAATTGATTTTAATTTGTAAAAGTTTGATTTTTTAATTATCTTTGCTCTAGATTTATTTACTCTTATTAAATAAACTTCACGTTAACAAAAGACTTTATTATAACAATAGTAATACTTTAAAAATTAATTAAGACAATCAAAATTTATATCCCGTTTATAAAATTAAAACAATAATAAGATCCTGTTTATAAAATGAAGATAATTGTATATTCGTTTTCCTTTTTATTAAATAATTATTACATTAATTGTGATGATCAATACGTCAATAAATAGACAATGAAAATTTGAGGTGTCTGCTTATAAAAACAAGATAATTGTATATTCTTTTTGTTCATTTTAATAATTGTTTTCTTTTCCTTTCCCATTTTCTCTTTAACTAAGGAATCGATTTTTTTTTAAAAAAATTACTCGACTTTTTTTGATTGCTAATGTTACTCAACTAAACGCTTAAAAAATGTAACTTTCCTTCGCTTGTACCATTTTAACCCCAACCAATCACGAGTAATAAATTTTCAAAACATCAAATTTTATTAGAAAACAACATACGAAAACGTAAAATGGAAAAATATCTATCGTTGGATTTTCACGATACTGGTAAAAGTTGTCTAAATTTTGTGCACATTGGGGATGTATGATGACGCAAAACAACTATATACTGCAATTTCGAGTTTATATCATGGAAAAGGCTCAATATAATTAAAAAATGACAAACATACAGGAGAGCAACATATTCAGTAATCACAGACAATGCATCATCAGGGAGGGAAAAAAATGAGAAAGCCGAGAAACAACCATCACAATCATCAAAATTCAAGAAGTGATAAACCTTATTATCTCTCCAAATGTGGTGCAATATTTGTTACCCTATAATCGCTTGTATACTTTCTCTACAAAGTTGTTTCTCTTTACAACATTAGGGTAACATAGGTTATATATAGCAAGGATTAAGACCCATCCTTGAGACTCAACCGAACGGAGAAGGAACTGGTCCTGCCCCTGCAAGTGCATCTGATCTCTTGATGCTTCCCATTCCGCAGACGATGCATCCAGGTGCAGTCACGGCTGAAAATTTGGCTCCACAGAGATCACAAACATCGTATCCGATGGTTGACAGCCTGCTTAAGGTGGCAGAACAGAATTGCGAGGGATCTTCCAAAGGATCAATGGACTTGTTAGTCAAACCCCTCTGAACACACAGGTCAATCAGGCTTCTAAATTCATCCTGCTTGCTTGGGGGTGCTTTAGACAATAGTAGTTCCAGCATTTGCTTTGAATAGGCATAATTTTGGACATCCATGTTTCTTTTGATAGCAGTTCGAATGCAATTTATTCTGTGCTTAGCTAGAAGAGGCAACGAACCGAGATGACGTGAAAGTCTTCCCATCTCATCTTTTGCACTTATTGCGCTTGGACCATAGACTTTTTGCAGACGTCCAATTTCCTGCAATAATGAAGGGAATGCAGATTTTTAATCACCCAACTGCATTACAAACTCAAGTGGAAGCAATTTTGGAGGTTCATGTCTAAACAGAGAAAACCAACATTTTGTGATGTCAAACAGAAAAACATGACATTTTCTTTGCACATATTCAGATGAAAAATAGCAGACATCACAGTTTTCTTGTCTCTGCATCACTTTTCTATCTTAGGTGTTAGAATGTGTAGTACATGCCTAATAGGTGTGTGGATTGGGCTGAATGTGTATCAAGCATAGGAGAGATATCATCCAAAAGATTCAAACCAATTGGACTTAACCCCTCTATGCTTATATACACTTTATTTGCTTGATGTAGGACTTCAGTTATCCAACATCAGGAGTCAGCTGACATCCCTTACAGCACAATACAAATATTGACACTTGATAGCATACAAGACTTCATAAGTCTTAACACAGTTTCTGTGATACAGTAGCTTATGGCCTAGGGGTGGGCAAATTTGATGAACCGAATTAAGACTTAACACAGTTACTTTTTTTGAAAGATGTCCATTCTACTTATGTTTAAAATTGAATAATAGTTACAGTACCCGAAGAAGAGTGACTGCAATCTTGTATTGAGCACAGATTGTTGCTTGAGCTTTTATATCAATTCCACGAGATTGTTCCTTAGCCAAGGCAAGAAAAGCTTCATCAAAGCAAGACAATGCATCTGAAAGATTATTTTGCTCAAGGTGAGCAAGTCCAGTCTTGAAACATACAGAAGCAGCAGCTCCACGGGGAACCTGACATAGGATCCATGAGATGAGATTAGAAACAATGGTGAAACAATATATATGCCCAGCAGGTTAAGTAAAAAAATTTCCTAGATGTGTCATTATCAGAAGAAATAACCCTATCTTGTTCATAAGTACACTAACTAAGTCAGGATCTTTTCTCAAGCAAATTGTCCTAATTTCTTCTCTATAATCCATAAAATTAGGTCATAAAAAAAAGATGTATTCCTTTTTGTTATATTTAGAGGCAAGTTCAATCCAGAACATCTAATTCTTCCACTAACACCCACACAAAATAATGGACAAATATGTAGAGAACCATATAATCTCAAACCATTCACACACATGTATTTATTTATACCTGTCCAGGATGCACAGCAATTTGTTGAGAATCAGTTTGAGGAGGCTTCCCTGAACCGGAAGAATTTGGTACTCCAAGTATGCTAAGATCTAGAGGTTGGCTAGAAATTTGAGCCTGAGCAGCCTGTAACTGAGATTGGGGCATGACCACAGCCTGAGCTGAGGATTGCGGTGGGACACCACCATCAGGAAGTCCTATGGACTCAATTGGAACAACAGGTTGCTGAATGGTTTGAGAGGGAACACCACCTTGAAGACCAACATTAGACGGAGAAGCACTAACCTGATTAGGAGTTGTCTTGCTAATTTCAACCCCTGGAGTGTATTTGGAGAGAAAAGTTCCAGCAGGAGGTAATGATTGAGCCACTTGAAGGGATGGAATTGTATTCTGAAAGAAATCCTCGGGAATAGGTCCTGGCTTAAGTCCCCCACCCACAGCCCCAGAAGTTGGCTGTGAAATGGGTTCTGGTTGAGTCAATGCATCTGTACCAAAAAGGTCACCAGGAGTTGAAACAGTGGAAGAAGCCAATCCTGTAGTTGGTGGTGGCAGGGACAAAATCTGACCAAGATCCTGGCTTCCACCAGATGAGGACCTGCTTCTCATTGGTGGAGCTAACCCTTCACCAAGTTTAAACTGTCTAGTGGCTTCCTTAATCTTATTCACATCCACGGTAGAAGAGGCAATAGGCTTGTCTCGTATTTTTATGCGTAATTTTTTCATTTTGGATACTCCTTCTTCATCACTACTGCTTCCATCAGCAGCAGCTCCGTACATGGATTTCTTAAATTCTTCTTCTGCTTTGGCCTGTTCATCAGCAGAGGAACTGGCAAGCTGTTGGTTAAGGCTTTCCAGACCCATCAATGAATCACCTTTGGTATTACCGACCACATTTGACTGATTAGATATGGATTTAACTGAAGATGCTTCAAGACCATTTACTTTATTCTCATTACCTGTAGGCATGAAAACCTTAACCAAACTATCTTCCCTCACCTCTACAATATTGCCCCTTCCTTTGATTGAGCCTAAATACACACCAATATGATCTACTATAATGGATGGAATTGTACCATCATCAGTTTTCATGTATGGTGTCACCTCTGCAGCAAGCTCCCACTGAGGTATATCCTTCACAGCAGTAGGTGTTTTAATTTCCCAGTTTCCACCACCCCATTCAGGTCCTTTTGGAACCATACTCTCAGCAGAAAAGTTGGCAAATATACCTTGTGTCCATCCAGTAGATCGAGCACGTAATATCCTATCACAATATCTCCTCAATTCTGAGTCAAGACCTTCTTCTTCCAATTTTTGAGCAAGACGCCGCATGGCACTGGGATTAAGGTGGCATATAAACAGATCAAGCATACTTTCATAGTCTGCTATAACTTCAAATGTTTCCTTTGCACTATCAAATTGACCAAACCTGCAAGTGACTTTCAATTAGAAAAGTAACAAACTTGTAGATCATGCCATTCAAATAACTACAGTATCATCCACATGCCAAAGCATCAATTGTGGGAGCTCCAAGTTCCAACATTCAGAAGAAAAATACATGTCATAGATCTAGTCAACACATGAAGAGCTATAAAATTATAGGAAAATAACACTAATCTTTAACGGCATAAACATTATTTACATATAAGCCTGCAATAGCTGGCCAAAGCTAATTTGAAGCATTATACAAGGAATCCGGGGGAGGGGGGAGCAATCATTCACAAAATGGAAAACAAATAAGCTAGAAATGGTAATAAATAGTAATCATATATCGCACACAAACCCTTTCCTTTTCCATGATGCTACTAATCTACAGGTAGCAAATGGATGGATTGAATAGGAAAAAAGAAGCATATGTTGAAAATCATGTCTCAACCACAAAATGGACTCTTTATATAACAAATATAATAGAAAGAAATAATTTTCCTAATTATGATTTACTATATTTACACAATGATACACTTAGCATAGACACTTACATTGAAACTAGACTGTCAAAATTTAATCAAGAAAGTATGAAACATTTTCAGATATTTTTCAAATATTCCAACAAAAGTAAAGCCCTAACATATTAACTGTTGAGAATCAAAATATTAATTCTGATTCCAGTATTAATTACAGTTTATAGGGATATTATCTTTGATTTAGAAGAAACAGAATATCCTCTATTTATGTACAATTAATGTAATTATCCTATATAAACACGTATCCACTGTGTACTCTGACACACGGTTTCAATCCAAATATCCCTCATTTTCTCTTATTTTATATGGTACCGAGCCAGGTTGAGGGAATAACGAAAACCGTCCACGGTGGCCCTTTCTTGTCGTTGCACTTATTCCAGTGACATGCTTTTGCTTTTCGACAACCCTTTCTTCTTTTCTGGTGAATTTTCCGGCCAGCCAGCCACTGTCACTTTTCTGGCAACCCATAGTCCCTGGTGAGCCCTTTTGCTTGTCGCCCTTCTTCTGGTGGACCTTTCTAGTCGTTGCACTTATTACGGCATCCTGCTTCCCCATTTCGACCTCGTTTGACGTGGTCTCTCTTTTGTAACCTGTTCATTTTTCCAGCTTCTTTCTTTTGTTGAAGGTACTGTTTGTTTGTCATTTTCCTGCACTCTCATGGCTGCTTCAGGTTCTTGTGAGAATTTTAGCCGATGGTTTGCCACCACCTCGTACTTGTTGTTCATTATTCGGCAAAGAATTTTTGTCACATATCCTGTCATCGTCTCTTTTTCAGTGTGTTTTCCGGCAACCGCCTTCAGCTCGCTGCTCATTCTCCGGCGAAAATTTCTGGTTGCCTCTATGTCGCTGTATTTCTCAACGACTTTTGTGCTTCGCTGGTTGTGCGTTTCTACAACTATTTCCTCCTTTTCAAGTTTGAATAATTTTGGGTCTCCAGTGTTTGTTTGAAGCTTCCAAACTTTGTTTTAAGAAGATCGGAACTTGCTTTGAATTTTCTTAGGCTGATGGATATTCCAGCTCTCTCTTCCTAGAAATATTCCCCGATTTCACCAAGATCTCTGAATCATCTTCAAAAATATTGGTTTGAAGCTTCCAAATGATGGTTTTAAGAAAGTCAAAACTTGCTTTTCTTAGGCTGATGCAATATTCCCCGACTTCACCAGCATCTTTGAGTTGTCATTCAAACTATTGCCTTTTTAGTGGAGCTCACCTTTTATGTTTATCGTTGGGAATAAATTTTCTTGTAAAAAGCTTATTGCTTAGTAAGCTTCAGCTTGAGGGTGAGTGTTGAGAATCAAAATTAATTCTGATTCTAGTATTAATTACAGTTTATAGGGATATTATCTTTGATTTAGAGGAAACAGAATATCCTCTATTTATGTATAACTTATGTAATTATCTTATATAAACACACATCCGTTATGTACTCTGACAACGGTTTCAGTCCAAATATTCCTCATTTTCTCTTATTTTACATTAACAAAATTAAAATCCTCGAGAAAGATATCGTTTAAGCAAATTAGAAAAAATGGAGCATGCATCATAATTCTATATGTACGATGACAATATCAAAAGCACAATCAAATTTCCTATTTTGCCTACCTGATACAGGCATAACCCAACTGCCTGAATCGATGAAATAAATGAGATGTTGGAGGACATTTTGGATAATCTCTGGAACGCAGAAATTCATCTTTCAAAATATTTAAAGCAGTGGAAAAACGAAGAGCTTTCACAGCATAAACACCTCGCATCACCTAAGATCAAAATATTCACATGCTCAGAAGTTCAGAAAACCAAAACTAAAATTCCAAGAACAAGGAATTTATGTTGCTTACTTGAGTGAACTGTGGACTTGATTGTGATAAAGCCACAGCTAAATCTCCACAAACAGGAGATCCTCTAGCAAGAATATCCAGAGACCTTGGTGTTATGCGCAAGCTGTCAAACCTTCACTCAAATAAAAATTTACAGTGTCAGCATTACCAGCTTTAATATAATTTTATTAAAAGTGTTCTTGAGGTCTACAACCTAGCTTTTATACCCCATAGGTGCAATTCTTTGTGCATATCACAAGTTTGGTGCAACTTATAATTATTTGAAATATGTGGTAAATTGAATATCATTTGGTGCGGATCATGGCTCCACATCACTATTAGTTATTTTAATAACTTTCTTGTCATTGTTGTCAAAAACCACTACTTGGATTTGGATGTTTCTCATTTTTTAATATTATTACTTAAGTCATGGCTCCAAGTCAGTCACAACTTAGGTGCTGCCTCCACTTGTTATAACTGCATCAACTAAATGATTCTTACAATCTGTTGTAATGGTGAGAGTTCACCATGCTTGGTCATCATGGCTTGTGAAGGCATAGCAGGACAATAATCAGAAACCATCAGTTCACCTATGAATGTTGAGAGTGAAGAGCTATATTGCACAATAAACAATGATGATGGTGTTCCAACATATTTAGTTGTAGAGGGAAAAAAATTGAAATTATTGTAGATACTGTGTGGTCATGATTGACAAAACCATATACAGCATGCTAATCATTATGAGATGATGATATGCCAATGTATGTTTGTCATTATAATCCCTCAGATATGATTATACACATAATCTTTGTCTTCCAAACTATTGCTCAGGAACAATAAAATATTTAAGAGCAGCATCCTCATGTTCTGATGAGAAGGCTGATAGATGGATCTCAGATAACACAAGCAGCATATCCGCACAGATCAAATTAATAAAATATATGAAGTTATCAGTGAGGTTTGGAGGGGCAAAAAAACTCTGGATTGGGTGCATCATAGAATACAGGGACAGGCAAGTCACAAACTGTAAGAACATTTTTGAGCAGAATATGAAGAAAATCATTCCATCTCTGTTCTTGTTTTGTATGATCAGAAATACATTATATTGCAATGCAAGGAAATAAATATGATAAAGGAAATGATAAATGGGAAATTTCCTGAATTAACTAGGATCCCAAAAATACAGAATGACAATAAAAACAGTATAGTTGACCACAATCCTTCCAATTATGAGATCTGTAATTCTCATAAATTTATAATATTTCAGGATTGATTTCCTGCAATATTAAAGTAAATAATGAAGCATTTTTCTTAAAGATCCACCAAAATCTGTTCCTTCCGAGATATATATTGTTGAGTGAAATGCAAGTACATACCAAATAATGAGTTCTCATGTGAAAAAAACAGAACATGAAATGCCCTAAAAGACAGTTACCACATCTCATCCACAGACCATTCCACTCAGGATACTCATTGGGCCAAAACACTCTTTCTTTACCTCACATATCAACATTATGAATGACATTGAGGTTAGGTGGGTTTTATGGAAACATATTAGTATATTTAGACCAACTAAATTACATATGGATGAATAATGGTCAACCACTTCATATATATTAACAATGCATTTGATGAGATCAACTTAATAATATCAATGATGCCATAACATTAATATGCAAGGTAAAGAAGAGGTGTTTTTGCCAATGAACATTGTGAGTGGATTGCCTTGTGGTTAATTGCATCGTAACTCAGATTACATGTAGTACCCACATATATATTTCCAATTTGGAACTATGCATGTAACAAGGTAGAGTATATTATATTGCAGCCATGGGCCACATAATTTACATATAACAGTATAACCAAAAAAGAAGAAGAAAAGAAACTAACAATAGTCATCGCTCATGGTCATGATTTTCATGTGTTGTGTGTGTATATATATATATATATATATACATATATATATATATAGAGAGAGAGAGAGAGAGACAGACAGACAGACAGACAGACAGACTGTACCTAAGCCAAGACTTTTATCTATATGACTTCAACAATAAATATAACTATTACTAACACCAAGCTATGTCATGCAGCTATGACTTGAGTTAAGCAACTATTTATTTTAAACCATTTTGGGTAATATTCAATAACTTCAGCAAACTGGAAATATGCAAATCAAATTGCACCTCTTAAGTAAAAATCCCTAAATATTTCCACTAACTAAGCATCAGTTGAATTTTTCTAAAAGGTTAAAGGTAGAAAAGAAGGAAACCTCGATGTTATTTGGTATAATATTTCTGACAAGTCAAGCTTCTGTTCAAAACTTAGCTGCATCGTGGCAAATCCAATAAGAATTGGTTCAAGAAGACCAACAAGACAGCTTTTGATCTCAACCCTCTTCTTCTGTCTGGGATTTATTTCCGTTGGATTAGCAAGCAACAATCGATCATTCAAAGAACCAACCAAGACTGCAAGAGAAACTCATAAATAGATCAGTAGGACAGCACAAAAATGTATAGTAGTTGAAAAAAACATAATGCATCTATGAAATAATGTATGGTTAAGATATTACAACATCCCAGTATGCAGCAAGAAAATTACCTGCATAAGGCATACTGATTGAGAGGATAGACCTAACTTTTCCATCCCAACCAAGTATATTGATACCAGTAGCAGTAGAAAAAAGGAGGGCCGGCCCAACCCACAATAGAGATCTAAAGTGAGTATGAGTTATGGTTTCCAAAAAGAGAATATGCGAAGCAAGGAACTTAAACACTGTATGGTTAGAGGAGAATGGAACGGAGGAGAGGAATTTTGACAGAAAGCCTTTAGTTTAAAAGTTTGGAGCAAAGGCAGCAAAATGAGGGGCCAAGAAACCCTCCCCTTCAATATTGGGATGATGTTATTTTCCATCCCATCCCCTCCTTTAAACCAATAAGTTCATTAGTGTAAATAAATGTTTAGTTGATTTTATAGAGAAACAAGTATAAAGGATATTGAAGGAAGTCCCTTGTCAAAATTTGCAGAAGTGCCAGCAAGTATATCAAGGGCTGCTGAAACAATAAGGACTCGCTGTGTTGTTAAAATTCCAGCAACATGTCCCCTAAGAGTTTCTTGCCAGTGCACCTATCAATTTGAAGAAACGTGAATTAGCACAAAGTTAGCACATAGCAGAACCATAGTACAGAGCTATTTGATAATATTTCCCACAAACAAGGAACCCTATAATCACTGGAAGCAAGAATGAAGGATAAAAAAGTTTTTCATTTTTAGGGGAAAAGAGAGGATAGAAAAAGCTCTAAATATATTATCCTTTTTCCCCTCATCTTACAAATAAAAATTAAATGTGTTGAGATCCACACTCCGATTAGAGATATGGCCAATGTAGTCCTTATAAGTCTTGGGTAGTCCTCACCTAGCAACCTAGAGCATGGCAAACTGGCAATATAAGTGACTAACTCAACAATGGATCTAGGATAGGCTCTAATACAATCTTAAAATTTTGGGCTTAGAGCCCAAATCAACCCAACACAAATCGGCTTGTAAGGTGAGGATTGCCAAGCTTTATAAACTCTATTTAAGTAGATCTCTAATTGATGTGGGACTAAACACACCTAAGAACCGCATCTTGGTGACTACACTCTGCGACACTGAACTCAGCCTTTCTGGTCAGCCCCTCTGTAAGTAGCCCTTTCCAACCTATGGGTGATCGCAATTAAAGCAGCTTTCTAACATGGTTATATATATTGTTAAAAAAAATTATATGAAATTACACACACACACAACTATCTCTGAATTTGTTTTGATAAACAAAGAATTTATTAAGGAGATACACATACAGGGGGAAAAATATCCTCTGTAAACTAAATTAAAAAAGGGAACCAAAAGGGGGGGCGGGGGTTAAGAACAGGAAATGTAACATTTCACACCAATCTCTCTGAAGATCTACCAAAGACACCCACCTTAAAAAGTCCTTTAGCATAATACAACAAAGAAGTTAAGTGCACTATTCTAACCCAAGGGATTTCCAAATGTAAACAATCAATCAGTGAAAATTCTACCACTTCTTTCCAAGAAAATACCCAGCACAACTACAAATTGAGCACAACATGAAAGCCTTTTAGCATCTCTATTGGTGCCAAAAATTATAAAATTAACACTTTAACACTTTTTCTGAATATCCTTGGGACAAACCCAATCTATGAAGAACACCAAACAATCCATTTCCCTCTTTTTCTTTTACTCATTTTCCAACTATTTCATTTATTTTCAGAGATGCAGGTGTGTGCAATTTTCTAATAATTAAAAAGCACACTTCTAAATGATACCTGAAGTACGATCTCGTTTCTTTTCAACTTAATTGACTTTTTCCCCTCACTATTGGTTGATATGTAATGGCCATTGGCAGTTGAAGTTGATAGGCGGTACCCTTGTATGAGCTTTACTATTCCAATTTGGTTCCCATGAGAAGCAAACATCAAAGATGAATCTACATTCAGAGAAAAAATTTCAATAATTTATGCTACTGACAAAATAATGCTTATCTTAAGAAGTGACTAATGTGTCTATTAATAAATAGATAAATATATACACATGTGAATACATATATTCAATCACCTAATGGAGTAGAAAAGATGCGATCAACTTCAGTTTCAAACATAAATGGTGTCGGGCCACGAATTGAACCGACACTAGTCTCTGCAGTTGCAGTTGGGTTTTCTTCAAAAACTTTATCATTGTCCTTGGCTTCTTGAGAGGCCACTCCTGGTAGAGTATACACACCCAATCCTGTTTTGTCATCATCAAGTATAGCAAACTGATTTTCATTGGGGCCAATAAATGCTGCATCTCGACCTACAAGACAGTTACTTGAGTCGTTAACAAATAACACATGACTGAAACCTGACTCAGAAAAAAATATACTCCAAAGAGAAATACCTTTGACTGTCCTGCTTTTACTGTTTGCTACCTGCGCATCACTATTTTCCCAGTAAAGCACAACTTCATTTGTAGCACCACTAAATTCATACACTACAAGAAATAAGCGCTGTTTTTTACTGTGTATCAAGTATTTTGCACGGTACTCCACATTTCCAGGAATCTATAGAAAATTAATGAAAAACATTACAAGGTTGAATTTGCCAATTTTGCAAAATTTTCACTTATAATAAATAAATACTTCCAGCATATCGATATTATGTAAAGTCTCAACAAAAATAATAAATACAAGATCAACATCATGTAAAAAAATACTACTCTCTATGTTACCGAATTATATAGCTTCCTGTAGATACTGTCAGATCCAGATGAAAGATTGTGTGCCATAAGGTTCAGTCCATCCATATAGTATGCCCTGACTGGATAATGAAGAACTCGGTTTGCTTTATTAAAGAAATTTAGCTCCAAATGAAATGGCTGGCACATAAGTGGTGTCAGTTGATTGAATAGAAAATATAACAAAAAGAAATGTTTCAAAACAAATTGTCAGATGAATCATACCTCACAAACTGGAAAGTCCTTCAGATGATGCTTGTTATCTAGAACAGTGATGAGAGGCAATCGTGATATAGGAGAAATTTTTGCATGGCCTTCCATAAAATGCTACAAAAATATGTAAAGGTTACCATTCAGAAAGAATCGATAAGAAACAAAAGTGCAGATCTCTCATTTCTTTGTCTCTTAATGTGTTTAATGTGCTGTTCTAGTTTGGAAACATGCAACTAGTTTTTTTTTTTTTTTCATTGTTCTGCAGCAAATTTTCTCTGGAATAGATTTCTGATAAAAATTGGGTCTGCCCTAAGGCCTTCAATTATTTTTGCATTAGTCAATTTAGAGGATCTGGCTTTTGTAAAGAAGCTAAACTTCTGTGGCAGTGCTTGTTTTTGTGGATCTCTAGTGTCTATAGCTACAAAGGAATGCTAGAATTTTCAAAGGCATTTTGTGATCTCAACACAACATTTGGGAGAGGATTACTTTCTTGGCGAGTCTGTGGTGTTCTGCTCAAAAACTGTTTTAAGTGTTTTCTATGTTACACATGTGGAGATTGGCAAGCCTTCTTAAATGACTCAATCTTAGTTTGTAGAAATTTATTTTGTTATTTCTTGAGAAGATGCCTTATTATCTATCCTTAGACTTAATCTGCTAACAGCAGAAGATCAGTTCCATATGCAACAATAAACTTGTATACAATAACAATAAATAAAACAAGAAACATACACTATAAAGAAAAGCCTTCCTTGCAATGTCTGATATTGTAAGATGCCCGTGGCTGCAAGAAATAGTGCAGATGTCAACAATGACATAAGATTCTTGTACAAACTGAAATTGTATTACTATCTTGATAAAAAAAAGTAGAGTACAAGGATAGCTATATAATAACAGTCTACACTAATTGACTTATGGGCCCAATGCAACAAAGGTATGCATATAAATTTGTAGAAAATCAAGGCATATTAGTGGCTAATTATTAAGAATATCATTAGTTTATTTGTTTCCATTATTTCCTTTATTAGGATTAGGAAATATATGATTTGATATGTTTTAATTACAGTAGGATGAAATTATTTCCCTTATTACTCATTATTTAGTTTCCTTATTTTGTAAACCTCTTTTATTACAAATAAAGTATTTCGTGTGGTCTTATATGACACACAAAGTACAAGAGCTGGTTTTCGTTCCCAACCTTCAGCCTAGGCTAAAACCTGTTTCTCATTGTCTATGTTCTTCCGCTAAAACAAGCCACCCTACTGTTTTTTAGCCAAAATCATCAGTTGCAGCGCTCTGATCATTAAACCGAGGGCACCATCCGAATCAGCACAAAAATCCAAACAGAACTGAGCCGATCCCATCACCGGAAACAAACTCACGCATTGCCACACTCCACCACACGCGCCGCCTTCCTGACCTCCGTTTTCCACGCGATTCTCCTAAACACACCATCTTCGTCTCTTGTACCTGTCTTAGGGGCCAAATCTCTGTTCTAGGACTTTCCTTTGTGGGTATTTTTTTCTTCATCCTTGTGTTAATGGCTTCGTCACTTTCTTCTGCTACGTCTGCTGCTCCCAATGCTCCATCTTCTGGTGAGAGCTTGTCTTGCAAATTACTAGTCATCGTTTAAATGGCTGGAATTTTCAGCAATGGTCTCAATCCGTTAAACTTGTTATTCGGGAAAAAGGCAAGATGGGTTACCTCACCGGAAAAGTCAAACAACCGGTTGAGAGTCATCCAAATTATGATGTGTGCAAGACCAACAATGCTTTGGTGATGGCATGGATGACAAACTCGATGGAGCCACAGATTAGTCGTACCTATCTCTTCTTGGACACTGTTAAGGAGATTTGGGATGCCGTGAATCAAAATTATTCTGATTTGGAGAATACCTCTGAAGTGTTTGAATCTACATCAAGGAGGTATGTCTGTCATTGAATATTTTAATGAGTTCCAAAATTTGTGGCAGGAATTAGATCTTCACTATTCCACTGACCTTAGATAGTTAGCTGCTAATGCGAAATTCAAGAAACACCTTGAGAAAGAACGACTCTATGAATTTCTTCCTGGTCTTAACTGAGAACTTGATGAGGTTAGAGGCCGGGTTCTCAGACAAAAGCCATTGCCCACCCTTACTAATGCTTTTGCAGAAGTTTGTAGGGAAGCCAACAAGAGACAAGTGATGCTCGGAGAAAAGGAACAAAGTGAAGTCAAGAAATCCACAGATGTGTCAGCCTTGGTGGTTAGAGGCCCTCCTGACCGTGCTCCTAGCAACTCTAGACGGGATGGTCGTCCTTGGTGCAATCACTGCAACAAGGCTGGTCACACACGTGAAAAATGTTGGGACATTCATGGAAAACCAGCTAACTAGAAGTTGATGGGGGTCTAATAAAGGTCTAGCTTATTAGGTTTCCGTTGAAGACAAATTTGAAGAACGTCACACTACATGTGACTATGGTAGCATCACCATTCCTCTATCTCAGTATGATCAATTCTAGCAGTTCTTACATCAGTCCTCTAGCTCTCAACCTAGCACCACCACTAGCCTTGTAGCCCAACAAGGTACGGCTCTTCATGTCCACAATAGCCCTCGTTGGATACTTGATTTTGGTGTGTCTGATCACATGACAGGTAATCCAACATTGTTTTGTTCTTATACCCCATGCTATGAGACCTCATGGGTAAAACTAGCAGATGGTAGTTTCACACAGATTGTTGGGAAAGGATCGGTTAAAATCTCCGAGAATATTATGTTGTCTTTTGTTATACATGTGCCCACTTTAACTTGCAATCTTATTTATATCAGTAAATTGACTTCTGATCTCAATTGTCATGTGACATTCTCCATTCACAACTGTGTTTTTCAGGAACAGGATTCGGGAGGGACTATTGGTAATGCTAGAGAAGGAGGAATTTACTACTTTGAGAATGTGAAGTCTTAAGCAGCCTTTGTGGAGAATGATTTTGTCTTTGTTTCTGATTCTAACACTGATGTAATGTTGTGGCACCGTAGGCTTGACCACCCTAGTTTACCTTATCTTCAAAAATTGTTACCCAGTCTTTTCGTTAATAAAAATATCAGTTCTATATCTTGTGACATTTGTCCTCTTGTAAAGCAATCTCGAGTCACCTATCCACCCCGAGTCTACACAACATCTTCCCCTTTCTCCCTAATTCACAGTGACATATGGGGTCCCGCCCATGAGAAAAATATCTCCGATACTCAATTCTTTATCAGTTTTATTGATGACCATACCAAGGTTTGTTGGGTCTATCTCTTGAAGGAAAAATCAAACATTGAACATGTGTTTCATCAGTTTCATGCCATGGTTCAAACTCAGTTCTCCAGCTCTATCAAAATCCTACATACAAATAATGTTAAAAAATATTTGAGCTCTGTCCTTGGAGAATTCTTATCCCATAATGGCATTCTTCACCAAAGTTCTTGTCCTCACACACCTCAACAAAATGGTGTGGTAGAAAAAAAATCGTCACCTACTAGAAGTTGCCTGGTCCCTTATGTTCACTATGAATGTTCCTAAATACTTATGGGGGGAAGCTGTCCTCATTGCATCCTATCTTATTAATCGAACGCCCTCCCGTGTCCTAGGGTTCAAGTCACCCTTATCGTGTCTTCTTACCTCCTTTCCGTCTACTCGGTCAATCTCATCCCTTTCACATCGAGTGTTTGGTTGTGTCGTTTTTGTTCACACACGTCTTCATCACATGTCTAAACTTGACCCAAATCCCAAAAGCATAGTTATCAATCCCGGATAGCGGAGCGGAGCGGCCGCCCTCAAAACTGGGATAGCGGGATAGCGGTAGCGGGATGACCGCTATTCTCATGTTTTCATATATGTATTAAAATATTTATAATATAAATATATAAGAGAAATATAACTAAAAATTCATGCACTAATTGTCATTAACAATAAAAGTTAGTCAAAGAAACACAATGTCAATTAAAATTTGCCAAATGTAACTAAAGTTCTAGAAATTCAAATTCAAAATAAACAAACACAAGCTTCTTAAATCTTAATTTAAATCATCATCCTCTTCCTCTTCAACATTGATGTCATCATCTTCTTAGTATAAGTTTATATGTTTGTTTTTCTCCAAGTATTAAAATTATGTGACTATGATTTTCCAAGAGTTTTAATTGTGTGAATTGAATCTTTCAAGTGTTACAATTTGTGATTCTATTCTTCTATTAACTTTTTTATAGTTTTTATGTGTGAATGATGTGGTATGATGATGTAGCACGTGAAAATAAGATAATAAATTATCAAAATATTAAGACTGGAATATATTTTTAGTCCTTTAGAGTAATTTTTATTTTTAGTAACCCAAATTTAAATTAATTTTTTATAGTCCCGCAATTTTGAAAAATATTCTTTTTATATAGGCTTCAATTAGAAAATTGTAAATTTTTTCGTGAATAATGAAAGTTGTAATTTATATA
>PYAF01002329.1:866572-881367 GCA_007407185.1 Glycine tomentella | reverse complement strand
TATGTTTAATTAATCTTCTTCTAATATATTTATACCATATATAATATAATTATATTTTTTGTAAAAGTATATTAATAATTTAATATATAAGAATTTATATTTATAAAATAAGAAAAGAGAAATGAAAAGGAAAAAATAAAAAATGCAACAGCATCAGAGAAAGTGAGACGAGAAAGTGAGACGGAGCTGAAGAAAGAAATAAAGACAGAATGAGAGAACAAAAAAAAAAAAAGAAAAAGAAAACGAAACACTCACAA
The DNA here is from genome assembly GCA_007407185.1 of Glycine tomentella. NCBI lineage: Eukaryota > Viridiplantae > Streptophyta > Magnoliopsida > Fabales > Fabaceae > Glycine > Glycine tomentella. The sequence continues at coordinate 881,110 of PYAF01002329.1, read as the reverse complement.
AGGGAACCAAGGATGGAGACGGAGCTGAAGAATGAGAGAAGAAGAATGGCCGTCGGAGGTTGCCGGAGGTCGCGCCGAAGGGAGAAGAGGGAACCGCTACCGTTCGAGGTCGACGTCGCGTGGGAGAGAGAAGAGAAACACTCACAGAGGGAGTTTCGGCAGTTTCGCGTGGGAGAGAGAAGAGAAACACTCGCAGAGAAGAGAAACACTCACAGAGGGAGAAGATGAAAACAAATCGCGGCCGCGTCACCCGCAATCGTGGGCGCGACAGCGCTTCCCTGTAGCGGCCGCGTCACCCGCAATCGCAAACCGCACCGCTACAGACCCCACCGTAGCGGTGCCACGCCGCTCCGCTCCGGCCGCAATTGATAACTATGCCCAAAAGTGTGTTTTCATTGGATATTCTCCTACCCAACAGAGCTATAGGTGTTATTCCCCAACTTTGTGTCGAATCTGTGTCTATGGATGTTCAATCCTTTGAAACTCAATCCTACTTTCCCCAACCTTCTCTTCAGGGGGAGATTTTGATGGACGAAGAAGATAAGTCTGCTGAACCTAAGGAACTCACAATGTTACATCATTGTCCTGAATCAGTGTTGCCTTTAGATCCTTCCCTCCATCCAGAAACAAGGGGAGATGCAGAGCCACAACCACAACGACAATTACTGGTTTATAGCAGGAGACATCATCCTCAAAGTGTAACTAATCCAAAACCTCTACACTACCAAGAATTCACTCCCGAGTCCAGTTCCATTGGACCAGAAGTTGTGCACTCTGATGACCTGCATCTTCCAATTGCAGTAGGGAAAGGTACTAGATCATGCACTGCTCATCCTATTTCTCGCCATATCTCATATGATAACTTATCCTCAGGTCTTCATGCATTCAACACAACGTTGGATAGCACAAGGTTACCACGAAATATTCAGGAGACACTTGATGATCCTAAATGTTGTTTCTGAAGAGATGGATGCCTTGGAAAAGAATGGAACATGGGAAACTGTGACACTTCCCAAAGGCAAAAATAGTGGGTTGCAAGTGGATATTCACTGTTAAATTTAATACATATGGCAGTATTACCAGGTACAAAGCAAAGATTGGTTGCGAAAGGATCCACCCAGACGTATGGGATAGATTATCAGGAGACATTTGCACCAGTAGCTAAACTCAACACCATTCGAGTTCGTTTCACCTTAGCAGTTAATCTTGATTGGCCTCTACAACAGTTAGATGTAAAAAATGCATTATTAAATGGTGAGTTGCATGAAGAAATATACATGAATCCTCCACCTGGTTTTGGGAAAGGAGTCAGTGAAATGTGTAAGTTGCAAAAGTCTCTTTATGGACTTAATTAGTTCCCAAGAGAATGGTTTGAAAAATTCACCCAAGCAATTAAAGGGAAAGGATTTCTACAGGCTCAAACCGATCATACCCTCTTTCACAAACATTCTATGGATGGTAAGATTGATGTTCTTATTGTTTATGTGGACGACATAATTGTTACAGGTGATGACTATGAAGAGTTGCAATCCTTAAAAAATTATCTTGCGAATCAGTACAAATTGAAGGATCTTGGAGCTCTCAAGTACTTTCTTGGTATGAAGGTTGCACAGAGTAAAACTGGAATCAATATCGTCCAAAAGAAATATGTTCTTGATTTACTTCAAGAAACAGGTATGCTAGGATGCAAGCCAGCAGACACACCTATGAAACCCAATATCAAGTTGGGGATTGAAGATAGGAAGGATGTGAACAAAGATTAGTATCAGAGGTTAGTCGGTAAATTGATCTACTTGTCTCATACTCGGCCTGATATTGCCTTTGCAGTAAGTATGATTAACCAATTCATGCACTCACCAAAGGAGAGACATCTTGAGGCTGTCTATAGAGTCTTGAGATACCTCAAAAGCACTCCTGGTAAGGGACTCTTCTTTAAAAAGGGGCATAACAAGATGGTTGAAATATACACTGATGCTGATTAGGCAGGTTCTATTGTGGACAGAAAATCTACTTCGGGTTATTGTACCTATGTATGGGGTAACTTGGTAACTTGAAGAAGTAAGAAGCAAAATGTGGTTGCAAGGAGCAGTGCAGAAGTAGAATTTAGAGCACCTGCTCATGGTGTCTGTGAAGGAATTTGGTTGAGAATACTTCTTGAAGAACTAAAGATTTCTTATTCTCTACCCATAAGATTGAATTGTAATAAAAAGGCAATTGTCAGCATTGCCCAGAATCCAGTCCATCATGACAGAACAAAGCACGTTGAGGTTGATCGCCACTTCATCAAGGAAAAATTGGATGATAGAAGAGTGTGCATGACATACATTCCAACCAAGGTACAAACTGCGGACATCCTCACCAAAAGTCTACCTAAGCCAACATTTGAAGATCTAATTGGCAAGTTGGGAATGATCAATATTTACCTCCCAACTTGAGGGGGAGTGTAGAAAATCAAGGAATATTAGTGGCTAATTATTAATAGTATCATTAGTTTATTTGTTTCCATTATTTCCTTTATTAGGATTAGGAAATATATGATTTGATATGTTTTAATTACAATAGGATGGGATTATTTTCCTTATTACTCACTATTTAGTTTTCTTATTTTGTAAACCTCTTTTATTATAAAAAAGAGTATTTTGTGTGGTCTTATATGACACACAACAGTAAATAATTCACACAAAATTATATGCATCAAGCTTGTTAGAAATAAAGGATTGAACCAGAGTAGCTCTGCTACCAAATTTAAACTGAAAGGTAATTAATCTAATTGGATTTTCTATGACAATGAGTACAATATTTATGTAGGGTGAGAAAAATCCTCCCTTAGGATCAACCTATATATGGAAATGATTGGTGATAGAGATCCCACGTTGACTAGTGATATAGCCAAATTAGTGTATATAAGTGGGACAAGTCTCACTCCATGAACTAGTTTTTCAAGTTGAGTTAGGCCCAAACCAAATTCTAAGAGCATATCCTAGTTGTTATTGGGCTTATCAGGTTATCTGTATATTGAACCACCGACAAATGTTCAGTCTTGCAGACTTCACACTCAAGATGTCCAATCTTTGACATGAAGAGGGAGGATCTCACATTGACTAGTGATATGGCCAAAATAGCATATATAAGGGGCAACCCTCACTCCATAAACTAGCTTTTTGATACTAAGTTAGAGCCAAACCGAAATTCTAAAAATCAGAAAACAAATCAACCTAATGTACAGTACAGTATTTCACATTTAACTAATTACTGTAGAATATTTCAACAACTTTAAAACTACTAGATTTAGCAACTAAACCACATGCGCAGGTATAGGTATCAAGTACCATTTTGGATAGAAGACAGCAATACCCAATCATGACCAAACTCTTGGGAGCAGAATAGTAGGAGATTTAAGCCTAATTGGTTTGAGAAAATGTCTTCCATTCTTGTTTCCCATGTTCAATTTATTTCCTATTTTCAAAGAGGAAATGGTGGAAACAAAGTGAACTTTGAAAACAGGAAAGTGAAAACCACGTAACACATTGTTTAATTATTAATGAAAACATGAAACCAAAAAAAAAAAAAAAACAAAAAGCAAACCGAATAGACCCTTAGTCCAAGCAGCATACTATAATTAACCTGATGGATTCTAACCATCATATTTCCTACAAGAGACTATTGACAACTGTTCCTCAACATAGCTGCAAATTCTAACTCACCCTTTAAGATGATGCTCTTGTAGTTGAGCTTGAAGCTGATGGTCCGCCAACACTCCAGACGAACCCAAGGCAGAAAGTTTTTCCTTTAAAACATTTGCTGCATAGCACCTCTACCATCAGCATATCTGATTAAAGAGTGGGATGGAAGCAGAAGAAATATGCAAATACGACACACAAGACACTAGTAAAAAGAATACAATGGAAAGATACAATGTCCAACAATAAACTACAACAGGCAGACGTTCAAGGATTTTGACTGAATTCGTCACTTACTTCCTCGGTTTTTCCCTCTCTAGTTTTTTATAGTTCCATGTTAAAATTATAGGATTTACATAGCGAGGAAGAAAAGGAGGGAATAAAGACTCAATAATAAATATTAACTTGATATGGTGTATTACTGTATTATGATGTGATACAAAATACTAACCAAAAAGTCCTATTTTATACTAATACTAGACTCCTAATCCTTCATAGAGATTGGTATAAATCTTAAGGATTTTTTATCCTCTTGCATTTGTCTTTTTTATCTTACTAAATTCTGTTTTATCAAAAATAATAATAAACTTGACTCCTAATCTTAATTAAATTAAATACAGGAACAAGAAAACTTCCCAAAAAAAAAAAAGAAGATAAAATCTCCAAGAATAAAGTAAGGTTCCTTAAAAGATAAGAATCCTAAAAATTAGGTAACATAATTGTCCTAAAACAAAATAAAAAAAATTTCCTAGTCTATTATGCATCATTCTCTCCCTCTAAAATATTATGTAGATATTCTGCAACATTGTTGTTCAAAATCACCAATTAAAGACATTGACGGAGGATTATGAAAGAAGCCCACAAAAAGTGGAGTTGAAAAATGTACTATTTTCGACATTAGATTGGACAATGAGCAGAGAAGTTAATCAATTGCCCCATGATAACAAACATTAAAACTCAAGATCTTTCATATAACACAAGCTTTTGTGTTAATGGATGGATGTATAGTGGCCAAAGTACAGACACAAATAATGGAATTTTTTTCTTATTTAGATAGAAAATATAGTAACATAGTATGAATATGTATTAGCTTATTTTGGGACCAAAAATAATTTGTTTGGGAAGCTTTTTGTGATAGCTTTAGAAAAAAAAAAAGATTATTTCTTCAAAATAAGCTGTATGCTATAATGGCTCTTTAATGTTGATTCTAGAAAAATGAAAACAATTACCTGAAGATCCTCGTGCACTTTGTAAAACTGCAAAAAGTTGCTTTCTCCCTTCTGTACTATATCTGGCCTTATTTTTTGAATTGTCGGCAATTGTCGCATTCTGTTAAAATAAAAAATTATCTTCCACATTCAACGACAAGTTAGGTATAAACAAAGTAAGGTAGCACGTAACTGCAAACACTAGTGCTGCTAAATTAGATTTTGGATGAAACTCTAAAGCTTTGATTCGCGGCAATGGATAAACTGCTTCTCCACCCTGTTGAGAAAGGATGCGAGGGATATCAATTGATTCAATTGCTGCAACATAATGTAATACAAATTAGCCAAATACTTATGAAAAGAATAGTACAAGAATGAAGCATGACTAAGCTTTTCCTCTCACTATCTATCCTCTCACTATCTATCCAGTAAAAGATTCTATAACTACTAGGAGGGAGGAAAAGTAGAAGCAGAAATATTCTGCAATATAATTAGCATACACTATAAAAATTCAAAAGAATCAAAACCAACAGAAAGTCATCAGGTATTCCAGGTAAAGACACAAAGTGTCAATTTAGCTAACCTGCAGGCTCAAAAAAATTAGCCTGTGTGGGAGGTCCATTAGGATTCACTGTAACGCGCGTTTCCCAAACATGAAGATTTCCATCCTTAGATAGAGTTACAAGTAAGCGCAACATGGGGAGCCAAGCAACTGATGTTATCGGTTGTGAGCCAACTTGTTTTCTGAAATTTCAAAAACAGAAAATGATCAGATATAACCAAATTGACAAGCATAAACTCAAAATTTACAAATGACCACAGTATAGTAACAAATAAGAAACCATAGGGGACAATGATGCCAAGTCTCAGTCGTGGTACAAGAAAAAACTAGATCATAAGTAAATTACACTCACATTCCAATCATACTAGGTCTCTCAGTTGATACATCCCATACCAGCAGTGTCCCTCGTCGATCCCCAACAAAAATCCATTCCAGAGTTGGATGAAATGCAAATGCACCAGCACCAAGAAGCTTTATAGTATTGTCAACTGAATAGAAAACACTATCATATAAATACAAATAATACTACTAAAAGAACTTATAAGAGAAAAATAAAGCATATCAACAGGAAAAAAAAATATGTAGGAAATCATCCTTACGTTGTAGTGTGTAATGAACAGCATAGGTATGAATATTATATGCTCGAATCAAACCTTCTGCATAAGCAACATACTGGGATGGAAAAACAATTAAGTCAAATTCAAGAAAGATAGGATTCAAGTATCTCATTCACATAAGAGACTCAACACTAGAAATGTCTTACAGCAGAAATGCACATCCCATGAGCTTACTGGAAAATGTAATCATGATAAAAAGTACACTGAAAATGTTACCAGCACAGGGAGGCGAGGATGACAAGCAAGGTTAACAATAGGCTTCTTCAAGTCTGTCTTGATTTTCGTGGGTGTTCTACCGCCTTCAACAGTTCCAACAACTTCATTTATGCAAAAACAGATATTTAACAAAAATCATTACCATTAGTAATCAAACTACAACAAACACATTTATCTACACATGATAAACCAGAGCCAACCTGTCACACTCATTCGTTTATGAAACCCAAAAAACACAACAGGTTGTAGTGGGGTCAAAGCCATATGAACTTCTGTATCAGAAAAAATTTGCTCTGTCTTCTTCTCTGGCGAATGCAATACACACGTTTGCTCTAAGTCAAAATCACAAGACCGTATTGTACAATCCTACATATAAAAGCAACCAACAGGCATAATAAGAATTAAAGAACTCCCCAATCTCAATATATAATATATAAACTAATAAACTAAAACAAAATACAATTCAGGTGCATAACTATAAAAGAAAAACAGAAACAGCAAACAAATAGCTATAATTGCCAAGTCCTAAGTGAGAGAAAATAAAACAAATGAAATTTATAAAAGAAAAAACCTCGCAAGAAAATAAAAAATAAGCAAAACAAAAGTTCAACTGAACAAGAGAATTTATGCTTACACATTTTTGTATCTTAATGAACAAGAATAATAAAATCAAAGAACAATTATAAGGATTTTTCTAATTAAACTTCCTAATTTTAATTTATTTTTCTGGACTTCATCAATTAAAACACTTCAGCAGTTCAGCAAGATACTAATTCCTAAATTGTTGTTTGTCTACACCATCTACAATACATCCATCAGGATTTTATTTGCATATTACTACCTGTAGCCAAAACTAGAGAAAAATTTTTCGAGAGAACTACATCCTTCATTATGAAAACATGTCTTGAAAATTTAAAATACAACAAAAGGATTATTTTAGGGTGGGGGGAGGATAATGGCACATGAAAAGTTCAGGTGTGGTCAACCTGGAGGATTGCAATCACAGTATGCCCACTTGTAGGACTGTAAGACATTCGCACAGCAGGTGCTCCAATGTCAAGAGCAGAAATCTTGCTTCCTGTTAATGCATCAAATTCTGCAATAAATTGAAACAAACCATCAGATAAAAAAATTGAGCCCAAATCAAATCAACACCCAAAGAAATGCATCATGCAACAACAATAAGTCCACTCAAACAAGATTTCTAAATGTGGAAAACCATTTATTTATTTACATAAGACAATAGATTGATTAAAATCCCTAGCTAAATTTAAACAAAAAAAAAAAAAGGACAATGACTGATAGATAACTGAACTCCCATATTTTCTAACAGTAGTTGACAATAACAGAGCTACTCATAAGTCATAACCTATAAAGCTATCAACAGTAGTTCAGTCTCTTATGGCACTGCTGCACTCAATCCATTTGTCCTCCAATCCAGATAAGAGGATTTGGTCTCTAGACATTTAAGATTTATTTTCTTGCAAATCCTATTTTGAGTTTCTCAAAGCAATGCTTCCTTCCCTCTGGATAAGTTCTTCTGGAAATCCTGCACTCCCTCCAGATCGAATCCTGCACTCCCTAACTTTAACTCCGGATTGTTGTGTAATGTGCAGACTGCAATTTGTTCTTTGGTTTGGTAGCTTCCATTTTTCTAGAAAACTTGGTGTGGTGTTTAAGTGAACAATGGGTTTATCCAAGGACCTTAAGCAAATTCTGTGATTAATGTTAGAGCACTCAGCAATTCCAGAGATGCCAAAATGCTTTGGCATTGTTCTCAGTTTGTGGATTTTTGGTGTATTTTGTTGAAAAGAAATTCAAGAATTTTCTCTGGACAGAGGTCTTCTATTGAATTCATTTGGAATCAAGTAGTTTTCTAGCTTCTTTTTGGTGTTCCATTACAGGCTTTATATGGGAGTATATTTGATGGATCCTCAGAGATATTGGCATGCAATGTTAAATTTTTTTCATCTTCTTTTTTCCTTTTTTTTTGTGAGATCTTTTTTCCTTGAGGATATTTTATCCTCTGCATTTGTATCTTTCTCTTCTTTCTTAATTAGTTCGTTGTTTATTAAAAAATAAAAAACAACAAAAACATTTTGGAGATATGCATCCAGCACACATACATACATGTCTAATTTTAAATCTTTTCCACTATTACATGGTTATAACTTATGATACAGCGTAGTCGCATTGGTTCATTAAATTTTGACAATATAAAATGGAGGTTGGGCCTGTTTCTCACACTTTTAAGCATTTTTTTTATAAAAAACAGAATGTGACGGGTGCTTTTGTCCTTGATCATTTTTTTATGTACATGTACATGACTAGTTCTACTAGGACAAGTTGGCATCAAGTTAATACTAATCTATCATTTTATTTCTTTAATTTTAGAAAAATTGCTAAATATATTTATTAGAAATGAAAATTTTTCCCTCCCTCCCCTTTTCCTCCAAAACCCGCCACTCCTCAACGTATCCTTGGGAAATTCTTTTTTGGAAAATGTCAATAGAAATGACGCTCTGCGTTGTCCCAAAGGAGGTTAGTAAAAAGCAAGTATTGGCAACAAGGTTTTAAAATCAGTCTTCAACCACAATTTTGGCTGCAATGTCAAGGAGCATGCCAAAACCGTGCAATTTAAAACCTTAATTGGCAAATATGACATATATCAAGATATTATAAATCTAGGATCTTATGTATACGATAATAAACATATGTGTGAGTGAGTGTCTACTTCATAGTTCTTGACATGAATATTGTCATATAAAAAAACCTTAATTGGCAAACATGACATATACCAAGATATTATGGGTGAGTTTGTTTAAACTTTAAAAAAGCAACTTTAAAATACGTGTTTTTTATATAAGCGCTTATTTAAGAAGCAAATAGGATTTGCTTCTTAAAAGAAGCAGAAAACTGTTTTTTTAAGCAGACGCAGTTTAGACAAACTTACTAAAAAACAGAAAGTTACTTTTTTATTAAAATAAACGCTTATTTCAACAAATAAGTTTAAACAAACTGGATCTATAAAACTTGGAGCTTATGTATACGATAATAAGCATATGTGAGTGAGAGTGTCTGCTTCATAGTTCATAACCAGATGATTATGAATCTACAGAAAACACCTTAGTTAATGATAATCCGTGTACATACTGTTGAAAGCAATGGTGATCCATGTGATGCTCAACAGCAAGTATTGGTAAATATGACATAAAACAAGATATCATAAATCTAAGAGCTTATACATTCGGTAATATGTGTATATGTGTGAGAAAGAGAGTCTGCTTCATAGTTCATAAGTTAGAGCTTATATATACAGGCAATATATGCGGCGCGTGGCTACCTCAAGGCCAATGAGGCAGCCACCTTAGGCCCCCAAATTAAGTTCTTAACTCAGTTGCAATTTCTTAGATTAAATTTGAGATTAACTATGCTGCAAGATAGTAATTGAATGAATTAGCATAAAGTGAGATGTTGAAAATCTTTGATTATAAAACTAATTAATAAATTTGCAGCTAAAAAAGGTAGAAAAATAAAATGAAAATTAAATAGTTATATCATAATAGGACTTTAGTATAACATTTGTCTAAGGCATCAAAATCACTAGACACGGCCCTGAATACACAGCAAAAACCTTAGTTAACTACCATAGGTACAGATCTCACGGATCAAATCAACACACAAATTTGCTTCTATTCGAACATGCCTTCAGAAACTAAGACTTCAAGAGGAAGCTAAACAGCAGCATTGAGAAGCATAACAAGCAACGCAATTATACAAACCGAATCTCGAATTAGTATATCGAAGTTAGTTTACGGAATCGAATAGGTGAGAAAGAGAGGGTGTAATTCGCTCACCGACGATGTAGGTTCCGATCGCGACAGCGACGAGAGCTTGGTGAGGATGGAAGGAAGCAGCGTGAGGCTGCAAAGGCCTCACGCCGCGCCCCACGTGGCGCAGATCAAGGTGCTGCAGCGTCGTCCACTCCATGAATCGCGTTCCGAAACAACAACTTCACCGCATTCAGATCCTGTTCGCGCTTTTGAGGAAACGAGAGACTGTGACTTCTGCTGGTGCTAACGCGATTATCGATCTGAAATGGAGTGCGCCGAATCCAAGGAGAAAGGGATTGTAAGAGATCGCGGGACGGTGTGAAGTTGGGAACAACTCTGGTGTGTAAAAGTGATGGAGACCAGAGAAGAAGAGGGACAAGAGAAGTTATTTTGATTTTCTTTTGGGGTCAATTGAATTTCCTTACCGGGCCTTAGCTCTTACGGAATTGAGGATTTTCTTCCTGCACCTAGCATTATTTTTATACACCCAGTAGTTAGACGGAAAAACACAAAATACCCTTATATATATGGGTAATCCGTATTGTCAATATTATATTAAAAATATGCTATACAAAATAAATTAAAAATAATGGTCCATGTAGATGTCGAACTTCACATTATTAGTACGACGCTCTAACTAACTAAATTAATAGGACAATTATGTTTTAAAAAAATAAATGTCGCTATATAACACTAAAATTTCTAATATATATTTAATACACATATAAGTTTACATAATAAATTTTATATCCATTAATTTTGATCTAATAATGTATTCTTTTACATATATTAATTTTTATTAAACCTATGATTTTCTATTTAAAATTTATATATGTAAAAAAAGACATTATTAAATCAATATTCATTATGTAAACATATGTGTATTAAATATACATTAAAAATTTTACTGCTATATATAGTGACATTAATTATTTTTAACATAATTGGCCTATTATAGACTATATGTAAGGGTATTTTCGATTTTCCTTCTCATTGTTAGGTGCATGAAGAAATATGTTGGGTGGTGGAAGAAAATCTCTTCGTATGGAGGAGTGAATGGGCTGGGGTGTGGATGTAGGGAGTTGCTATTGGTCCCAACCAAGAGGCTGATTCCTTTTTTTTTATTTCAAAAATGACCTTCTCATGAAATTATGATTGTGTTGAATAAAATGCATGATGGAATCATGATTCCATTACGCAACCATTTTTGCATCCCCTTTATCACAGCAGAATTGTGACTTTGTTGTTTAATGTACAACGGAATCATAATTTTATTGTATATTTTTTTAGCACTCTAGACATAAAAATTTATGTTGAAGTGAAAATAAATTAAACAATAAAATCTAGATTTTGTTGTACTGTTTAAAAAAATAAATACATTGGTGTTTTTTTATTGATTAAATAGTGTAGCACTGCATTTATTGATTGAATATTACTTTTTTCTAAGACGTATTGATTAAACATCGCTTTTCTCTAATACGCATACCAACCGTATTAAATATAGACATGATGTAAACCGTTTATATTGTTGGTGCAATCTCAATCATTGGTGTGCCTCACAAGAAAACAATATATCATCTAATATAAATAGCAGTAAGGATTTGATGCAACTCAACACATTTGCTTGATATTCATCATATTGTTTAAAACATGGAGAGTGTATTTGTTGTTATGTATTGCGATGATGACATGATTTCATCATTTGAAGGATATTGTTTGAATGTCCTAGTGGTCCTAAAGTCGTCACAGTAAGTGAAAACATGTTTTATGTTTTAAGGAAAAAAATTATGGATGTCATTGAAGTTGCAAAATTTTACTTGATTTTTTTTACTATCAACTTGTTTATGTAAGTGACGGTTGTGTTGAATATGAGTGTATGGAGCTTAAATGCGATGATAATGTGAGAAAATGTTTTCATCTTTTTGGAATTTAGTAGCAAAGGTCTGATTGAGTTGAATGCAACTTTTGGTCGATCTCCAAATTAAATCTGTGTCCTGCTGCGCAAACCAAGAAAACCAAGATTTGTTAATGAGAACATTGCTCTAATGCATGATAAATTTATGTGGTCATGTTTTTTACATTCTTAAAATCATACGCTGGTTGTTGTTTTTTTAATAAAAGTTTTTTATTATCAATGTTTCTTTAGTTGTTGATGTTTGCTTTATGAATCAATTGAAGAGACCATTGTTGTTACTAGGCACATGTTGTTTAAACAATTGATGCATGCAAAAAAAAATCTAATTCAACCATAGCATAAACTAAAAGAAATATGTCAAAACAATAAAAATTGTACATACTACATCAAAAGATAATAATAATAATGATAATAATACAATAATCAACCGCCTCTGCTTCCCTTAATACCACTCTTGCCACCATCCTTGTTGTATGAACTGATTATGACTTGTGCCCTCGGATTTATCAGTTTCTTCCTAACTAGAAAGGCACGCCCGATACCTCTCAATGGCTTCCATCTAATGGCTAGAGGGTTGTCAACATCTTAATCCAAAGTCTCTAAGTAGCCAACACTGTGCTTCAGTCCACAATGACTTAGAAAGCTTGGAACTACTAAGCATACTTCGCAACATGTCCATTAAAGTTCGGTTTCTTCCTATTGTCACACCATTCTAATACGGAGAACCAGACATAGTGTACTGGGCAACAATCACATGTTCTTGAAGAAAGTTCTCAAATAGACCAGGTGCTTGTCCATTCTCCGTGTATCTACCATAGTATTCACCACCTCTATAGGATTTCACAACCTTAATATGCTTTCCCCATTGTTTCTTCACTTCGGCCTTAAAAACTTTAAAGGCATCTAAAGTTTCATCTTTAGAACGAAGTAAGTAGAGATGCATATATCATGAAAAATCGTCTATGAAGGTGATAAAGTATTTCAGACTACTTGCGTCCATGTCTGGACAACAAATATCTGTATGTATGATTTTTAATAGATTTGAGCTCTTATTTGCACCCTTCTTAGACTTGTTAGTTTGCTTACCCTTAATGCAATCTATACAAGTATCAAAATCAACAAAATCCAAAGCACTAAGTACCCTTTTATTTACCAATTTCTTAATTCTCTTGATAGAGATGTGTCCTCATCTTAGGTGCCACAACATAGAGGAATCCTCATTCACAACACATCGTTTCATGCCAACATTAACATGCATAGCATCATAAGTGGTATCATTTTGCAAATAAATATAGAAAAGACCATATTGCAAATCAATTCACCATGTGTTATGATTAATCATATTAGATTCATAACAAACTAAAGAGGTAGGCATACCTTTCTTTTCCAAAACATAGCTTAAACTTAGGACAATCTTTCTTCATGTGCCCCTTCTTTTTATAGAAGAAACACCTGGATTCTTTCTTAATTCCAGCTTGAGGTGATATTTTACCACTTACCTTGTTCTTATGGCCTTTCTTATCATCCTTCCTTTCAGTTGTCATAAGAGAACTCTCTCCTTGTTCCAACTGCAACCTTCCCTCTTCCTGAACACACATAGTCATGAGTTCATTAATAGACCATTTGTCTTAATGTGTGTTGTCAGATATTTTAAAGGGACCATATGGTGTTGGGAGAGTATTCAGAATAAAATGCACTAGAAAGGAGTCAGACATGTCCACCTATAGAGTTTTTTAAGTTGAGCTACAATAACCCTCATCTGCATGATGTGCTCACGCACTCCCCTTAGAGTATTGAGCTTCATGGAAGAAAATTTCATTATTAAGGTACTGGCTAATGCCTTCCCTAAAGTCTTAAATTGTTAATCAATGTACTTCAGGAGCACTCTCAAATTGTCATAATGTTTAACTGAGCCCTTAATACCAGCCTATATTTTAGTCTTAATGAGCATCACACAGAGTCGGTTGGATCTTTCCCATTTCTCATACAGAGAATAGTACAGATCCATCTCTTTTGGTTCATTGTTCCTATAATTGCTGGTGGCTCAGTTTTCCTGATAGCATAATCAATGTCCATATACACTAACGTCAACAACATCATTTCTTTCTATACAGAAAAATAATCTTCTCTCAATTCTAGGACATCAATTGTATTATTAGGTTGTATAATTGCAAAATAATTCAACATATATGTTTATCATTAAAATTTGAGACAAAAATAATGTATCATGCTTTACCAATACAAGTCATACTTATAAAATTATGAATTTAGCGACATAAAATTTGTATGTGGGCTAAAATTTTAATTCAATTAAATTCACATAAACATTATGATAAAACTATCAAGTTATATTTCTTGATCCATGTGAGTAAATAAAAAATATATAATTTAATATTTTATCCTAATTAATCATACAAAAATATAATAGAAATTCCTATGGTATAATATCTACTATATTATATTATGATTAATTATAATTAATATCATCTACCTTATGTGATCTAAAG
>PYAF01002329.1:855075-866472 GCA_007407185.1 Glycine tomentella | reverse complement strand
GCATAATTGAAACATAATATTATGCATTTGATTTAATATATATATATATATATATGCATAGAATAAACTTTTCTAGAATATATTCATGCATAAAACAAATCAAAACTCTACAAATTTCAAAATTAATTTTACTGCAATTAACCGTAACCAATAAAATTAAATAATCAATCATTCAGATTAATCAACTTAATATTACACGTATAGAGAAAAATAAATTAGTACATGTAATGACAAAATAACAATAAATTATGTGAACACATATCATAAAATTGTTATTAGTACAGTTGACAAAATGCTTTATAGTCATTTATATGGTTACTTGTATCATAATTATCGAAATAAATGGAAAGGCCACTAATCATGAAATGGAAACGGTTACACAATAAAAAATGGGAACAATAATATATTTTTTTTATCATCTTTAACCTTGAGCCGGGTCACTTTGACCCGGTTGTAACCCACAGACCCGAAATAAAAACCCGATGGTTTTTCAGCCATTTTCTGAAAGTTCTTAATACTTATGATCTAATCATGTTCAACATTTAAACAACAAACAATTAGATCAATGCGGAATTAAATCGATATAAATACCTTCCGCCATTGCTCACGATTCTAAGTCTTTGGATAACACTGAAGATCTCTCCTGAGTCTTCTAAACTCTGATTCTAAAGCACTAGATGATGTATATACTGATGTATATAGAATGAGTTCAGTGACCCAAGAAGGCTATAGACACACTTATTTATAGACCCATTTCCATCAAATGGTCAGTTATGGTGTGCTAAAAGAAGGGACGTTAACGTTGCAAAAAAATAGGGCATGTGAGTAGTGGTTAGTTTCTTGAGTTATTGTTGACCATTATCAGGTTGGTTACAGATATTTTGTAATTTCAAAATAAAAAACCAACATTCTCCCACTTGGTCGACATGTCCATTAATTTACATAGCAAGAAATAAAATGCATGAATCATGACGATAAGTCCTCTTAATAATGAGTATTATCTTCTATGTAGTACAATGCATTATATCCCTTAGCTCATACAACTTAATGAATAAACCCAATTTTCATTCTAGGTCCAAACTTTATTGATATTTCTCAAAATAAATTAATATGCACATAAGCTGTCAAATGGAATTTCATTAAATATAATATCGTTCTTACAATGATAATATAGGAACCAAGTCTTATTCTTTCTACATGATCCTTAAATTTCAACGGTGGCATGCCTTTAGTTAAAGGATCTACAATCATCAATTCAGTGCTAATGTGTTCAATGACAACCGATATATCTTTAACACGCTCTCTTATGGCTAGATACTTAATGTCGATGTGCTTGCTTCGACTACTACTTTTGTTATTTTTAGCCATAAAAACAGCAGCTGAATTATCACAGTATATCTTCAATGGCCTAGAAATGGAATCCATAACTCTAAGCCCAGAAATGAAACTCTTCATCCATACACCATGTGAGGTAGCCTCAAAACAAGAAACGAACTCAGCCTCCATAGTGGAAGTAGCAGTCAAGGTCTACTTGTCACTTCTCCAAGACACAGCTCCACCAGCTAGCATAAAAACATATCCCGAAGTTAACTTTCGTGAATCAATGTAGCCAGCATAGTCTGAATCAGAGTAGCCAATCACTTCCAAATTATCAGTCCATCTGTATATAAGCATGTAGTCTTGAGTCCTTTGAAGGATTCTAATCATTTTCTTTGCAGCTTTTTAGTGGTCTAAACCTAGGTTACTTTGATATCTTCCTAACACTCCAACCGCAAAAGCAATATCAGGTCTTGTGCAGACCTGAGCATTCATAAGGCTTTCAACAACTGAAGCATAAGGAATGTTCTTCATTTGTTCCCGCTCAAGATCATTTTTCGGGCACTGGTTTAAATTAAACCTGTCACCCTTTACAATGGGAGCTACACTTGGTGAACATTCACTCATCCTAAATCTTTCCAAAACTTTGTTGATATAGGTCTCTTGAGACAAACCAAGAACACCTCTTATTTTGTCTCTATGTATTTTGATACCAATAACATAAGAGGCATTACTCATATCCTTCATATCAAAGGTTTTAGAGAGAAATTGTTTCACCTCATATAGCAAACCCTTATCATTGGTTGCAAGTAAAATATAATCCACATATAGAATAAGGAAACAAATTTTTCTCCCACTGACCTTCTGGTATATACAATGATCCATAATGTTTTCTATGAAACCAAATGAAGAAATAACATCATGAAATTTTAAGTACCACTGACGGGAAGCTTGTTTCAATCCATATATAGATTTCTTAAGCTTGCACACCAATTGCTCACCCTCACTAGAGGAGACTCCTTCAGGTTATTTCATATAAACCTCTTCCTCTAGGTCTCCATTGAGAAAAGCCATTTTTACATCCATTTGTTGCAACTCTAAGTCAAAATGTGCAACCAGTGCCAGAATGATGCGAAGAGAATCTTTCTTAGATACAAGAGAGAATGTCTCCTTGTAGTAGATTCCTTCCTTTTGATTAAATCCTTTGGCTATAAGTCTTGCTTTATATCTCTCAATGTTGCCTGATGAGTCTTTCTTAGTTTTGAAGACCCATTTCAACCAATGGCCTTTGCACCATCAGGCAATTGAACAAGATCCCACACTCTATTCGATGCCATAGAATTCATCTCATCTTTCATAGCATCATACCACAAGTTTGATTCCTTAGAACTCATGGCTTGTGAAAACGTTTCAGGATCATTTTTGCCTCCAACATTATAGTCAGATTCCTGTAAATACACAACATAATACACAACAATTTCTTGATCCTCATGAACAACTTGATCTACTAGACTATCAACAGGTTGTGGTTCTTGAATTATTGGTTGTACAACACCTGATTGAGCTGGAGGGGTATTGTTAACAACAACCAATCTCAGAATTGAAGTGCATGGTTGAACAATTAAATGATCTTTCTGAGAAACAGAGTTTCTAGATTGATTGCTCCCACTAATCAAGTCGTTCTCTAGAAATTTAGCATTTCTTGATTCCACAATCATATTATTGTGAGATGGACAGTAAAATATGTATCCTCAATGAAATACCCACTAATGGTCCTTAGGTCAAGCTTCTTTTCTTGTGGATTATAAATTCTGACCTCAGACGAGCATCCCCAAATGCGCACATGTTGCAAACTCGGCTTCCAACTCTTAAATAACTCAAATGGCATCTTTGTAACAGCCTTAGTTGGAACTCAGTTTAATATGTACACTGTCGTCTTCAGTGCTTCAACCCACAATGACTTAAGAAGCTTGGAGCTACTAAGCATACTTCGCACCATATCTATTAATGTTCGGTTTATTCTTTCTGCTACACCGTTCTGATCTGGAGAACCAGGCATGGTGTATTGGGCAATTATCCTATGTTCTTGAAGAAACTTAGCAAATGAACCAAACGCTTGCCCATCTTCAGTGTATCTACCATAATATTCTCCACCTCTATCTGATCTCATAATCTTAATTTGCTTACCACATTGTTTCTCTACTTCCAATTTAAATACCTTAAAGGCTTCTAATGCTTCATATTTATTATTAAGCATATATCGCGAATAATCATATATAAAAGAGATGAAGTATTTCTGACCATATGTGTCCATGTCTGGACAACAAATATCTGGATGTATGATTTCTAATAGTTCGGTACTCCTTTTGACACCTTTCTTTGACTTGTTAGTCTACTTTCCCTTAATGCAATTTACACAAGTCTCAAAATCAGTAAAATCTAAAGTACTAAGTAATCCATCATGTACCAATCTCTGAATTCTCTGAATGGAGATATGTCCTAATCTCCGATGCCACAACATAGAGGAATCTTCATTCACAACACATCGTTTCGTGCCAACATTAACATGCATAGCGTTGTAAGTGGTATCATTTTGCAAATTAGTATAGAAAAGACCATCAGACAATGCATCATTCCCAACATACTTAGATTTATAAAACAAACTGAAAGATGTCTCATAAAATGTAAAGGAATAATCAAAAGGTACTAGTGTTGAAAATGAAATTAAGTTCTTAGAAAAACTAGGAACATAAAAAGTCTTCTCCAAATTCAAAACAAAACCACTAATTAAAATCAAATTGCAGGTCCCAATAGCCTCAACATGTGAGCTCATCTTACTTCCTGAATAGATGCATAACTCACTTCCCACTGGCTTCCTTAGGTTTTCCATACCCTGCAAGGTATTTGAAACATGAATTGTAAAACCAAAATTAATCCACCATGTGTTATGATTAATATTAATCATATTAGATTCATAACAAACTAAAGAGGTAGGCATACCTTTCTTTTCAAACCATAGCTTGAACTTTGAACAATCTTTCTTCATGTGACCCTTCTTTTTACAAAAGAAACACCTGGATTCTTTATTAATTCCAGCTTAAGGTGGTATTTTACGACTTCCATTGTTCTTATGGCATTTCTTATTATCCTTCCTTTCAGTTGTCATAAGAGAACTCTCTCCTTGTTCCAACTACAACCTCCCTTCCTCCTGAACACACATGGTCAAGAGTTCATTAATAAACCACTTGTCTTTATGTGTGTTGTAGGAGATTTTAAAGGGACCATATGATGCTGGGAGAGTATTCAGATTGAAATGCATCAGAAAGGAATCAGACATGTCCACCTCCAGAGTTTTAAGTTGAGCCGCAATGTCCTTCATCCCCATGATGTGCTCACGCACACCCTTTAAAGTAGTGAGCTTCATGGAAGAAAACTTCATTATCAGGGTACTGGCCAATGTCTTTCCTGAAGTCTCAAATTGTTAATCAATGGACTTCAGGAGCAATTTAATATCATCATATTGTTCAAGTGAACCCCTAATACAGCCGATATTGTTGTCTTAATGAACATCACATAGAGTCGGTTGGATTTTTCCCATTTCTCATACAGATCCACATCCTCTGGCTGACTGTTCTCTGTAATTGCTGGTGGTTCAGCTTTCCTGATAGCATAATCAATGTCCATATACCCTAACGTTAGAAGAATCTTTTCCTTCCAGATAGGGTAATTATCCCCTTTCAATTTCGGGACATCAATTGTATTAATAGGTTGTGTAGCTGCAAAATTATTCAACATATATGCTTATTATTAAAATGAGACAAATAAAATAATGTATCATGATTTACCAATGTAAGTCATGCTCAAAATTATGAATTCAACGACATAAAATTTGTTTGTGGGCTAAAATTTTAATTCAATTAAATTCATATAAAAATTATAATAAAACTATTTAGTTATGTGTCCTGATTCCTGTGGGTAAGTCAAGAAATATAATTTAATATTTTATCCTAATTAATCATATTAAACTATAATAGAAATTCTTGTGGGATAATATCTATTATATTATATATGACTAATTACAATTAATATTATTTACCTTATGTGATCTAAAGGCTCTTAATATTTAATTTAAATAATTAAAATTGTTGTGGCTAGGCTTTAATCAATTAAATTATAAAGATCACAAAATATTCTCTTATTTCCAAAATTAATTTTATTGCAATTAATCATAAACAATAAAATTAAATAATCAATCATTCAGATTAATTGATTCTTAATAAGAGTTAAATATTTACATAACATCCTTAATAATGTAAATAAATTGAAATAACATTGCATATAGTTATTCAATAAGTTCATTAATATTAATGTGAATAAATTATTTAACATAATATTGTATGCTTAAACAAATACCATAAATAAACATACAATTTATAAAAATAAATAATTTAAACACATAACTCATAATTCCAACAATTTACTGCGTAAATAAATAAATTATGAGCAACATAAATTAATAAACTCTTAAGTAAACAGAAACACACAACAATATAAGATGAATTAAAAACGATTAATTATCGAATAAGCTGTACTAGCCAGCAGTTCTGTGGATTTTTCCAAATGGTTGAATGTGGGTTCGGAACCCAGCCAATGCAAAATGCCTTTTTTTTTAACTGTTCATTTTCAACATTGATCCGGGTCACTTTGACCTGGTTGCGACCCACGAATCCGAATTGAAAACCCGATATTTTCATCCATTTTAAACATCGAAATTCATGTTTTTAATTCACAGAAAGCTTAAAAACTTAATTTCTATATGATTTTAGGTCTCTTTAGTAATTAAAACGTTCGAAAAAAGAGTATTATGAATCAATGTTTCAAAAATGAAAAATACCAAATAAAAGCATGGCAGAGGCGAAAAAGGCTCTTATACCAAATGAAAGTTTTTAATAATTATGATCTAATCATGTTCAACATTTAAACAACAAACAATTAGATCAATGCAGAATTAAATCAATATAAATACCTCTCACCATTGCTCACGGTTTTGAGTCTTTGGATAACACTGAAGATCTCTCCTGAGTCTTCTAAACTCTAGTTCTAAAGCACTAGATGGTGTATATGCTGATGTATATAGAATGAGTTCAGGGACCCAAGAAGGCTATAAACACACTTATTTATAGACCCACTGACATCAAAAGGTCAGTTACGGTGTGCTAAAAGAAGGGATGTTAACGTTGCAAAAAAAATAGGGGATGTGGGTAGTGGTTATTTTCCTGAGTTATTGTTGACCACTATCAGTTTGGTTACAGATATTTTGTAATTTCAAAATAAAAAACCCAACATTTTCAACACTAAAAATCCATGTTTTAATTTACAGAAAGTTTAGAAACTCAATTTCCATATGATTTCAAGGCTCCTTAATAATTAAAACTTTTAAAATAAAATACCCATATTTTAATAAAAACAATATTTCAAATATATGAGTGTCAAACAAAAGTAAGACAGAGGCAAAAACGGGTTCTGATGCCAAATGTAAGAAAAACTAAATGATCTATAAATACATGAGAAGCTATAGATTAAATGCGAAAAAATTAAGATGATAAATATCTCCCGTCATTGCTATTCTTGTTTGCTCCGAAGATAATTTGCAGTTGTCCGTGAGTCTCCAAACTAATCTGACTTTTGACTTAAGGATCTTCGATGCTTTCACTATCACTCACTGATGGTGTATTGAGATTTTTTCAAATAGCAAGCATAGAGACCTTGGTCATGGTACACGTCTCCTTTTATAACATCTTCCCATCAAAGAGGTTATTTTTTGATATGCATAAAACATGAGCATAGTTGCTAAAAATAAGAGATAAGATTAGCAACAACTTATTCTTAAGAAGATAAGATATAAGATTAGCAACAATTTATTCCTAAAAGATAAGATAAGTGGATTACCTTATGTGATTTTGACTTAATCAAAGCAACAGAAAAGAAACCAAGATAACTTTGTTTCACTAGTTTATATACCAACTTGTATCTAGAGTTTTCAAAGTGATTGGATCTCACATGCATGAGATTGACCCACATTGGCATATTGTAATGCAAATCCACTAATTCTTTCCATGGGTCTTGCAAAAGTTTTATATTATGATTCAATAAATTATTTTGGTTTATTTTTTAACTTTATATTTGAAATTCAAAGCTTATTAAAAAATCAGGTTTTTGTGTTACCATTTTTTAGTTGGGTGCATTTTTGCTCACTCTATTTGTTAAATTGTATCTCTTTACATTTTCTCTTTTTTTGGGGCTTAATTTCAGTTTATGTTGCCTCGGTAGGTTCTTGTTGTATCCTGGGAGGTCAGACTTGCACGACAGGGGAAAAGCTTCATTTGGAAGACTAAGGGGGGCCATGGCACCCCCCAAACTTTTTACGATATATGTATATATGGGCTCATTCTTTCTCTATCTTTTGTATATTGTAATACTTTCCTAAACTTGGAAGCATCTTAATATGCTTCAATTATGTGAATCTCCAAAGTCTACACAACATATATAACGAATCCGGATCCTCTCCAACAAATTTGTCTATAGCATCTCTACAATAGCCTTGTGAGTCGATGGATGCATCTAGCGACTGATAATAAAAGTTAACAAAATCAATCAGAGACATTTGCTTACGTGCAGGAGGTAGCTAAACCAAATACGTGGATAATGGAGGTCATCTTTCTTCTGATAATAAAATAATAATATTTTCCAATATATTTTAATATATATATATATATATATAGGTATTAAATTTAGTAGTAAATATTTTTTAATTAACATGTTTTTAATTAATACAATAATTAAAATATATAAGAAAAATCCATCGTTAATGCCTCACTAGTTAGTGAGGGTTTGAGAGTGAAACTTCCCTCGCTAATTTGTTACTATATAACAAAGGACTTGAGAAAATGATCTTTTCTAGCTAATTTTTAGCAAGGGAATAACGACATTTTTAGTGTCCTCATGCAAGGACAGATCTACTTGTTAGAGAAAGGAGACAATTGCCCTCACCAATTTTTATTTTTTCTTAGTATAACATTAATGTGTAGTTATAAAATACTTTTATAATTTAAAATTTAGTTAAAAAAAGTTATAATATGAATCTTGCCCCACTAATTTACATATATGTGCTCCTACAACTAAAATGTTATGAATCCGTCACTACCTTCATAGTTTCCTTGCAAAGCTGATTAGTTATTGTGGTGAGGGATTATTTCCGTCAAAAATCCCTCGCAATAAACCTTCATTAAATTTAGAACAATGTTTGATTTAATGAGGAAACATTTTCCTTGCAAAATAGCAAAGGAATAATTCCTCGCAAATCTGTCACAAATTTAAATTAAAAAATAGAATTTAGTCTTACAAATGATATTATTAATGAAATAAAATTGAATACTTATTTATATAAATTAATGCTAAAGAATTTTTTAAACTGTACTAAAGAATGTTTAATTAATATAGCATTAATTTTAACAACATAAGAAATTAAATATATTAATTAACTAAAAATATTTATTATATTAAATATTTGTTTTACATTATACGTAATATATATTATAAAATATTTTGATATAAATAATTAGAGGTCACCATTATCCCTATCATCATTACTATCAACGTCACCACCATTATCACCATCGATACTATCACTACTACCCCATTAATGTTGATACCATCGTCACCATCATTTTTATCATTATGACTATTATTATTATCGCTATTGACATTGGTACCACCATCATCATTATTGAAAAGAAGTTTGCAATCAAAAATAAATATGAGATGAGTTGGATTCCTGTTAAACATGTAGCCTAAAATTTATTTATTTATCGTTGCAAGCTTTTTTTTAACAAAATTTGTGCCCAATTGACCCCAAAAGCCTCTAATTTAGGGGAAAAAACACACAAGTTGGAAAACACCACATATAACACCTTTAGAAATGTATCCCAAGTTTTTCCCTCTAATTTATTCCTTAATGTATTATTTCTTTACAATTGGAACAAAGAACTATATACGTAACTGTATAACAATAAAAATATATGACATCCGCTATATATAGAGTTGTGGCGGTTAAATAAATGATTGACTAGACACCTTAAAGATCAATATTGTCATTTTTAATCTTTTGCTAATCCGTATCCTAATTAGTAATTACCTTATGGAAACTAATGGCTTTCTTTTGTAGACTATTATATTCTTTTAGCAGTTCCTATAATTTTGAGATTGTTTGTGATCCGTTTTAGCCCTTTAAAACTTGAAAGGTTATGATCCAAAAAACAAAGCTCCATGGTCAAAACTCAAAACAGAACAATAGGTAGAGAATGACACACGGCAGGTGTGTGGTACCTAATTCCTATCCGGGGTACCTACGTATCATCTTTATGGATAAATTAATGGATATCTGGGTAGCCATTTGCGGATATCTAAGAATTTAAAAGGAAATTTTAAAATTAAAAAATAAATTATAACCTTATATATATATATATATTAAAATAAGTTAACACAAATGTAATAATTTATATTTATTAATCAAATGATTTAAGGTTCAAATTTCAGTTAATCATTGGGTATGAAAGATTAATCATCATTTCTGACGAGAATTACTTCGTACCAATAACATCTTCAGTAAAAAATGTTACTTTAATTATTTAACATTTTTAAAAAATATAAAATAATATATAAATTTTATTTTATTTTACTTTCCGACTAGAATATAGGAATTTAGGCAACCCACATATATGTCAGAATATGAAAGGGTCAACTATAAGGGATCACCTAAAGAAAGGTCTCCTGTAAAGGAACTAGTCACTGCAAGTTGATCCCAATGTCCACATTTGGAACATATATCCACTTGGTAATCAGAAATCAGGTAATGTTCTTTTTCGTAGGCAAAATACTAACTGCATGAAATGAAAAACTCCTAAATCGTTGAACACATACTATATTTTTTTATTAGTGTACGTAAATTTAATCCAAAATATCATTTTTCGTAATGCTCTTTTTCTAAATTATTCAACATAATATTGCAATATTGCATGATTTAGTAGTTAAATTGATAAAATACAAAAAGTTAACACACTTGTGTATGATTGTACTGCATTTATATTAGCAAGAATGATCTATTTAATGAAAGAGTCTGTATTTGATTTTTATTTTATGTAAAATTTTCTTAAAATAATAATAATTATGCATTATGAATAAAGTTAATCTCTAACCAAATAGATTGAGAGATCTTGAACAAGAAAAAGAAAATTGATACGTAGTGTTAATTAAAGTCATTCGTAGATCGGTACATATGTGTATATAATTCAGAGATTAACGAACTATGGCGTGGAATTTTAAATCAGTCTTCATCTGACGTCCCTATGGTTGTCCACTGCAGGAATCGTGAGATTTTCACATCATAGTCGTAAATTCTGGCCAATTTTCGCCTAAAGCACAATGCAGGCCGGAGATCATCTGGTAAGGAGAATCCCCAGGCTTTAGATAGTTTAGAGAAGATATTATTTTGATCCACATTTCAAGGAATGTAGATCCAGCTGCATAATACGAAGGTACCCCAATAATGAAGTCGATATAATCGAATCAGATGTAAAATAAAGGTTATTTGTTGTAAATTATTAAATTAGCAAGAAATGTTATTTGTAAGGTTCTTATAAATTATGGTCAACATCAGATATAAGCAGTAATTTCAGTGCAATAACATTTTTTGTTCTATCTATATGCCATACAGTATCATTTGTTGCATGTCATTATGGTGAGGAGAGATAAATGAAAAAAATTAATGTTATACAAATTGCTTTATGAATTATTGTAAATATATCATTTCTCTAATTTAGCCACACCTTTAGCGATTTACTTTTAATGATTTTTTTATTCGTGATACCAATTTTTAATAAAGGATATTTTAGAAAACATTTTATTTTAATTAAGATCAATAAAATTAAATAATGTTAAGTAATTTTTTTCATGTTTAAATATCTTTTTAGTCTTTGTAATTTAATATTTTTTGGCTTTTCATTATTGAAAAATTATTTTTTT
>PYAF01002329.1:770989-847606 GCA_007407185.1 Glycine tomentella | reverse complement strand
TCTGTAATCTTTCTTTCAACCTGTTGTATCATTCACATGCATATGTTTTCTGGATTATCAGGTGAAATCTTTCCTTGTTCTTTGAAGGTGTAAATCTTTTAATTGTTTTCTGTAAAGATTAGCCTATTGTAAATTGGGTTCTTACTTGAAGATTAGAGATAGTGTTTCTCTAAGGGTTGCTGAGTAGTGTTCTCAGTTTCGGGTTAGTCTCTAAGAGTCTAATAGTATTTTAGACTTCTGAACTTTATCTAGGGTTGATAAAGAGAGGCTTGTAATATCTTGTAAGAATATTATTTGCAATAGTAGAACTCTACTCTAGTGTTGAGTGGAAGAACTGGATGTAGCTTCATAGTGTTTGAAGTGAACCAATATAAAATTTGTGACTGATCTTTATTCCTTTCTCTTCATCTCTAAATTGCTTTGGTTGTGAATCAAGTTACATTGCACAGAAAGTTTTAAATTGCTTATTGATTTCTTGACAGAGGAATTTGATTGAATACAAGATTCTTGGTTTCAAAAATATTTTTAAAGTGATAAAGATCATGTGAAAACTCTGAATTGAAAATTTTAATTTACCAAGGTTCAACCAATTCACCCCCCCTCTTGGTTGTATTGAAGTGTTCCTATCATTTTCAATTACAACTACAGGGAAAATAATGGTATAGTATCTTGTAATTGTTTATAAGAAACAGAGAAAAATATGATGAGTATAGGCAATAAGGGTGGTAAAAGAAATTGCAAAAGTTGGTTAAAGAAATTAAACCAACAATTACTTTGTAAGATTTGGGAGAAGGATTAGTTTTAATTAATTAAATTTAGCATAACATAATGCTTTGGCTCAATCTAGGCCTTAAGCTTGTAACTTACAAGTGTCCATTAAAGTTCATACCTTGTATAATTTTCAATTTACACTCTGACTTTTCAAATTAACATTCACTTTATTTTTTTTAAATGAAGCAGAGAAATTAAAACAAATTATTTTACAAAGTCATGAGGTAAAGTAGGGATTTTGTAAAGCTAAGGATTAGAGTGACCAGCACTTATACAATATATCATGTACTAAAATGAGTGTTTACTCCTCCATCATCATATATATTTTTTTAATCTCATTTATCAAAAAGCTACATTTTTATGTTTTCCCTACTCAACAAATAAGTGGCTAAAAAAGCTTATGATTTTATCTTTCTATATCATGGCATACAAATTAGCCTTTCAAGAATAAGGTTATGGATTGGTCATCTTGACATGCAGAGTTTATAACCATTTTTAGAAACTAGCCTAATGATGGTATCTATCACCTTATTGTCTTTATCTAGCCCAAGATCAACCCTATATGTGTTAAAAAGATATGATTGTGGATGTTCTTTACTTAACAAGTATAAAAGCCAAACAAATGAAGGGGGTAAAACTCCAAAGTGCTCCTATTTTGATGAGGCTTGATAGAACTTAGAAGCTACAGATAATTATCCCTACACTACAACTTGTTCTTAATTAGGTCTACTTCATTCTAATTGCCTAAGGTACGTAACAACAAAAGACAAAGCAAAATATCATGGGAGATATTTTATACATGATATACAACAGTGGTACATTTTGTTGGTATTTGATGTGGTGATGTAATCCATGAAAGTGATGAAACTATTTTTGACATAAGAACAATAGAAGAATAATAAAATATTATTATTTATTTCCGTATCAAATTACTGGCTTCCTCTTTAATTTCTTCCTCATATGCATGTTCCTATTAATGATGTAGTGATTTGAATTATTTGACCAC
The DNA here is from genome assembly GCA_007407185.1 of Glycine tomentella. Lineage (NCBI taxonomy): Eukaryota > Viridiplantae > Streptophyta > Magnoliopsida > Fabales > Fabaceae > Glycine > Glycine tomentella. The sequence continues at coordinate 845,829 of PYAF01002329.1, read as the reverse complement.
TTGCATGTTACATGGTTTTCAGACTACTTATAATGCATGTTGCATATAATGATATGCATATTGTGTCCTACATGGCCATGATCATGCTCCAAGTTTATTCCTCTTAGGAAATCATAAGAGCACAATGTTTAAGCTACAACTTATGTCGTTGTTGTTATGAAAAACATGTTCACTTGTTTATTTACATATTTTTAGTGCATCTATAACTAAAATCAAGCAAATTAATCTTAGTCATAAACCATGAATCAATTAAGTAAAGGGGAAGAGGAGCATCAACAACAACCTATTGAATAATAACTTTTCCTTAGAGTAAAAGCGAAAGAAAAAAACAACAATAATTGTACGAACACAAGTGGCCAAGCAATAGTGTTGTAATGTTGTTCAGGACAAAGTACAAATACAAGATCACCACCAAGCAACATGAAAACCCAAGAGCTTTTTCATATGCAATCGAACTGTTTTGAGCAAGTTATAATGTGTTATGTATACTTCTCAAAGAAAACCAGTGAGTGATGTGTTGATTTAATGCATCTAAAAATCCCTGCTTTAACTTAATTTGCTATCACATTCCAAATCATTGTCCAAAAATAATTTCCACAATCCAACAACAGATGCAAAAAATTGACTGACACGAAATATGTGAAAACAATATGAACACACACAATTAACCAAGAGGCGGGGTGAATTGTTTAAAATAGGGTCTGTAAAATTTCTTTAAATCAAGCAGTGGATTTAGGATCGTATCACAAGGACACCCTTTTGAATAAAATTTTTTCAGTTAATCAAGACTCACCCTTCACAAAAAGCAATAGCAGAAAAAGTTTATCTGTTGATATTCAAATGATTATCCAAAAGACTAGCAATCAATGACATAGAGAACCCTTTTCTACTTTTCGCTCTAGAGAATCCTACTCTAGACAAGCCTAAAGAACCCTTTTGAAATAGCAACTTACAAGATGAAATGTAAAAAACAAATTACACACAAAAACTAATGGAGAGAAACAACTTGATGATCCACAGTATTTGAATGCATATGATTACCAATCTTGATCAAGGTTGAAATCAAATAAGTTTTAGACCAAACTCTGCAAGAGCTTCTTAAAATCTTATCCAAGAGAAAACCTTTCAATGAAACATGAATATTGGAATTTGTGGACAAGAGCTTTGTTACTCAGAGTATCTCTTTTCACTTCAGAAGGCTTTTGAAAACTATGAAAATTCGTAATGTAATGATCTGTCTTAGTTTCAAAAGACCTAACAGCTATTTATAATAAATTGTTGTAACTGAATGTAATCGATTAAATCGTCAATGTAATCGATTAAAACTACTAATGTAATCGATTAAAAATAAATTTATTCGATTAAAATGCTCTTCAGTTTTCTGGAAAAGATATATGAGCAAAGTAATCAATTAACTCGCCATGTAATCGATTAACACAGAAATTCTTGTTTTCCAAAATGCGCCAAGTAATCGATTATGATTAGATGATAATCGATTAACACAGGAATAACCTATTTTGTGTTTTGTACTATGTAGTCGATTATTGTTACCATGTAATCGATTAATTAGTTCTTCATGACTTAAGTAATATATTACCAAATTCGGGTAATCAATTAAGTCAGTGTAAAAAGCAGCTTTTCCAAAACTTAACAAATCATGGAAATCGAAGCCTTTTAACAAGATATGTGATTTGATAAAACATGAGTGCATGCCAATAAATGATGTTTATGCAATGCAAAGGATCATAGGATGAAACTCTTGACCAACTAACAAATTATTTATGTCTTCAATTGAATGGCATGTGAAAAGCTAAAACTTATCTAAGTTAAAGAGCCTCCTCATCTTGATCCTCTTCAAGCTCCCAGTGTGTCTAACAATATGAAATTCTCGGGATGGAACATAAAAAAGAACTTTTTTAAGAATGAAGCATACCCGCTAATTTGCCATGGATCTGAATATCAAAATACACCTTGTGAATGACACCCTCAAAATCCTGTTCCAAAGGGTATACTACAAAACATGGAAAAGGGGTTAATATGCATAAATTTGTGATTCACCCACCAAAGTCCAAACCCAGAAAAGGGAATAAAGACTTCTTCTTCATTTGCTGGAGGCAATGCTCGGAGAGGGCCTCAATGTTGTTGGTGTTGAGGTGCTCTAGGGTGGTGATATTGTCATTGATGTTGTCCTCGATGGCTTGCACTACCGCAAAGGGGTGGTGGCACGGGAGATTTGCTCTTTGTTTGAAATCTACCCTTTGCCCAAGATCTGCTCTTCCACACTGTTCCACCATTACATATCTAAGCTTCCTCAATGGAAATGTTATTGACAATGAAAAGGTGCAAGAGAGGGAGGGAGATTCGAGGGAAAGTAGTTTGCAGAGACAAGACTTTGACGTGTTGAAGTATTGGACTAGAGTGAGAGAAAAAAGATGAGAGTAAAGAGATTCAAAGAAAGGCTAAGGCTTAAGAGAGAAAAGCTATGAGAGTGAAAATCCCATCAACGACGATTTTTAAAATGGTTGTCCTTAAGCGCATGTATACCACGATGGTTTTTACAATGATCGCCGTTATTATAAAAAAAAACAATAAAAAAGAAGACAGGTTGCCCTGCCCTGTCAGTCTCCGCAATATACCATGATGGTTTTTCAAGAACCCTTGTTTCCCACACATCAACTTATTTACAAAATTGCCATCGCATTTTTGTTAAGGACAATTTTCTGAAAACCTTTGTTGATGGAGCGTCATTGAAGCCAATTTTTGTAGTAGTGTGACAATGCAAGTGCCAATATCAATCTGTCAAAGAATCCAATTCAACACTCAAGATCTAAGCACATTAATACCAAACATCATTTCCTCAGAGATCATGTTCAGAAAGGAGATATAGAATTAAAAGTTGTTGAAACCAAGCTTCAACTTGTTTGACTTTCTCACTAAGCCTTTGATTGAGGACATGTTCAAGTTTATTAAATCCCTAATTAATATGAAAAACCTAAATAAGTGTTGAAATAAGTTGGTTTATTCATGATAGTTTGTGAATCTTGAATTTTGTTATCTGTTAGTCTCGTGGTGCCTCTAAATCAAAATTTTATTTTGGTTGGTTAAAAGATATTTTAGTAGGTTTATTTGCAACTAATGTTTTTAACTGTTGCCCACAAGGACTAGTTTTCTATGGAGGATCTGTAATCTTTTATCCTCTTAGTTTTTCTTTCTTTAGCTCTCTATAAACTAATCATTGTGGTAAAATGGTAAAACATCTTAACCACTCTTTTTTCACTCTTTCTCGAGCTCTCATATTCTTTACTTTCTCTCTTGCGCCTTCTCTCTTTTTCAAAATAATGGTTCACACCAAGAAATTTGTAGTGAAGAACCAAACTTCATTCTTTGCAATCAATACTGGAAGCTTGTATTATCCTTCACTAGTGTTTCAAAAGAACAAAGGAAAGGGAATAATTCAGGCCATTCAAGTTCCTTCCTATTTTGACTCAAAGAATATTGCTTTAAGGACTCCTCCACGTGCTAAAGATGTGGCAATAAGGTCACCAAAGAAGAAGGTGACCTCCTAAAAGGAGAAGCAAGGGCAACAAAGAAGGAGGTCAAATTTTGAAGAACCCCTTTGTTTAAAAACAAAGCTACCAAGATAAATTCAAGGCTAGTTGGGAAAACAAAAAAGTTGTTTATGGGAGGTTCATAGACTTTAAAAGGATTAAGAAATATGGTTGGGATATCCTTTGCTTTGTTAAAAAGGAAAACTCAACAAGGTTCTTTGATGTCCAAGAACCTATTTATCTAAGGCTAGTTAAAGATTTCTTTGCTACTTTTGTTGTTGATCAGAGTAACTTCACCATTAAGGCTACTCTTAAGGGTACTAAGATTCTGATCTCATAACAGATTTTTGAAACCATTATGAAGGTACCAAAAGATAATAAAAGATTTTATGATGGGTGGTTTGAGATTTTAAGTCTCAAGAGAAACAATGTGATCAAGAAGTTAAAAGAGTTGAAGGACAATGAGCTAAAGTCCAAGGCTCTCAACTCATTTGGAGGATTGGTTTATTGGATTTGCATGCATTCTGTGCTTTCAAAGACAGAAATATTTCAAGACGTTAGTGATAAGGATTTACTAGTCATCTATTGCCTTTAACACATGATTCCTCTCAATTCTCCTCATTTGATCATCAACCATATGATCAAGGCAACCAAACCAGTGAAATCCACATTCAATGTTCCATATTTTTCAACATTATGATGTCCCTTTTAAGAATGAGCCCAAGGATGATGATATCCTAGTTAATTTGGGGGAAGAGAAGGAAGAATCCTCCAAGAGTGAGGAAGTATTGTCAGAGGAAAAATAATTTGAGGGTTTCCATGATTTTGATACTTCATTTGGTAAGGAAGTTCCTTCTATAAAGAAGAAGGATGATGGACATCATGGAGTGACAAAAATACCACAAGAATGAGGGTTGAATTGAGGTTTTGAAAACTTTTAAGCTTCCTTTGAAAACAAAAAGACTTCTGATAGTAGTTCAGAATACAAAACTATTTTGAGTTTAGAATGTGATGGAAGTCCATTACAAGCTCAAGGCCAAGGAGGAGAACTTGAAGAGCTTCCTTTTGTTAGCCTTAGAAGACCCATGACAAGAGTTAGAACTCGAGCCCTTCAAGAGCACATCAAAGTTAATTTGTACTTCTTAGACAAGAACGAAGAAGCACACCAACTTAAGAAGAACAAGGCCTGGATTTTCTACTCTCAAGTTGAATTTAATTCCAGTATTTATAGTGACAATTGTAGTGGCAATAAATAGGCCTTTAGTGGCAATAAACAGGCCTATAGTGGCAATTGTTTAATAAGTGTAGGTGCACTTGTATGTAATTTTTAGCACCTATGTAAACTTGTAAAATTGTAGTTTGCACGTGGCTAACTCAGCCATGAGTCATCATGTGAATAACTTGCACCTCAAGCTTCATTTCTTTTGCCATTTCATTCCACTTGCATTTAGCTTACATTTGTTATAGCTTAGGTAGCTTACAAGACAAGCTTTAGGACCTTGGCTATATAAAGCCAACAAAAACATATTGTAGACACTTTTTGGCAAATTAATAGACTTATGAAATTTCTTGTGAGAGTTTCTCTCTTTGTTCTTGTGCAAGAACTTCTTGGATCTTATTAATGACTTATCAAGACTACTGTGACTATTCTTCCTAGACTCATTGGAGAGCCTCTCTATGGCGTCATCCAACTTCATTCCTTTTCTAATTCCATCCTCCATTGCTTACTTTCTTTGGACCTCATTCACGCCACTCTTGCTCCAAAATCTTGAGTAAGAGTTTGAGTTCTTGAAGTGTTCTTGAAGATTGAGTTTCATTGTAAGGTAGATTGGGGAAATCAATGTCTAATGAGCTTAGGCATACATCAGAATGGAAATTCAAACTGCTCAGAATGAAAATGCAAACAATTCTAAAAAATAGTTCTTTTGTATTTTAAAGCTTTTGTTTCAAAGATAGTTTTTTTTAACTAAAATCTTTTGATAAAATGAAGTTTAGTTTAATTATTAAGATGAAGAGTTAATAGATTTAGTGTTTTAATCAAAAGTATCTTTTTAGATCTGTGCAAAAACAAAGTAAAAAGAGAGAAAAAGAAAAAGTGCTCAAAGGTTTTTATATTGAATTCACCCTCACCTTGGGCTACATCTTGTCCTCACCCTTAAAGATAAGATTTCACTAACACAACTAGTTCACAACTGGACCAACAACTAATGGGCTTCAATAACCTATCAGTTCTCCACTGGACTTCAATTTTAGCCTGAATCAGACCAACTGCACCAATGGGTTTCACCTTTGCCAGCCACTGCTGGACTTTTATAGAAAAAGAATCTTTGCTTAACTGCACAAACTACAAATTTTCTCCTCACAAGAGAGATTCCACTTAGGAATTAAATCTCACACTTCTATCTAAGAATATTATTGATTTTATAAGTATAATACAAAAAGGAATTAAACCTATGATGTAAAAAAAGTTGAAGGACTAAGACCAGTTGCAAAAAAGTTTAAGGACAAAAACCATCAATCTAAAAAAATTTAAAGACCAAAAACATAGTTTGCTCTAAAAACTATTTTACTATTCATAAGCAACACCTACTCCAAGCAAGAAAAGGAAAAATCAGAAACTTTTGTATAGCATAATCTATGATTTGGGAGTAGGATTTGAAGCAGTGGAATACAAGATTACTTGGAAGTTATCATTCTAAAATGTCTTTTTATCCAAATACTTATAAAGGAAAATGTTTACTCTTATAAGTCTTATGATTTCCAAGCAAGAACTTTGAGAAGAAAAAATCAAAAGCAAAGTGTGCTTGTGCGGAGAAATAAATTGACCAATTTTTGTGTCACTATTTAACCCCCCTCCCCCCCACCTCTAGTGACCAATTGATTCACTACTTCATCTATTTTTCTCACAACCTGTCATTCATGTTTGAATAAAGTGAAATTGAATACCATGAATTCAATGAAAATTAAAATACAAAGGTATAAAAATATTTAAACATGAAAATTAATGTAATAAGGCATAACTATTTCATTTAAATGTCGTTGGCCGCTGCCAAAAACCAAGTAATGGAACCCATTATCTAAAGGAACAAATAAAATCATGGATGTTGTGATCAGACAATCAAAGTATTTGCCGAAGGATCTTGGATCAACTTTGATTTGTATTAACTTAGCATATCTTATGCTTAAGTTTCATCTCGTTATAATAAATTCTCTTTACTTATAATTAAAATATCCTATATACTTAAGCAGAACGATAAAGATTTTAGGAATAACGAAGATGACATAGTATACTTTGTAAAGAACATATGATAATATGATGCATTTGATACACCCTATTAAAAAGGATATTTTGATAAATTTCATTTTATTTTATTTTTGATGACTATTCTCTATCAAATCGTTGTTATACTGTATGGATACCCGGCCTAGTCGAGTATCGAATATACCCTCAAGACCTTTAAATTATTGAAGCATTATGATCTTATGATAATATCCAAGTATTCAGCATGACGAAATACTCGAGTACCCAAGTATTCTCAAACATGAAAAAAAAAACACAAACATTTAGGTACTCGACTATATCCATTACTCAAGAAACTTTACATACAGAGCTCATGAAACATATATGGACATGGTATTCGGGTACTCAGCTAGGCCAAACATCTAAATATCCTATGGTTCATATCTTCCTATAACAGGTACTCAGGTACTTGGCATAGCTGAATACTCGAACACCTTGAACTTGGTACATCCTTTCTAAAAGCACCCAGGTACTCGGCCTGGCCGAGTACCTAAACACTCCAGATAAATTAAAGGAAATAAGACAAGGTTATCACATGAAAAAACTATCATGGTTGTTACCTAATATGGTAATAACGTACAAAGTCCCATAAGGTCCAAATCCCATGAAGGTATGTATAAATAGTGGTAAGAATATCGCGGTAAGACATTGTTCATTGCATTAAATACTCATTTATTACTCTCGTTCTAGAATTGACTTGAGCGTCGGAGTACCTTTAATAGGTACCTCCCCTGTTCAACCAATGAACATTGGATACTAGAAGAAAAAGACTTTGAGGAAAAAGTAAAATAGAGGAAAAGATTACCTGTTTACCCTTGTGTAGTTACATTTTGGCGCCCACCGTGGGGCCCTGGTAAAAATTTCCCGCGACCCATAAAAATCATGGTTGCAACTACTAGATCTATGGCGAATCCATAACCCATAAGCAAATGGCTATTGAGAAACCTCCACCAATCAAAATGCCCTCTCCTTACATAAGCAAGGACCACAGGGAAGCCATCCGAGCCTTGAGGCAAGAAATCCTTAATATGCATGAAGGCATGCCGAAGACATAGTGGCACTTCAACAAGAAAATACCGAGCTACAAGAATAACAACAATCACAACTTCCCCTTTAGCTGGAGGAACACAACCGTCTTAGATTAAAGTATCCAGCTTTCAACGGGTAAACCATTTGGGAGGAGTAATTCAACTGTCCTATCTGGTCAACAATTCCCTAACTCTTGGACTAAGAATCCCTTTGCGGCTAGAATCATCGATATTCCATTGCCTACAATATGGAAGCGTGTAACTTTAGAAAAGTATGATGGTACTACCGACTGAGATGAGAACATTTGACATTTATGTGGCTCGGGTAGAACTATATACTATAGATTATATCATTTTTTGCAAAGTCTTCTCTACTACCCTTAAAGGACAAGCATTAAGTTGGTTCAGTCGGCTCCCTCCCAATTCCATAGATTGCTTTGAGACATTAACAATGAAGTTTGGAATTCAGTTTGCTACTAGCCGGCCCCATCATCTCACATTAGTGGCACAAGTTAGCTTACGATAGGAAAATAATAAGACACTTCAGTTATTCATGGAGAGATTTGGAAAGGTAGCCTTGGATATCAAGTATCTCAATCCCGTAGTACTTATGCACCATTTGGTTACGGCGTTATGACCAGGACCTTTTGTCAACAACCTTTGCAAAAAGCTGACATCAAACTTGGATGAACTATGTTGTAGAGCAGCAAAATACATGCAATTAGAAGAACTTACTGAGTAAAACATACAATTGAGGAACAAAGCATCTGCTACGAAGAAGGAGGTAGACAAGGATGTTCACAAACCCAAAGAAAGGCCTTGTGTAGCCTAAGGCCCTTGGTACAACCATTATACTCCCCTTAATGGCCACAAACCTAGGGTACTTGAGCAAGCCTTGGCCACTGCTGAAACATGCCAATACACCCTCGTCAGCTGATCCCTGGAAGCATTGTCGGTATTATGGGAACCAAGGACATTCCATAAAAGAATGAATCGCCTTAAAAGACAAGATTAATGATCTTATTAAAAAAGTATGTCTCAAAGACTTTGTATAATCATCGTTTCTCTTTACAGCATCAGCATTTTTTGGCTGCCGTTAGCTCTAATCATGAGCCAAAGTCTTTCAAAGAAGCCATGCAAGATGCTAATTGGCAAGCTACCATGTGGGCAGAAATTGATGCATTGGAGGAAAACCAAACTTGGCGTGTGACCACCCTTCCTATTGGCAAGAAAGCAATTCCTTGCAAATGGGTGTTCAAGATAAAGTACAAATCTGATGGGTCCATCGAACGCTACAAGGCTCGCTTAGTCATAGCTGGGAACAACCAAATTGCCATTGAGGATTACACAGAGACATTTGCTCCAGTGGCTAAAATGGTTAGTGTTCGCAGTTTCTTGTCCGTGGCAGTTGCAAAGGGTTGGGAATTGCACCAACTAGATGTTCAGAATGCTTTCTTGCACGGTGACTTAGACGAGGAAGTTTTTATGCGGTTTCCACCTTGTTTCTCAACTGGCCAGCCGGGGCAGGCGTGCAAATTGCGTAAATCCCTCTATGGTTTACGTCAATCTCCACGAAACTGGTTCTCGAAGCTGCGCCAATCATTGTTGTCCTTTGGGTTCATCCAATCAAAGGCTGATTATACATTATTTACTTTTCAGCATGACTCCATTTTTGCTGCGATTCTGGTGTACGTTGACGATATTATTTTGGCTGGGAAATCTTCTACTGCATGTGAACGGGTCAAGGCACATCTTCATTCTTGCTTGGACCTTGGCCCACTCAAATATTTTCTTGGTATAGAAATTGCTAGAGGTTCGCAAGGCTTGTTTCTTAGTCAACGTAAATTTGCCATGGACATCCTGACAGAATGTGGACTCCTTTGCTGTAAACTAGGTGAATTTCCCATGGAACCCAACCATAAACTTGCTTTAGCTATTGGTCCTGATTATGAGGACCCCCTACGGTATCGCCGACTAGTTGGCAGATTGGTTTACCTCACTATTACTCGCCCTGAGTTGTGCTACGCTGTTCACACGTTATCCCAATTCATGCAGTAGCCCAAGCAAGTCCTTTATGACGTTGTTCTTCATGTCTTGAAGTATATTAAAGGTAGTCCTGGTCAGGGCATCCTTCTTAGGTCAGATTGTGACCTTCAACTTCGTGCCTATTGTGACTCTTAGTTCCTCACCTGTATCATGGAAGACCAAGAAACATCACACTGTCTCTCGTTCATCAGCAAAGGCTGAATACCGATCCATGGCAGCAGCAACTTCAAAACTCGTTTGGTTAAAATCCTTTCTTACGTCTCTGAATGTTCATCGTACCACCCTTATGCAATTGTTTTGTGATAGTCAATCTGCTTTATATATTGCTTCTAATCCTATTTTTCTCAAGCGTACAAAGCATATAGAGTTGGATTGCCACTTTGTCAGGGAACATCTAATGCAGAAAGATATTGCAACTTCACACATTCGCACTGATTCCCAACCTGCTGATATTCTAACAAAGACATTAGGAAAGAAACAATTCTTGTTTTTACTTGGCAAGTTGGGCATTACATCCCTTCATGCTCCAACTTGAGGGGGCGTAATAGGATAAGAATAAGTGCTATACGATAAGAACTATCTTGTACAGTTTGTATTTCAAATATAGTATCAGTTTGTTACATAGGAACAACTATTAGTTTGTTACGTAGGATAAGCTCTATCCACATCTGATATTCTGTTATTCCTGATGTAATTGTTGCCTATATAATGGCACTTATGATGAACGAACTATTCATTCCAAAGTATCTTCCTTTACCATTTCAAGTCACATCCAACTAACAATCTTACCCTCAATGTATTAACTTCAACACCCAATGCTAGACTTTCCACTGAGCAGCATGCAATAATTACTATATAAACTCCTTTAGGTCCCCATCCACCCGAATTCATAGCCCCCACCCCCACCACCACAACACATTTTTCCCCAATGCCACTTCATGGCAGGTTTTTGAGACACGTTCAGGAATTTTGAAAAATCTCATTAAGAGAGCAAATAGAAACATGAAAACAAGCTTTTTTTTTACAAAACAGGTCACACCATGTTGAACTAAACTGTTTTCTCTATAGTTCAGTTTATAGAACTGAACTTACCAAACAGTTTAGTTTGGGTTAATTATATTTAAGTTCAGTTTTATATAATTCAGTTTCATTTCAATTCCAATTTAATTCAGTTCATACTAGTTATTTGAGCACCTCTACTAGCTCACATATATATATATTGTCAGCTATCACGTATGCATGAGATTGTTATATGAAAGTCTCATGTTGACTATCAATGGCTATGGAGACAGACAGCATGTCACCTAAATACAATGTTAATTTTGACAAAAATCTTTTATCAATATGACTTAAAATGATAGAGAAATTGCATGTTCAATTTTTATTTTTTTTTGAAATTTTACTACTTTTGAGAACCTAAGTGACGGTAAATTACACTTTCTGATATCAAAGTGAAGTGACAATTCACTCTAAAATTATTCTAATATTAAATATGGATTGAATTGCATTAAATATATAATAGATGTTTTATTAACTACTATGATTCATAATAAGGATCTTTTTGAGATATTTCCATAAATTACATTTCTTTAGACATAGTATAAGATTAATTCTCGATTCAAAAGTCGAAGCTTAATCGTACAAGGATAGCTTTGATATTCATGATAAAACATAGATAATAACTTCACTAAAACGAAATTACGTTTCAAAATGTACACAATATTCTTTACAAAAAATATCTACCTCCATACGTCTCAAAATGGAAATGTACATTGCTATCCTTTTTTCTTTCTTATTGTAGAAATTTTTTGCAACTATATAATATTTTTGGTTAGGAATGAAGTCAGTGTACAATTATGTCACGTTGAGAGGAAGTACAGAAAGTAGAGAGGGAAGAGAGAGTAGTACTCATTGAGGAGAGGCTGGAGCCGAACTGGAGGGAAAACGAATGCCTCTTGTAAGGGAGGCAATGATTCAGACATACCAAAGACATCTCACCCCCTTCCTCCAAAACGCCAATCTTCTCCTCTCCACATCTTAAATATCTCCCTCTATCTATATTCCACCATCCACTTTCTTGCTTTCACTTCTAATTCTCAATTCCTCTTTATTTCATTCTGGGTTCTTTTTCTTTCTTTCTTTGTTTTTTTTTTTTTTTGCCATACACATAATTGTCTAATAGACATAACAAATTAAGGGAGAAAGAAAAAGAGAAATGCGAAGCATGGCAAGCTCGGCTTCCTCGCGAGGCATTGCAGCTATCGTCGGTGTGGGCCCCAACCTCGGCCTCTCCATCGCTCGCAAGTTCGCTCACGAGGGCTACACGGTCGCCATCCTCGCTCGTGACTTGGGTAGGTATCCTCGTCCGAGAGCCAACAAGCATTAATTCCTGTAATCATTTAAAGGGCTGACTTCTAGGCAATGTTTAATTTCCACATCCCATCTTATCATACACAAAATATATACTTCTATCATCGTTATTGTTGTTATTATTCTTGCTGTTACCATATGATATATGCTATGTTAGATGCAAATTAATTGATTGATTATTTAACACCAGGGAGGTTGTCAAGATTTGCTGATGAAATAGCGAGGGAAGAGAAGGCGCAGGTTTTTGCTATAAGAATAGACTGTTCCGATTCAAGAAGCGTGAGAGAGGCATTCGAAGGAGTGCTCTCTCTGGGATTCGTGGAAATTCTTGTCTACAATGCTTACCAGCCACTACCTTGGTACCCCACCTCCTTCCAAGATCTTCGCGTCGAATCCTTTGAAAAATTCCTTGCCGTTTCTTCCGTCGGCGCCTTCCACTGCGCTCAACAGGTACCATTCCATTCTATTTTTTTTTTTTTATCAAATGATCAAATAAGATATATGAATTATTATAATTTTTTTAATACTTACCTTTGATTCTTAGAGATAAAAAAGAAAAAAAGCATTCTATTTCCTTAATTAATTGATTACTAGTACAAATACAACCATTGTACTAGTACCTAGCTAGTACCAAGGTTGCTTATTAATATATATATATATATATATATATATATATATATATATAAATATAATGACTATGGTTTTTCTTTGATGAAATTAATGAATTATATTAGGTGCTGCCGGGTATGGTTGAGAGAGGAAAAGGAACGATTCTCTTCACTGGCTGCTCCGCGTCTCTAAACGGCATTGCTGGATACTCTGAATTATGTAAACACCAATTATCCTTACTTATTGGAATGTGTTTTATTATTTGTTGTTATTGGTGGTGGTGTGGTTTGTTAAATTGAGTTGAATTAAATTTTAATTTGTGAGAACACTGCACCCAATGGGGGAGATGAGACAGGCTGTGGGAAATTCGCTTTGAGAGCACTATCTCAATGTTTGGCCAAGGAATTTCAAACTCAAGGAGTGCACGTAGCTCATGTTATCATTGACGGTTTTATTGGCCCACCCAGGTTCGTTTCGTTTGTTTATTTGTTCCTCCTTATATGCGTCTTTAATTTTGCTTATCCTCATTCGGATCTCTTTTTCTCAACACCCCAATCCAATTAATACAGCATTTCTTTTTTTTTCTTTTTCTTGTTTTATGGAAACATTGCATATTAATTCCTCCATTTTCTATTTTACTAATAATTATGCATACCAAAAAGTAAAAATAAGATAATGTTTTAGAATAAAATATGTATTGAAATTATAAAGTTTTATTTTTCTTTGTACATTTTAATTCCTATATATGGTACGTTTCTTAAATGTTAAAAAAAATATTTCTTAGTATCTAATTTAACTTCAAGTCTCAATATTATTTTGAGAAATTATTAGATGATTAAGATTATCATAGTTTTTATCAATATTTACATAATCTATAATTAAGCATCATTAATTTTCTTTTGAGAACTAAAAATTATGAGTATATGTTGCATAAAAATTGATCGGAATCATAATTATGTCGCGATTCTAGATTACTTAATAATTTATGAATTTCTCTAATGTATATATAATATTTTACTTATATTATTAGTTAGTATGAGATCTCTAATACACTTCTTTCACAACAACATTTAAAGGTATTTGGATAACATTTTTTTCCAACCAATGTTTGTCTTTAAATGTTATTTTTTGTTAGTTTATACAACTTGAAAACGGGCGTAATCTAATTTGAGTTTAGTCTATAACTTGATTTATATATATATATATATATATATATATACACATATAATCATTTTAATAGTTAATATGCATGATCTTTGACAATTTCTGGTTGGCTAATGTAATTTTTTTCACATCAACACGTCAAATAAACTTCAAAAATACTTTGTTTATTGAAAGTTTAATGATAATATATCGTCATTCAATTATAAACTATATTTAATGTGGATTTTAAGATTATTTTGAAAAAATCCTCAATCTTATTATAAAATGATGACTTTTGATTAGTTAGATAGTATAAATTTTACAGTGTATATTAGGGTATAGCTTTTTTTTTTTCTTGTTTATTAGTAAATTTAATGATTAGCACAGCTAGTATAAGATAATTTTATATTATCATAGAATCATAAATAATAGTTGATATAATTTTTAAAATAATTATTATGAAAGTCAACCAATTTATTATACATAATAATAAGTTATAATTGGATGGTGGTGTTAAACTATTTTACATTAGTCTATTTTCTCTTTATTAATTAGTTAAAAAAGAATAAATGATGTTAATGCAAAAGTTGAGGCATTGATGATGGATGGAATTTGCATGTTGTGGGGCACACAGAGGACCAACCTTGATGTCATCATCATCACAGAGGGGAAATTCATTGGGGGAGCAAAGCAGTGGAGGAGGAGGCGAGGGTACAATGGATCCAGACGCACTCGCTCAAACCTTCTGGCACTTGCACGTTCAGGACCGGAACGCTTGGACCCAGGAGATGGATCTTCGTTCACCGTCTGCTAGATTCTTCTAGCTACTAAGTTCACCCCCAATTAAAAATGTCCCTAGCTCAATTATTATATTTATTTTTCACTCTATAGTCTGTATAGTCTTCAGTGTCAAATCTCAATTACTTCATCCATGACGTCACGGCATCAACCGTGAATTCAATGATGTTTACAATCAATACTGCTGGGCTTGCCGGTGTGCTAAATTGCGTGTGTATCGGGATGTCGATATTAATCTTTGATCGACCCAAAAATATTTGATTCACCCAAAAGAAATTGTGTGTATGTACAAAGATATTATACGGTGCGTTGTTACTTGTTAGTTTGGGTCAATTAAGTAGTAATTTTATTACTGTTTTTGTAGAGAGCAATTAAGAAAAGGATGTGTATATTAGTATATCATATATATCATCCGTTTGTGTGTTAATTTGGATTTGGATTATCCTCTCTTGTCAAAATATATTTGGCATTTGCAAAATCGTGATTAATGAGTGATTTTATCGGTAATGGGTCGAGTTGTATATGTTTTGGAGGGAGTGGGGGGTTGTGGGCCCCATTGGAGCAAAAGTTAAGGGGAGCGAAGAAGTGAGATGGGAACATGGTTGCATGGACAATAGCAGGAGTTCGTGTTCTAATTTTGGACACACAAAAAACTGTGTACGTACACATGCTTGAATCTTCAAAAGTTTGAGTCTTGTTATTTTCATGCTATTTACCTTGTTTATGTTAATCAACTCATGTCGAGGAATTGAAATAGTATGGATTACTATCAATGCAAGTGGGTGTAGTGTGTAGCAAAATAAAAATGGTGAATAAAGCATTATATTCTTTCTTCTCTTTGATTTTCCAAAAGAATGGAAATGGGAGAAAAGTTTCCAAATGAAGAGTATATATAGTTGATGGGACCAACAACTTGTCAGATCCAAGTGGAACTTGGGCTAATTTATTTTAGTGATTGACCATTTTGGATATTTTTATAAATAAATATTAATATAGATTTCTTTTACAATTATTTATTGGTATGGGTTTTTTTTTTATGGTTGATTGATAAAAATACATGTTTCACTAATAGATTCAAAGACAGCATGACATGGACCAAACAAGATATTATGTGTCATATTTTTTTTAAACCTACCTGCCAAACTATTAATTTTGATAAGTTAATGGTCAAAAGAAACTGATATCGATAGATTATTTTGAAAAGAACTCATATTAATATTTTGTTTATAAAATATCTAAAATGATCAATCATTGAATTTAAACATGGATTCATTTAAATGAAAAAATGATTTAAAAAATTAAAAACAATTCAATTAGTTTTTTTTATAAAAAAAATAGGTTTCCTAAATAAACTTAACCATCAATAAAATTTGATAAATATTTTATAACAATAACATATAACTATTCAAAAATATACGACTAGGTGGGTCATAAAGGTTGCAATGTGGAAAGTTGGGGTGATATTTATTGGAGGAGCCGTCATAGATGTTGGGGCATATAAAGCACTAGTAGCTGCATTGACAGCTACATGGAATAGTGTTGATGACGAGAAAGAGGGTTCCACCACATGAAATAGTTGGTGCGATGTTGCGTGTTGCATGATTGGAGATGCTTTTGTATATAGTTCATACAACCCCATATGATGATTGGGAAGCTATGAACGAATCATATCATATCACAAGGCTCAACCAAAGAGGTCCCCAACCCGTATCTGAAAAGTTTAATTATAGCAACGTGTCATGCCACTCTCACGACAATTCCTCATTAATGTAGCTGTTGACTTGTGATACTACCCTTGCCTCTTTGCTCATGCTATGATTTGGGGATGATTTGATTTGAGATATTTTACAACAAGTAATACAACTAAAAATTATATTTATCCAAATCATATAAATCAATAATTATTTATATATTTATGATAAAAATTGTTTATAGGTGAGAAATCACTTTTTTCCAAATTGATTTCTTACCTCTCTTTTATTTAATTTGTTTAATTTTTGCGTTAAGAAATCGATTCATGGGATATCCATTTTATAATGTCTTTTATTTTTTTTCGTAATAACCTTACTATATCGATTTTCCAGGATATCATGAGGCAATTTTTTTAAACTCAGTTGAGAATGTATTTTTTTTTGTTCATTTATTTTATTTATTCATTTGAGTTTCTTTTTTTTTTTTGTGATTGTTTTTTACTTTTTTTAATTTAAAAATGAACTGTTTTATCTATTTTATTTATTAAAATTGTTTTTTGTTTTGTTTGGTTTTTTATATAAAAATGAACTTTTTTTAAAATTATTTAGTTGAGTTTTGTTGTTATTATTTATTTAAATTTTTTTATTTTGTTTAGTTTTTTATTTAAAAATAAACTGTTTTTTAAATTATTTAGTTGAGTTTTTTTTGTTTTTGTTTAATTAAATTTTTTATTTTGTTTGGTTTTTTATTTAATTTTTTAAAATTATTTAATTGAGTTTTTTTTATTATTTGAAATAGTTTTGTATTGTGTTTTGTTTTTTATTTAAAAATGAAATTTTTATTTTTGGTTTTAATTTTTTAGTTCACTAATTTATATATATATATATATATATATATTAAATTATTAAAAATAGAATTCATGTAGAATAACATTTAAGAAAAAACCATATATTTAATATAATAACCCAGAGTCCTGGCGCAGATGGCGTGGGAATCCGCGCGGATCGCGCCAGAGGTCCTGCTGAGAAAACCTGGTTTGGTATATGACGCGATTGGCGCGGTTGGCGCCAGACTCTCTGGAACATGGCGCGAGGGGCGCCAATGTGGCGCGAGGGGCGCCATGATCTTTGCAGCCTGCGCTGATAGCGCCACAGCTGGCGCGAGTGGCGCGGGAAGTGGCCTGGAACATCCATTTCCCCTGGTTTTCCACGCGATCAGCGCCAGCTAGGTTTTGGATGTTGGCGTGGATGGCGCTGATGGCGCCATGGGTTCAGGAAGTTGGCGCTGGAGGCGCGGGTTCCACGCGGTTGGCACCACCAGGGCGGTGCAGTTGGCGCGGGGAGCGCGGGATCTGGCGCGGATCGCGCCAGACCTCGGACAGGCCCAGTATATTAAGGCTGTCGCGATTTTCAGAAGAAGAAAATCTTCTTCTTCTTCCTCTGAGCGCCAGCAGCCATGGGAGGGCTTCCCAAGCTCCCATAACCTTGCCTTGTGACCCAAACACCTCCTAGACCATCCAAACCTCCTAGAAACCAAGTTTTAGCTAGAATCATTCCTCCCTATCCTTTGAAACTCAGAAAAAGCCCCTTCTCCGAGAAAGGCTGAAGAGAGCTCGAGTTTGGACGAGGAATTGCGGTGTTTCAGCTGCACCAAGGCTAGGGAGAGTAGCCTAGAGGCCTTCCTCATCAGTTCTGAGGTAAGGAACTCGAGTTTCCCCGATTGTATTGTGATTTAGGGGTTTTGATGAATAGTGACCCATTGTTGACAGAGCTAGAATTAGCTCTGGGTCCAGTTGAGAGATGTGTTTAGAATGAGGAGAGGAGGAAGGATTAGCTTTCAGTCTGTGATTTGGTGACTGTTGGTCTTGGCTCTAGGTGGTGCATGTGTGACTTGGACTGAGTCACTTGTATTGAGACATGCAAGGGCCATGATGATGGGCTTGTTGTGCCTGAGAGGCCATGAAAACGGTGTCTTGTGAGATAGACCGTCCAAGCCCTATGGAAACCCTGAGTATTTGGGTTGTGTGATCTTTGAACTCATTGTGAATGGCTTGTGTTGAGTCTGTGGTGACTCTGAGGCCATGGCTGAGTTAAGATGGACCATTGAGGGTCTATGGAAAGGCTTAGAATGGATGAGCCTGATGAACCCTAAGTTAGATAACTTGGGTTGATGGAAAGGACTGAGATTCCTTTCCCAGAGGCAGTTGAGGATTGCTTGATGAGCTTGTATATGTTTATATACTTGTATGGTCTGTAATATGTGGTTGTGTGCCTTGGTAGGGCTTGACACAATGGGTGTCAGTGACGCAGACCATCAGTTGAGTTTGGAGCTGTGAGGCACGGCTTGCAGGTAAGCTCATTGTTCTGGGGTTTTTCCCTTATTTTGGTTTGCCACCCAAGTGGGTGATGGATGATATATATATATATATATATATATATATATATATATGTTTACGGTGAGCCTGAGTGGCTCGATGAACGGTGCTTGGAGTGAAACTCAAACCGTTCCAGATATATTGGATTATATGATGGCCTAGTGTGTGCTGGGCTGGAATGATGAACCTTAGGATAGACACCGAGACGGTGTGAGGGTGTTGGCACCTGTGGTTTCAGGTGTGGGGCCTTGGGCCTCTAGGTTGATGAACACTGAGAGAGTGTTCTGTAATGTTGTAAGAACCATGAGACGGTCAATGTTGGAACCTATAGGATACTGGAATAGTATCGGGCTAGATGAGGTTCCCTAGCCAGAGGAAGAGTTTGAGGACTCCCTTGGAATAGCTGAGATTCCTTGGGAGGTGCCACTGCTCTCCGCCTAAAGTCCTAAGGATGGATTGCCTTGTATGGATGTTCCACCTTAGGCAGTGATAATGAAAGTCCTGAGTGGTTGTCCTTAGGCCAGTGTCTGGAAGTCCTGAGAGATAGAGTGCCTCCTGTGTGGGATGATCTCTCTCAGGCATGTAACTGAGAAATCCTGGGAATGATTGCCCTGTATGGATGTTCATTCCAGGCTAGTGATGATGAAAGTCCTGGAGAGGCCAGGCAGTAGACAGATATGGTGTATATCTAAGAAAGGGCTTCCCGAGGGGATGATAGCCTAGGGCCTCTTAGATGAGCCATATCTGGATTCTGGAAGTCCTGAGTAGATGACTCAGGCAATGTTTGTTCTGATTGATGAGGCAGTGCCTCTCTGGTATGGAAAGTGTCCAGTGGTAGACACTTATGTGATAGTGCCTCTGTGAGACGATCTGTGGTGGCGGGAAAGCCAACATGGGGTGGAATACCTCTGATGCTGATAGCATCCAGTTAGTAACCAGATAGCTGGGGAATGTATGATAGCCAGGACGGTGTCCTGGGCTCTGTTGTGTTTTGTTTATGTGTTTGTGCTTAGGGGGTGAACCAGGGTAAGGGAGGATCTCCCAGGACCCTGAGCTTACTGAGATGTATATCTCACCCCTGTTGTGGGTTGTGGTTTTCAGGTGCTTCTAGAGAAGAGGAGCTACCACCGGGCAGGAGGCCCTAGTTGAGTGTGCTGGAGTGGTCATGGGCTGCAGATGAAGACTAGAGGAGTTTTTGGTTTGATCTCTGTCTTGTACCCTGTATAGGGATATGATGTGAGTGTACACCCGTGTACTGCACATATGTCGTTGTATAACCACGAATGTGGTCAGAACTAGAATTGTATGTATATGTACAGTTGATGCATATGTGCTTGAGTTATGGTTCCTCCTGATTATCTTTGTCTGTTTTTGTATGTCTGCCTATGTTGTGTATGTTTTATTATATGGATCAGTAGGGGGGCTTGTTTTATATGTGTTATGATGTGTTTTTATATTCCATGCATGATAATCAAGAAAAATTGATTCTATCGCTTCCGCACCGCGTTTGGTTAACGCCGATAGCGCACTTATGATATTATTAATGATAACACGTCCGGGGTGTTACATTTAAATACTTACTATAAATGTAATTTACTTAAATATTTATGAAAAATGCATATATTTAAGTGATGTAATTATTTTACCAAAACAAATTAAATAAATGAAACATGTTCGATTTAGTTAGTTTGCATTGGTGTAATACTATGAGTACTTTAATATGAATTAATCTACAATAGTATTTTAAAAAAAATAAGTAATCCTTAAATGAAAGCAGACAACTTTACTGATGTGTCATCCTCTCAATATTTACTTTCCCAAAATTTCTTAGTACATAAACGATAATCCATAAAATGAAACAACATTACACATAAAAAGAAACATAAACTATAAGCCATTGATGAAACCCAGTTGATGACATGTTGTATGCACGAAACATAGACTGCTTGATAAGAGGTCAATTCTCCTTCTAAAACACATGTGTCAAATATGAACAATATATGAGTATACAATGCAAATTTGTGAATACAAAAATTATTGGTAATCTAAAATGCAAAAACATTACCTTCACAACATTGTGCAATGTAATATTCAAATAACATTTGGAGTAAGGAGGAAAGGGACAAAACACAACTGCCTGTAGAGTATACCATTTAGTTCAATAAAAAATAAACTTTTTACAACACATAAAGAAATTAACAACAAGAGTAACAAACTGACATCACGAAGAACTAAGACAGAACCAACATGAATGTCTATCATATATGGTCTACAGTCTTGACCTTCTATGATTTTCCGTTTCATGGTGGCATTAATAGTCCCCTTAGAATCATGAAATTAAAACTCTTATGAATGAATATCCAAAAAATATCAATGTAATCGTTTGAGAGCGAACAAAAGTCAACTACCTTGAGCGTAACTCTCATGTCGCCAAAACCGTTTAGGTACAACTTTTGACAATGATGACCGTTAAAGGTAGACGATCAAAAGTATAATCAATGGACCCTAACAGTGTCCTATGAGGTGTGTCATCAGCATTTACCAGTCTTACAATTATACGAATTCAACAATCAATTGAATGTTTAGGTGTATCAAATACTATAAATTTTTAACGATAGCTGACCTTGTGATCGAATGAAATCTAAAACACATAACCATAGATTTCTGTTAAATTCACGTTAGGTTACTTGGTGGGCGCGCATTATGAATTCTTGAGTTGGAAGTGGCTCCCTAGATTGTCGATTCATCATGACAGCTTGCACGGTCCCATCCGGACCAGGAATAGGTCTTGCTAAATTGGAGGATGATTGATAAGTTGGGCGAACCTGAGAGGTCTGAGTCATCAATGTCGAAAATCTCCTATGGATTGTTGTCCATTATGAATTAGACTTCGTTAGAAAAATAAATGGTTTGAGGATGATGAGATAGGGTGAGTAGCAGACAAAGGTGTTGAGTTGTAGCTAACCCCTATAATAAGTGATATACTATTTTCACGTGCATGGTACGAACAACTAAGATCACATCGATAATATAAATGGTTTAGATTGAGTCTTAATTAATTATGTTTGGTTTGTGCTATTCAAAAAAATCAGTGTTTAATCTAATTGTCTCATAGAAAGCATTATTCAATCACACCATCTCGAAACATGCAATGTGAGGTAAAAATCGTATGGGGAAAGTAACGTGGGGTCACATCCTTTTTCTGGCACAAAGGACAGGATTCCTGACCGGTGAACAATAACCTTGTTTACGTGAATGCATTATGGACCATTGAATGTCGTCGGTGGAATCTCAACCACTCTTTTTCTAGCATAGAGGACAAAACTCTGCAGGATTTTTAACGGGTGAACAGTAACCTCGTTTACGTGAATGCGTTATGGATCGTTGATTGTTGTCGGTGCTATCTCAATCACTTTTTTTTTTGGCCCAGAGGATAAACTTTTGCAGGATTGCTAACTAGTGAATAATAATCTCGTTTACGTGAATGCGTTATGTACCGTTGATTTTCGTCAGTGCAATCTCGACTACTCCTTTTCTTGAACAAAGAACAAAGCTCTGTAGGATTCATGACAAGTAAAATCTTCAAATGTTACTAATTTTGTTTTGTTTTTGGACACTTTGTTTTTTTGAAATTGTGTTACTTTTTTTTTCTTACACTTTTTAAATTTTAAAAAAATTAAGTGTTCTATTTTATATTATAATTTGTTTTAAATTTTTTATATTTTTGGTTGATATATATATATATATTTATAACAACGTATAATTTATGTTGAATTTTTTTTATAGAAAAATGCATATATTTGAATACTCAATATAATTTAGTTAAATATTAATAAAAATACATATTTAAGTGATCTAATTATTTTACCTAAACAAATTAAATAAATAGAACATTTTCAATTAGAATAATTCATGTAAAAATATTATTACTTAAATAGTATTTTTTTAAAACAATTAATCCTTAAACGAAACCAAATTTATCTAGTTCGAAGAAGACAAATGATGAATTCAATAATGAAACTTAGGTAAGTACCATAATCCTCTAGGACTAAAATGATTAAAGTAGATAATGTTTAAAAAGAAAGCAACAACATAATTCCAATTATGAATTGCAAGTTTATTCTAAAAAGTGACAACAAAAATGACTAGACATATTCATCACGTATTAGAGCAATTATCTCATCAGTCGTTCTTGGTATGCATAGCCGGGCAAGGATTCCTCTAGAGAATGCGCAAAAGTTGCATTCAACTCAATTGGACCTTTGGTACTATATTCTGAATAGATGAAAAACATTTTTCGACATCATCGTCGTGTTTGAGGTCCATACAGTCGTATGCAACACAACCATCACCTACATAGTTTGGTTGACGATAAAAAACATTTATTAAAATTATGCAGTCTCCGTTGGCGTCAAAAATTGTTTTCCTTAAGGCAGAGAGCGACATGTCCTCCCTTATTGTGATGACTTTTGGATCAGTGGGCATTCAAACACTATCCCTTCATCTGTTGGAATCATGTCACCGTTGCAATACACAAGAACAGATACACTCTCCATGTTTTAAGCAAATTTGTTCAATTCTATCTAACCCCGCTACTGCTATATATATTAGATGATCTACTGTTTTCACGTGACACATATCAACGATTGAGAGGACACCGACAATATAAATGATTTAGATTGAGTATTAATTTATTATGTTTGGTTTGCACTATTCTAAAAGATTAGTGTGTAGTGAAATTGTCTTTTAGAAAGCATTGTGCCGTCACATTGTCTTGATACAAGTAATGTGGGTAAAATTGTCTCCAAAAAATAAATGTTCAAGCAATTCGTATGACAAAAATGAAGTGATAAGAATTAATGCATTGTGTACTGTTCATTCAAGCAACAAGGAAAAAGTGACAATGAACATAATAGGACATAATTAACAAGGGCAATTAACAAGTACAAGCAATTAATGTCGTTTGTGTCCACAGTTCCACATATGGGTGGTTTCCTATTTCTTGTCGGTTGTGAATGTACTCGACCATGTTGTTGTGGTTCAACTTGTTCATCAGGAACAACAACTGGTTCTTGTTGCACGAAGTCATTAGTGGAAGAACTGCTAGCAATACTTTGGTGAAAAGATGCAAACAAAGGTATGGACACACTTTGCATGTACGCATAAGCAGACTCAAGTGTGCGAAGATATGTACCCACGAGATTGCTCATAAAGTCTTCTTCGCTGGCACTGAAGAACTACAGATTGTATCCATAACCCTGTTGATGGTGATAAGGTTGTGGTGTGAATCATATGATTAAGCATGTAGTCATAGTCATTCATCATGCATGCTGGCAGTCACTGGTGGACTTTGTTGTGAAGGATGTTGTTCAGTTTTCATGTCTGAAGCTGAACAACATGTCGCTCCAATGTTGGAATAAGTTGCAAATTGTGTAAGAAAAATTTTAGAATTTGCTCGATACCAATTCATGTAGTGACTCATATGTTCAATCTTTCCTATAATTGGTTGGCCGATTAACACATATTTGCATCTTTCCTTCCAAATTCCAATCCACAGTTGATGTTCCTCTGCCCAATTTGTGTCACTATGTCCTCTCATGTCAGTATGATGGACTTTGTCAAGATTATTATGCGGTGGATCTGGTATATATTGACAAAGTCCAAATTGGACATGACCCGGTCAGTTTGATGGGCCTTTTTACCAAAAGGGTTTTTTTTTAATTACCGATTGGTGGTACTTTTCAAATTATTTACGAAAAAGGGGTAAGTCGTAAAATTTTTTATGACTTCTATAAGTGAAGTCGTAAATCTTTTTACGACTTATTTTGTTTAATTTTATTAAACTGAAATCGTGTATTAAATTACAACTTCTGTAATCTAATTTATTGTAAAATACGACTTCAAAATCGTAAAATAAAATCGTGAATAATAATACGACTTCTATTTAATTTTATTTGAGCTATATACGACTTTAAAGTCGTATTTTGTTTTTTTAGGAAGTCGTATTTTATTTTACGACTTCCATATATATATATATATATATATATTCATATGAGGGTTGAAGCGAGGCTAGGGGAAAGTGATCAGAACAACCAATGCATATGGAAAGCAGGAATAGAATACGGAATTCACATGGCTGTGATCAATATATGCAGTAATAAAATTTAAAGCATAAATAAAAGGTTAAACTCTCAAGTGCGGCAAGCCGTCGGGATGAGAGGGAGTAGATGAGAAGAGAAAGACTCAATTACAGAAGTAATACATGCAATATGAGAAAATATGATCTTATTTCTCAAAAATATTAAAGATTACACTTCAAAATAGAAAAGATTGCTCAGTGGTATACCTAGGGGGAGGGAGTTCTCTGAGAAAGAAGGAAACAAGGGAAAATAAAACTTGATTACAGATTGAGGGACGTAGCCCTTAAATAGATACAAAATTTCCTGTTTCTACAGTTCCGGTTACAATTACCGGATAACCTACCGCTACAGTGAACAGTGCTGAACAGTAGTCTATCACAGGAAATGATGATGTTATGTTTGATATCAGCAAAAGGAGCTTTCTCCACTTGCCCTTTTGCTTGCTGTTTATGGTGATGACTATGCTTGATTTAATCATCATCAAGATTGATGCCAAAACAGTCATCTCCATTTTGGAAAGGATCCTCCGATGATGGTGAAGAGGTGTCTGAAGATCCTTTGGTTGGCTTCTTGGATGAGGAGCATGCATCTTCCTTTTCCAAGAGATTAAAGATCATCTGCATATTCTCCTTGAACTTTTCTTTGGAGGTAGAAGAGGCAAGGGCTGCAATGACTTGTGACCTTTGATTGAGAAACTTGCAGGCTTCTGGGTCTGCAGCTTTGGTTAGAGTTGGATGTTGTTTAAACCAAAGCGATACCTGTTCAGGGCTAGCTCTTGAATGATATTTGACAAGAGCTTGTCTGCGAAGCATTGGCAGTTGTCCCTTGATTAATGTATTTCCATAGACATATCGCCATTGGAAGATCCAGGCGAGAGACAATTTACTGAAGAAGTGTAAGTCTATCGGAAATGGATCATTATCTGGGTGCTCAAGCTTCTTAGTAAAGATTGTCGGACTAGACACTACCTCGGAAGGGAGTATCTCAAAGATTGGTCCATAGAAATTCCACCACTGTAAAAACCATTGGGGAAACTTGTATTGAACATTTTGTTTGAAATAAATGAGCCATGAATGCATAAAGTCTTTATTTTGAAAATTAAAGACGTTACACCGGGCAGTTTGATAATCCAAGTATGAAAAACCAATGGGATCATAATTTTGTGAAAATCTTTTTATTTTATTCAAATCTCCAAATTCTTTTGGTGTTAAGACCTTAAGAATCTGCAGAGTCGAATAAGCAATTTGCTCAAAGTCTTTGTTTTTATGATGCTTAATCTGGACTGAATTGGTGTCTACCAGAATAAACTCATAAAAATGCCTAGTCTTGAGCAGAGAGATAGGCTTGAATTGATACTGATTTCCCTGAATATCTTTGGGAAAGATCTTCTGGGGAACCTTGCTAGGTTTTGGGTCCCAGAATTCAGGTTCGATTTGGATGACGTCCTGATACTTGTTTTTTGGGACGTATTGGGTTTGCGATTTAGGCTTTTGAACTGCCAAGGGTTCAGGTTGTTGAACAATGGCTTTGCCTTTTGATAGATTGACGGTTATAGGGGTTTCTGCCATGGTTTTGATCATGGTAGCTAGACATCTTTCATCCTCATCTTCTTCAGAGGTGATGTCTGCCCAAGATTTAGATGGGAGGCCTTTTGGAAGGTGGGTAAGACCCTCTTCTTGAAGGGCCAAAAGGACTTGGATTGGCATGGCATAATCTGCCTTGGTTTGTGTTTGGGGTTTAGGCTTCTGATTGTTGGGCTCAGAAACAGATTGAGCTTCAGATTTCTGAGTAGAAGACCCAGTAATAGATTGAGGCAATTTCTGGGTTAATGACCCAGATTGGGTGGATGACCCAGATTTAGACTGATTTTTGGAACCTTCTTCCTGGTTGGATGAAGATCCAGACCCTGAATGGGCGTTTAAACCAGCTATAGCTAGTCTAGGTTTAGTGTTTTTGCCGTTTCCTCTTCCTCGTGAGGAGGAAGATGACTTCACTGAACTTGGCATGAGGTTGTCACTGTTGGTTTCTCCCCTGTAAATATTCACGAGTGAGAGTTTAGGGTACCTTTGAGGAATTCTATATCAAAATCAAAGATACTCAAAATGGCTTGCCATCTGGCAAAAATTTGTTTTGATACAAGGTTTTTAACATCTTTTTGTAAAATCTCTTTTGCAGACTTACAATCAACACGAATTAAAAACCTTTGATTAAGCAAATTAGATTGAAATTTTGAGATGCATAAAACAATTGCTAAAACTTCTTTTTTAACTGTGGAATAATTCTGCTGGGCAGGATTCCAATGCTTTGAAGTA
Source organism: Glycine tomentella (assembly GCA_007407185.1). NCBI lineage: Eukaryota > Viridiplantae > Streptophyta > Magnoliopsida > Fabales > Fabaceae > Glycine > Glycine tomentella. The sequence continues at coordinate 818,468 of PYAF01002329.1, read as the reverse complement.
AATGCAATTATTTGTTCTTTGCCATTAACGGATTGTTTAAGAATACCACCATAACCAATGTCGGAGGCATCAATCTCAACAATCTTTTTGGCAGAAGGATTGGGAAGGTAAAGACATTGGAGGTTTTTGACCTGGGACTTGATTTGTTTGATCAAATCAGTGTGAACGTTGGTCCACGGAGGAAGAGTTTTCTTAAGACGGTCATAAAGAGGTTTAGCTAGATTACTTAGCTGAGGAAAGAAGTCAGCAACATAGTTTAAACATCCAAGAAATCTCTGGAGTTGGTTTTTCTTGATGATTTGGTCCGGGAATTTGGTCGAGAATTCAATGGCACGATTAATAGGAGTGATAGTACCTTGGTATATGTTATGACCAAGAAAGCGGATTTTAGTTTGAAAAAGATTGATTTTAGTTTTAGATAAAGCAAGACCATTTTTCTTGATTATCTGAATAAAAATGTTAATGTTTTGAAATGTTGATCAATTGATTGAGAAAAAACAAGGACGTCGTCAATATAGACAATAATGAAGAAAGAGTAAGGATTAAAAATGTCATTCATAATTTTCTGAAATTCTGAAGGAGCATTTTTTAATCCAAAAGGCATGACCTTCCACTCATATTGTCCAAAAGGGGCCGTAAAAGCTGTTTTATAACAATCCCTTTCACTGATTTGAATTTACCAAAATCCCGATTTCATATTAAATTTGGAAAAGATTTTAGCAGAAAAAAGACGATTAAGAAGATCCTTTTTATTCGGAATCGGATAACGGATCCATTGGAGGGCTTGATTAAGCGGTTTATAGTTGATAACCAAATGAGGAGACCCACGCTCAATTTCAGCTGGTTTGTTGGCATAAAAAGCAGAACAGGACCAAGGACTCTTGCTTTTTCTGATTAATCCCTTTTGCAGAAGGTCTTGGATTTCCTTCTGGCAATGGAGAAGGAGTTCTTGACTCATTTGAATGGGTCGAGCCTTGGTTGAAATTTGTCGATCATTGAAGTCCTTTTCATAAGGGAGATCAACAATGTGCTATTTTTTCTGCCAGAAAGCATTTGGAAGATCAGCACAGATGGAGTTCTGGATTTGGCTGGACAAGGATTGGATTCGTTGCTGAATGACTGGTTGATTAAGCAAACCATCTATTTTCTTATAAGAAATTTCTTCTTTAAGATAATTGATTTGGCTTTGTTTAAAAAAAATTGGGTTCAAGTCTCTAATAATTGGATCCTTAAGAAACTTGAAAGTGATGATTTATTCAAATAAGTAGTGGAAATACCCTTATCCGAAATGGTTATAAGGAAGATGGATTTGATAAAAGGGGTTCCCAATATAACCGAATTTTTTAGATTTTTGACCAAAAGAAAGGAAGTTTTAACCTTAAAATCATCCTTTTCAATAAAAGCGTCAGAAAGTTTGAAATTAACGTGAAGCTTAGATCCACTAGCGTACTGAGTCGCTCTGAAGTTTTTTCAAAATATTTAGTCGGAATTAATCCTTCCTGAATGCAGTTTGAATCTGCCCCTGTATCAAACAGAGCTTCAGTCTCAAGAATAAAGGTTCCAACAATAATTTTGACCTTGATATAAAATTTTTGAATAGTCAACTGGTTTATTAATTCAAAAAATTTTGGAGGGATGTCAGGACTAACTAGATCATCAGGAGAGCCATGATCAAAATGTTGATTATTCTGACTGGGTTCTTCTTCATCAATTGGATCACCATATTGTAGAACACTCAAAATGTTCTGATGAACACTTTGTTGTTCTTTAATAAGGCAAATTTCAGCTTTCAGTTGGTTAACTTCATGCTGAAGGTCCTGAATGGTTACCGGTTTAATAGTACTCTTATCAAACTTCTTAAGAGTATTTTTAAGATTAAATTTATTATTAACCAATAAATTGTTGTTGTTAGAAGAAGAAGAAGAGGATGGTCCATCAAAAGATTTTTTAAGTTTAGACAAAAGATTTTTATTCTCTTCGGGATCAGAAATAGAATTAATCACCTCAAACAGAAGATCTTGCTCCCTAGTAAGGATATTAACCTGGGAAGAAGAAGGACAGTCGTCATCAGTCAAAGATAGATCGTCCTCTTGGATCTGATTTAGATTTTTCGAAGAGTGATCTTCAGAGGCATCTTTGTCAAATTCCTCTTCAGAGGAGGATTCTACTAAGAGCTGATTAATCTGTTCTTCAACAGAGGGTTCTAAGTTTAGATTCCTAAGTTTTTTCTTAAGCCTACAGTATTGACTCTTATGACCAGGCTTACCACAAGTCCAGCAGACTATGGGTTTCTTAGGAATGTTGATCTTATCAAAAGGTGGTTTTGTCTGGAATTCTCTTATGAGCTTTCTAGGTGGGGTTCCAGACTTGTGACAATGATAAACAGATTTTCTAGGCTTCTGTCTATCAGGATTATGGGTATGCTTCTTGGCTTTCCTAGGTTTGGAGGAACAAGGGAGGCCAAACTGCTCACAGAAATTACCCAAATCTCTGCGATTTTGTGCTTTTTCTTTGGCAAGCTGATGTTGAATCTTATCATCTTGACAAATTTTTAAGGCTACCTTTTGGACATAAGCAATAAGCTGTCCGTAACTTAATTGCTTATATGGAATATCATTGTTAGGGTGCTGACTACGGATTTTGTCCCTAACCTTATCTCCTAAAGATTTTGGAAGTCCTGCAAGAAACTTTTCTTTCCAGAAAGGTTCTTGGCTATCTTCACGGGTAAAGACTCTAGTAAGGAAGGTATCCTTATACCATCTAAAGTCAGCCAGGGTCTTACATCTAAGATTGGAAAGGATTTCAGCAGATCTGTCCTTCCAAAGACTGGAATCTCCTATAAAATGCTGGATTATGGTAAAGATGAACTGGTTGATAGAATCAAGGATTGGTTTACCATCATGGGTTAGGATAGTGCCATCATTTTCCATTTTGACAGCAAGATCTTCTGTTTGAGGTGATTAATTCTATTTTTGATCCCGAAGAGAAGAAAAATCTTTTGTCTAAACTTAAAAAATCTTTTGATGGACCATCCTCTTTTTCTTCTTCTAACAATAACAATTTATTGGTTAATAATAAATTTAATCTTAAAAATACTCTTAAGAAGTTTGATAAGAGTACTATTAAACCGGTAACCATTCAGGACCTTCAGCATGAAGTTAACCAACTGAAAGCTGAAATTTGCCTTATTAAAGAACAACAAAGTGTTCATCAGAACATTTTGAGTGTTCTACAATATGGTGATCCAACTGATGAAGAAGAACCCGATCAGAATAATCAACATTCTGATCATGGCTCTCCTGATATTCCAGTTAGTCCTAATTTTTGAATTAATAAACCAGTTGACTATTCAAAAATTTTACATCAAGGTCAAAATTATTGTTGGAACCTTTATCCTTGAGACTGAAGCTTTGTTTGATACAGGGGCAGATTCAAACTGCATTCAGGAAGGATTAATTCCGACTAAATATTTTGAAAAAACTTCAGAGCGACTTAGTACCGCTAGTGGATCTAAGCTTCGCGTTAATTTCAAACTTTCTGACGCTTTTATTGAAAAGGATGATTTTAAGGTTAAAACTTCCTTTCTTTTGGTCAAAAATCTAAAAAATTCGGTTATATTGGGAACCCCTTTTATCAAATCCATCTTCCCAATAACCATTTCGGATAAGGGTATTTCCACTACTTATTTGAATAAATCCATTACTTTCAAGTTTCTTAAGGATCCAATTATTAGAGACTTGAACCCATTTTTTTTAAACAAAGCCAAATCAATTATCTTAAAGAAGAAATTTCTTATAAGGAAATAGATGATTTGCTTAATCAACCAGTCGTTCAGCAACGAATCCAATCCTTGTCCAGCCAAATCCAGAACTCCATCTGTGCTGATCTTCCAAATGCTTTATGGCAGAGAAAACAACATATTGTTGATCTCCCTTATGAAAAGGACTTCAATGATCGACAAATTCCAACCAAGGCTCGACCCATTCAGATGAGTCAAGAACTCCTTCTCCATTGCCAGAAGGAAATCCAAGACCTTCTGCAAAAGGGATTAATCAGAAAAAGCAAGAGTCCTTGGTCCTGTTCTGCTTTTTATGTCAACAAACCAGCTGAAATTGAGCGTGGGTCTCCTCGTTTGGTTATCAACTATAAACCGCTCAATCAAGTCCTCCAGTGGATCCGTTATCCGATTCCGAATAAAAAGGATCTTCTTAATTGTCTTTTTTCTACTAAAATCTTTTCCAAATTTGATATGAAATCGGGATTTTGGCAAATTCAAATCAGTGAAAGGGATTGTTATAAAACAACTTTTACGGTCCCTTTTGGACAATATGAGTGGAAGGTCATGTCTTTTGGATTAAAAAATGCTCCTTCAGAGTTTCAGAAAATTATGAATGACATTTTTAATCCTTACTCTTCCTTCATTATTGTCTATATTGACGACATCCTTGTTTTTTCTCAATCAATTGATCAACATTTCAAACACATTAACATTTTTATTCAGATAATCAAGAAAAATGGTCTTGCTTTATCTAAAACTAAAATCAATCTTTTTCAAACTAAAATCCGCTTTCTTGGTCATAACATATACCAAGGCACTATCATTCCTATTAATCGTGCCATTGAATTCTCGACCAAATTCCCGGACCAAATCATCGAGAAAAACCAACTCCAGAGATTTCTTGGATGTTTAAACTATGTTGCTGACTTCTTTCCTCAGCTAAGTAATCTAGATAAACCTCTTTATGACCGTCTTAAGAAAACTCCTCCTCCGTGGACCAATGTTCACACTAATCTGGTCAAACAAATCAAGTCCCAGGTCAAAAACCTCCCATGTCTTTACCTTCCCAATCCTTCTGCCAAAAAGATTGTTGAGACTGATGCCTCCGACATTGGTTATGGTGGTATTCTTAAACAATCCGATAATGGCAAAGAACAAATAATTGCATTTACTTCAAAGCATTGGAATCCTGCCCAGCAGAATTATTCCACAGTTAAAAAAGAAGTTTTAGCAATTGTTTTATGCATCTCAAAATTTCAATCTGATTTGCTTAATCAAAGGTTTTTAATTCGTGTTGATTGTAAGTCTACAAAAGAGATTTTACAAAGAGATGTTAAAAACCTTGCATCAAAACAAATTTTTGCCAGATGGCAAGCCATTTTGAGTATCTTTGATTTTGATATAGAATTCCTCAAAGGTACCCTAAACTCTCTACCTGACTATCTCACTCGTGAATATTTCCAGGGGAGAAACCAACAGTGACAACCTCAAGCCAAGTTCAGTGAAGTCATCTTCCTCCTCACGAGGAAGAGGAAAGGGCAGAAACACTAAACCTAGACTAGCTATAGATGGTTTAAACGCCCATTCAGGGTCTGGATCTTCGTCCAACCAGGAAGAAGGTTCTAAAAATCAATCTGAATCTGGGTCATCCACCCAATCTGGGTCATTAACCCGGAAATTTCCTCAATCTATTACTGGGTCTTCTACTCAGAAATCTGAAGCTCAATCTGTTTCTGAGCCCAACAATCAGAAGCCTAAACCAACCAAGGCAGATTATGCCATGCCAATCCAAGTCCTTTTGGCCCTTCAAGAAGAGGGTCTTACCCACCTTCCAAAAGGCCTCCCATCTAAATCTTGGGCAGACATCACCTCTGAAGAAGCACTCCATATTTTGAAATCCTTGTATGCATTTTCTACCAAAAATGACTCAAAACCTTTGTAAGGCATCCATGAAAAATTAATGTTTAGGAGCAATAAATGGAAGAAAAGAAGCAAAATAAAAGAACCAATTGGATCTAAAGGTTCACGCGGATCGCGCCAGGCCCACGCTGATCGCGCCATTCTCGCGCGGATCGCGCCACAAGTACTGGAAGCTGGCGCCAGTCGTGCGGCCGTTACGGGAAATCTGAAACTGAATGAAGATAAGATAATAACAAAAAGATACTAGGGTTTTGCAAGTTTGGCTATAAATAGGGAAGTAAGGGGACGTTTTAAACACACACCTAGAGGCAGAAACACCAAAAAGGAGGCATTGAGAGAAATCAAGAATCAAGAAGATCAAGAAGGAAGCCAAGATTGAGGGGTTTGATTACTCTTCTTCTTTGTATTCTTCTCTATTCTTTGGTATTATTGTATTGAGCTAGACATACCATGTCTGGCTAATCCTTCTTTGATTGTGGTGAGGCCAAAAGCCAATGTAAACTCTTGTGTTAATTGAATTGATGTTAATGAATCTTATTATAATTGTTTTACTTTATCTTATTCTTAATCTTTGATTGCCATTGATAGACTTGATCAATCTATTAGGGTTCTAAGGGCTAGAATTCACAATAGGGATATTGGGGTTTTAGTTTTTGAAAGCGGTAAAATAACAATCCAACATTACCTAGGAATAGGGATAAAAGATTGCAAAGCATAATATGCCACCTTAAAGCTTAATCTGAAAAGGGGTTGCTAAGGGATTAGAATTCTTAATTAGGATTAAAGAGTTAAAATGACCGAGAAATCTGGGTTTAACTAATGATGTAAGGCATATCTTTTAACAATGATAGTAAGTGAAATTAATTATCAACTCAGTTACATAAGTAGGGAACAGAGGTGATTGCGGTTTAACCACAATTCATATTCATAAATTTTCAATTATCATCAATATTGCAATTTAATTTCATTATTTTAATTCTCTTATTCACAACACAAATCTTAAATTACTTTATCACAATTCATCAATTCTTTTATTTTTATTCTTTCCAATTTAAAGATATTAATTACAAACGAATTAGTGCCTCAATCCTCGTGGAGACGATATTTTCTTATCATTGTATTACTTGTACGATCGGTTCACTTGCCGTGAGTTACGCATCAATTTATTGACGCAACACACTTCCTATATTTTAGTTGAATTACACGAAGTATCCCTCCTTTACGCTACTGCTTTGTCCATGGCATCAACGGACGTTGGGGTGGTAACTCTTGGGAGCAGTAGTGACGTACCTGCCTCGGATTGGAGTGCTGTAGATATTGAAAACCTGTGGACTCAGGTTGATTATACTCCAGCCGGTTGTGGGGATTGGCCAACACATGGATCATATGCCACCCCACCTCCAGATTATCCCCGGCCATCATCACCAAACCAAGGAACTCGATACCCACCTGCAGATGTAGACCCTTCGCAGGCAGGCTCTTCTCGGGCCCGTGGTAGATGGAGGTTACTTGATCGTCATGTGCGTCATTACCAGTGACCACCTGAGTCATAGTTTTTTATTTACGTTGTGTTTATATTGTTTGTTGTTTGTAATGGACTTTATTTGATCGTCAGACATTCCTTAAAGGTTTTTGGGTAATGGACTTTTTTTCATGTAGGATTTACCAAAACAAGTCTCGTACAATATTTGTCATCCTTCACTCTATGCCAATGAATATACATGTCGCATTAAAACACACACACACACACACCATTAAAACACTGGGCCGTTACAACATTAGATTCCAAACAAGGGGGTGTCACGCCTAATCTGGGCGTGTTCAGTCACGCCCAAATTGGGCGTGATTGAACCTTATAAATAACATAAACCCCATTAGTAATCCACACACTCTCACACAACATACCTCCGCAAACAAAATTCAATCGCAATCCTATGTCATTATTAGCACATTTTTCCAAATGGATCAATCAAACACAACCAAACTGGTGTTTCTTTTCAATGTCCTACTCCAATACCAATGCAAGTTCCTAATAAGTGTTCTTTTCAGTCACTCAAGAGTAGAATGCACAATACTCTTCTGCTCACCAATGACCAATTTGTGCATAAAATCTACTACTAACAACCATCACTAGATGCAGGTCAGAAATATTTTTTCCATTCTCTGCAACTAACAAATGATGATGATGTTTGCACGAGTTAATGTGCAATGAGCAATACCCGTGTGTTGGCCCTATAGAATTGTTATGTACCATCAACAGAACACCCGATAGTATACTTAACATACTTTGCTCCCCTATAGTCCCTGCACATGATGCAATGCTATATTACAACGGCAAGTGGAACATACCACAACAAGGCAATTTTGTGGGTTATTCCTTTACTGGAACAAATCCAATAAGATTTGAAATTCCCTTAGGATGCAACATTGAAAGTCTCAACATATTTTCAACAAATTTGTGATTTTTTAAAATGAAAATACATTAATATACAACTATTTAAAGGAAACATCATGAAATACCACGGCGATCAGGAGAAGCTCGCCGATTATGTCCAACTTGCTTGCATATTCCGTATTTGACGCGTCTTTGACTTGTTTCGACTTCCTCCATCTCGTTACATATTCTAGTAGACTTTGGACGACCCTTTCCACGCAACATTTCCCTGTCACGTATGACAACTGGACCTTCATTTGATGGAATAACACCTTCATTACCAATTGGCTGCCATGGCAATGAGTAAACATGAACCAAATTACTTACCAGGAAGACATCAACCACATACTGAAAAGGATTTTGGCGAACATGTAAGGCAACTACTGCGGCGTGACTACATGGGTATTTGAAGGCCTTAAACTTGCCACACTGACAAAAACGATCTGCAAGGTTGATCGAATATGACCTCTCACAGTCCTCCTCAACCTCAAATAATGTTTGATCAACATTATATGTGCGTACATGGTGGCCTGTAGCAAGGGGATTGATTATGCCTCATAGCATCAACCACATTTTTGCTATGTCGTCTTGAATGGTCAACTTGTGAAAGAGCCACCTGACCCCTGCTTACAAAATATTGAACCAATCTGCTGCGAGTGTGCTTCACCAGAGCAATGATAGGCATGTTTCTTGCTCCCTTCAACAGCCTATTTACTGATTCAGACAAGTTTGTTGTCATATGGCCAAATCTTCTTCCATCTACATCATATGCACGTGTCCACTTTTCCTTAGGGATGCTATCAATCCATTATGCAACCTCAGGACTGGTATCACGAAATTGTGCAAACGCTACCTCAAAATCAACCATAGAGGGAGTATAACCTGCAAAATAATCATACCATTAACACTATTCGATCATGAGATATATCCATTTCATATATTCAAAATACATGTTAACCATACTTAAATTCATCAAGGTCTTCTTTAATTTTTGATTCCTAAACTTTTGGTTAAAATTACTAGCAATATGACAAAGACAAAACACGTGATGCGCATAAAGTGGTTGCCAACCAGCATGATTCTCCACAGCAGATAATATGCTCCGGTGCCTATCTGAAATGAGACATGTTTTGTCTTTGGGTTAAGTGGAAGCGAATGTTAGCAAAGAAGTATTCCCAGACTTCTAAAGTCTCACCCTCAACAATGGCAAATGCCAGTGGCATACATTCATTTGTTGTCTTCCTGAGTAGTGGCAATCAACAATTTCCCCTTTATACTTGCCATATAAATGAGTCCCATCAATTTGAATCATTGGTTTGCAAAAATTAAATGCCTTGCAACACTGCCTGAAAGTCCAAAAAATGCGATGAAACACACGCTTTGCCTGTATAAATCGATGTCCCACAAAATAATCATTTGTTTGAATATCTAAAAAGAACTTGGTGAAAAACGAAGCATGTAGTCACACCACCTAGGCAAAAATGCATAAGATTCTTCTCAATCCCCATAAACCATTGTCATTGCTTTCTGCTTCGCATACCAAGCCTTTCGATATGAAACTTTAAATCCATACAAATGGGTGATCCTCTCCTGAACCAATGCAATAAACACAGACACGGTTCCTCCTTAATCATTCCTAACAATGAAATTGTAACATTCACATTAACAACATACCTTAAAGAACCATTATTAAAGACATATAGAGGAAATTTAAAAAATACATACCTACTATAAGTGAAACAATAACATCATAATCAAGCTGTCTGTGACCCTGTGTAATGTGGTCATTAAGGCAATTGTGTTTTCCACCCCATCTTGAAACAAGCCACTTCTCACCGTATGATGGTTTAATTACCCTAACCCTCCAAGGGCAACCCTCGTTATGAGCAATACACCTCATGCTAAACTTGTTAGGCTTGCTTTCGACCACAATTGCTTCTTGATGCTCCTTCATGAGGTTCCGCTTAATTGCAATTTGTGCGTCCTTTTTGGATGAAAATTCCTATTTAATAGACAAGTCATCCCCTATTTGCCATGGACCCTGCACTGAACTCGAACACGAACCAGAACCGGTAAAAGATTCTTCTTCGCTTGGATGATTCCAATTAATATATGTGTAATGTGGAATTTCATCCCAAAAAGGAATCATCTCGCCACCTGCACATACAAAATCATTTAAATAAACCTATCTAGCAAATAAAATACTATAACATACAAATATAAATATACGACTACATTTTCATTGATTTCAACCATCTAACATACCTTCAACTTTAATAAACCTATCAAGCAAATAAAATACTATAACATACAAATATATATATATATATATATATATATATATATATATATATGACTACATTTTCATTGATTTAAGTCATCTAACATACCTTCAACTTTAATAAACATATCAAGCAAATAAAATACTATAGCATACAAATATACATATATGAATACATTTTCATTGATTTCAGTCATCTAACATACTTCCAACAGGTTGTTCGGTTGAGTAGATCCAATGTCAGAATCATGACGGATTTGAGACGACCCCACTTCATTATCTTCTTGGAATTCAGTCGCATGCAGACCACAATGCTCATCATTATCTGACGCACTAGCATCCTCCTCAAGAAGACGATCTTCCGTTGCAACATCTTCATCATCGTCATCCTCGTTATCATCATCCATAACCCAAGTTGGGTCATGTTCATCTTCCTCAGACACGTTTACAACTGGAGCAGCAACTGACCTGATGGGTAAAACAACATCCTCTGCTCTAGTAAAATCCACGTACAACTCTAAAAAATCTTTCCTTGACTGGTTGAAAAATTCTTCCATTACCATTTCTATGTCTTCATCATCCACTACTTGAATCCCCATGTATTGCTCATGTTGTCATAATCTTGTCATCAGCAGACTGATACGTTGGTTGTCTTTCATACCTAATTTTTGTCATATCTTCTCATGCAATTTATCTAGTGTTGAGTTTCGCTTGATATGTGTCGGCCTTGTCTCCCCTTCAAAAACAACACCCCGCCGTTCTTCAACTTTCCTTCCATTAAAAAATAACACAACACGAGCACACTCACAACCTGAACTCATTTGTTCCGTCAACAAAAATAAAAACTTTTTGGCAGAACTTCGCTGCAGAGATAACTCACTCACAAACCTCAGAGAGAAGGTTTGAAAACTTTTAGAAGAAGGTAAAATGGTAAAAGTGTGCAAAAAGTATAATTTTGAGGCTTATATGGGGTGGGACACGCCCAAAATAGACTCTGTGTCACACCCAATCTGGACTGTCTAGTCACGCCTATTTTGGACGTGTCTCATTGCCCCATATTGATAAATAGTTTGCAAATAGCACCAAATTGATAATTATTTTTATTTAAAATGTATTAATTAGGTTTTTTTACCATGTTAAATGGAGAAAACTGAAAAGCATGATCAATATCATTATTTGTCATTATTCAGTTTAGATTTCATTTATTTCTTTCTTGTGACCAATCAGCAATAATAATCGAAAAGTATATGTACACCCGAGATTGGTTCAAGTAATTAGTGTCACGGGAGATTTAAATAGGATTCTAAATTTAGATTTGTCCTATTGAGTTCTTAATACATATATAAAAAGATTATAAGTAGCGTCATAATAACGTATTATTATAAAAAGTACAAGTGAGATTATCTTTGTCTTTTCAAGTCTTAGTCTATCCAACAATTTTAGAAGAATGTAGTTTAAAATATCCTGATGCAGAATTGAAATAGTCAATTTTGTATTTCTAATCTTAAATTTTAGTAAACATTAATTTGATATAAGTGATCTTAAGTTTATTCATAAAGCAAACATATTTAAAGAAGTATTAAAAAAAATTAATGTTTTAATTGAAATATTAAATTATATTAAAAATTAATTCAAAGAAATCAATGTTTTATTAAAAATATTAAATTATATTAAAGAAAACAATATTCTAATAATAGAGTAAATTTTAATCAATTTTTGACTTATTTAATATTTTTATAAATAATAATTCAAAAATTAAATTAATTATTTTATTTAAACCATAATTAAGTGAAAATAAAAAAATGTAAGAGTTTTTTGAAATTTTTTATCATTGAAGTAAAATTGTGTATAAATATTTTAAGAATGATATAAAATTGTGAAAATCACAAAGAATAACTTTTACATGTACTACGAAATTCTTAAGAAACTTGCATTGTAAATACCATCATTACTCTTTGTCATAAAAGGTGTCTCTTCATACATCAAATTTTTCGAGCTCTATCAAAATTTATTGATGTCTATAAAGAAAGAAATAGACAATTTTATTTTTCATAATAATGCAAGGATCTATTTTTCACTCACCTATAAACAGGAGTTATTAATTCATTCAACGAATCAATACAAAAGTAATAGCTTGCAGCCCTGCAATTATATCAAAATTACTTCATCCCACCATAAGTTTTACATTGGATAGATATCAAGGAGCTTGTGAAGGTTGTTATAAAGTGTGATGGATCTTCAAGGTCCCTTTCTCTTAATGAATCGAAAGGTTAAGATAAAAAAAAATGTGATGGTTCCACTTCAACGGACATGGCTTCCATCGGAGGTGTGGTAAGGGACAAGTTTAGTACCTTTCTATGTAGTTTTGCTACAAGCTAGGAGTGTGCTGAGTTCTAACACTTGAGCTTTGGGGCATTCTTTTTGGCTTCAAATTGATATGGGAAGAGATTTTGTAAAATTATAGTGCAAAGTGTATTCGGACACAAGCAACGGTTAATCTCCTTTCTATGTCACTTTTATCTTTGTATGTCACTTTTATCTTTGTTATGATTTGGTTAAAGAAATCCAGAAGGTCTATCAGCATCGGTAGAATATTATCTAGGTTCTTGTGTTGTGCAAAGCTAACCAAATTGCGGACAATTTGGCAACACATGGTTCGAATTTATCTACTGATAGTCATATATTTGATGTTGCGCCAAATTTTGGACCTGTTTGAATACAAGCCAGAAGTACTTTTTAGGGCTTCTCTACTGAAAATATAGTGTTTTTTTCAGTAGAGAAACTCTCAAAAGCACTTCTAACCTTGTATCGAAACAGACTCTTTATCTGTGATGCTTTAAGAGTAGATCTTACATGTATTAATCTTCCTAGAGGCTTCTGATTGCCTCCTATTCAAAAAAGAAAAGAAAAGATATTAATGCTAAGGATGGTTCATAACCACCTTCCTCTTAACCCACCAATGCATCTTTTGATGGACAAAATCATGAAATTCCATGAGAAAACAACAACCTGAGATACTATAAGCCTAACAATGCATTAAACTTAAGAAGAAAATTGAAGCTCGAAAGAAGGCTTAGGCTACATGTTAATGTTAGGCCATGAGGCCCTTTAACCCCTTAGTCTTTAACATGGTTATTGTTTCATCTTACCAAAATACCCGCATTGAATAGAAATCGATGCCAAAGACAATTTATTTACAGTTTTATCCCTTAACTCACCTAAACGTCTTTTAAAGGATAAAATTGTAAAAACCCACAAGAACCAAAATGGACAATACATTAGATTTAGTGAAACAAAACTGTGAAAACTTTAGCTTTCTATCGTTACAATAGTCCTGCTATGGATGTTTAGAAGGCTTATCGGTATAAAAAAAAATACTAAAATGGGAAGTGCTCCATTACGGACCTGTTTTGATAAACTTCTTTAGAAACATTTCTAAAAGAAAAAAATAAGAAGAAAAAAATGAGATGAGTTTTCCCATAAGTAAAAATAAGTTTTTCATCAGCTAATTTTTAGAAGCTCACCAATATAACTTTTCTAAAAGATGAGAAGACATCTACAAATGAGCTAATGGAAAACTTATTTTAACTTATGGAGAAGCTCATTTCATTTTTTTCTTCTTACTTTATTTTTCTAGAAATGCTTCTAGAGAAGTTTACATCCAAACAGGCCCTACATAATTAAACCTTCGAAAGGATTTTAAAAGAAACAATTCTATAATGGAGATTGATGCACCACCGCCACTATAACAGTGTTTTGTTGTGTAATGTTGTGTGCCAAAGTACGTCACACCTCATGTTATTTATAATATGAAAAAGGAATCAATATTTATTACATGATCAATCAATTACTGATTGATAGAAAATAAAATATTCAAATAATACAATATCAGGAATGATATCAAGGGAATCTCACACTTCCCCTCAATATGTGTAATATGAACCAAACTTGTTACAAACATGCTAAACCCGATAGAAACTAAAGATGGTTCGAGTCGTATGGTTGTGTCGGATAAACATAGCATGACGACAACCAACGAAAGTCTGCAATGACAATGGAGACTAGTGTAACACTCGCCAAAGATGTGTCACACATTGTATGGGATCACGTGTGCGGTGTTTTGAGTTGGTTGTGCACGTGGGCGACGTGACGATCTTTGGCGATGAAGATAGGCATTGTTCACCCGTGAAAAAGGCAGAAAGGTCCACTGGGGATGCCTTGAGCCAAAGGGAGAGAAGACCAATGTGACAATGGTCGAAGATGCATCACGCGACGTGTGCATGTACTTCACACGCCAAGGCCCAACATTGGCTCACATGCAACAATGTTTTGGGTTGGCTGCAGATGTGGACAACATGGCAGTCTACAGAAAGGTCATCAGAAAAGCTTAATCAGGAAGCTGAAAATAGACAAAGCACGATGGTGCGATTGTTGAACAATTGTTTTGTTTGGCTATTGGAACCAAACAGGGCCAAAAAATGCAAACCGAGCCAAACAAAGCCGAAACAGGTTTGCCAAGGAAGATGCAGCATGGAGGGGAAGTCGCTGAAGGATGGGTCGCATAGGAAACAACATCATGCGCCATTTAGTGGCTAGCACATGAGTTACATGCATCGGAGAGAGGTGGTGCTTGTGGCGACAGACGGCAATGAGGTTGGTGGCGTTTGATTTGTTGGAGAGAGGCGCTTCTAATCGGAGGGTCACACAAACGAGATGGCTACACAGTGGTAGTGTAATCGTGCTCACTAGGGTTGAGCAAAATACCAAGAACTGACCCGCACCCAATTTGTCCGATGAAAAAAAATACCAATTGGGTGGGTTCGGTCAGTTGATCGGGTTAGATGGATGCTAAAAACAATTAATTTTACATTGGGCAGGCTCGGTTTAGACATTTGTTTTCGTTGAAAACTAAATCTGCTCAACCCAACAGTCTATTTGGGTAGAAACGAGTATGTATTGCCAGTTAGTGGGTTGCTGTAGTTTGAGCCTTTTGGACCCAAACCCGCCTAATGAACACCCCTTAGCACTCACAACGTGTGGTTACTGTTCATGAGAAAGCAACACTGCAATAGAAAGGGGAAACAGGTGAAGAAGAAAGGTCCACCAAAATGTGAAATTGGTTGCGGAAATAGGACGACTAGCGCAGTATTTTCGTTATTACTTTGTTCAAAGTAACCTGGCTCTAGATACCATATATCAGTGTTTTACTGTGTAATGTTAGGTCAAAGTAGCCCACACCTCATGCTATTTATAATATGAAAAAGGAGCAGTATTGATTACATGATCAATCAATTACTGATTAATAGGAAATATAATATTCAAATAGTAAATACAATATCAGGAATAATATCAAGACATAATCTCACATCCACAAAATTCAATAGTTTAGGCGTATCCTTACATGGTGACCATATATTTGCATGCTAAGATACAATATATAAGTAGGGGCCAAAATCATATTTAGCACCACTGCTTAATATCCATTTCTGCTCTTTCTCTAATCTTTTATTAACTTCAGATGGGAAACAATCAAACCTTTATTACCTTCAATGGAATAAATGGCCTAACCAGAATTTCTATCTCCTCCAAAACCAGACTCTAGAAATCCAGTTTCACTCAAATGACTGACATCACCCCACACTTTTAAAGTCCATTTGTCCTCACCATACAGGTGAAAAACACTAACACATGTATTGAGTACCTTCCCAGGCTTATTACCATTTGGGCATGCCCACTTGTAAAGGGCTCTGATGAATCCTCCATGAGAGACAACGATTACTCTCTCCCCTGCAATTAACACGGCTAACATCAGCCTAATGTAGCTTTGAGTGGAATTTTGCAAAAGGGTATCCACAAAAAAAAAATGTTATGCCAACATTATCTAAATGAGAATATCGCATGTCAAATCAATCTAGCTAGGCAGGTTGGCTGGCAACTGGCAAGACAGGGTGTTATGTATTGAGATTATTGCACGAACTAAAAAGATCACAAGATCAAACCAACTGGAAGGATTGTGACTGGTGGCCTACCTTTATGCTTTAAGCCAATTCTAAGCAATGCAGATGTGCTGCGATCGTAAAGTTGAACAAGACTTTCTCCTCCGCCCTGCACATAATGGTATATGGATCAATGTTGTATATTTGCAAAATTAAGGCATGCAATATACTCATAAAGTGCTAGTTTGAATCAGGAGCCAAATGGGGTATGCCCACTAGAGAAAAAATTTTGCTTTAGGGAAGATTGACTTAGAAAGGGTTATTCTACCTTAGGAAGTGTGGAAACTCTGTTAAGCGAAGAAAACAAACAGGGCCAAAGTCACAAACTGAATGACAAACATCAGATCATAAGAAGCTGTTATATACATGTATGTACCCTCGTTTCTGCATTCAGCAGCAGGTATTAACCTGTGCTTAGTAACAGATTAATTTAGAAAAAGAATCGCTCATTAGCCTTACTTTTCAAAAGCTCTCTTGGAGAGTTGATAACAATAAGTGATTCTTTCTCCAACAAAAACTGAACCAAAACACACACACACACACGACACACACAATCTTTTCTTTTATAATCTCAATTCTCCCTTTAGACATAACTGAGGTCATGACACATCATCAGAAGCACTTTTGTGATGGAAGGCATGTCCAAGATACAAGCAAGACTACTTGTATAAAACAATAATACAACTAGAGCATGGATAAATAAGCAAGTTCTACAGCTAAATATAAAGCAGACTTCACAAGATTTGCTAGAGTTATCCAACAGTTCACTCCTAGCATGTCTAGAGCTTTTAAAATGGATGATGATCTAACCATACTTTAAACAACCATTGTGTGAGTTATCTAACCAAGTATTTCTTATTCTTATTTTACTATGCCAAATAATATTCATCTTTCGGTTGCTTTTTCAAGTTCCACATGCAGTCAAGTAAGTATACGCAATTTCAGGGAGCCATCAGTTCGCTCATCTTACAAATTCTTTGGACATGGCCAACTGAACTTGAAGAATTTCCTATGTAGCTTACTCTAAATTTACACTCTTTACATTAGTGCTTTATTATCAAGGAATTTCATGCTTAAAAGTTGGTTTCTAAGAAACTTACTGGTATTTCTTGGTCTTCATTCTTGGACACAAAAGCCTTGTAAGCTGTGGGATTAGATTTTGCTATTTCATGATAAACATGGCCTTGAAGATCCCCTAGGTGTCTTTCCCGTAGGTCAGGATCCTTGACAACCTAAAATTTCAATCAAAGGAAATTATTGTTAGGAAACGAAAAGGTGATAGGTCACAAAGGCTAAATATGAGTAGAATTAATACACTTATAAACATCAGAACCAGTAGAATAGAAAAAATGGATTTTATTCAAGAACCCAATTGCAGTTCAGAGTAGTAGCAGAACTTGGAGATGAATGAATGCTGAATACAGAAATGGCCTTGGGAGCCCAAGATCTCTCCCTTTCACTCAGTTCTACAAAATGAGATACACTTTTGCTCTCTCTACCTTCCTATTTAAAAGCTATATCCAACTAACTTCCTGACATGTTAGTTATGCCAGCTGTAATCAGTTAAAATCAATTCAGGGGTTTTGATCCCCTGTAAATCCCTTATTTCTTCTCTCATAGACCCTCACAATAGGGAGTCAGTACCTATTAGAAACAACAACAGGAAAAGAAAAATTGCACAAGCATAACTAACCAGCGTATCGCATTGCCAAAAGGTTACTCAAATCCTCACTATGAGGAAGTATGGGGGGAGATCATTGTATGAAGTCTTACCCTTGCATGTGCAAAGCGACTATTTTTGAATTCGAACACATAATCAACTAGTCACTAACGCATAACTTTACCACAGCACTAGGGCTAAATTATAAACATAATTTCGCTTAAACTTCAAATTAATCATGAAGGCAGGGAAAGAAAGTTCTAGACGAGATATGCTTATACAATTAAACCCAAATATTCAATTACAGTAAGAATTTACATATTTTTGCTGCTATCAGTTGGAATGTCTACGAAATATCTTAGCATGTCTTTAGCATATATCAAAGAATCAGAAAGTGTTTTAAAATATCTTTAGAGTACGCAACATCATAGTAGATCTTTATATCGTGGAATCAATTAGTAATCTAATTAATGAAGCAACTTTGGGAGTTGTTCCCTATTCATTATGTTTCCTGACTTATTTCTTTATTTAATTAAGATTTGTAGTCTTACTCTATTAGTGAGTTTGGGCTTGTACTAGTAATACTACACTATGACTTGATCAAGTTATGAGTAAAAAAAGAACCACCAAATAGTATTTTATATCATATCATAAGACACTATATATCAGTCACACATCCTGTTATTCAGAATCTTTATTCATTTTTCCTCCTTCCCTGTCTAAGGTTTAAGTCTTCATATGTGAGAAAATGTGTAAAGTGAAAACGGGTATATACACCCTTGATTTGAACTAAAGTACCTCATAAATTTAATCCACTTCAAACCAAGGGTGGATATGCCCTTACTGTCTCATGTTGCACGATCTCACTTTAGAGAAGTCAAATACATTTATCTCAACCCAATAATTTCAACATTATCTAAGGAAAAAGAATAACTCATGTCTGCGTACTCTTTCATAGTTACTAAGAAACAGCAAAATTACTTCAAGCATAGTCAATCTCTAGTCCAGATACTGATGAGAAGCAAAAATGTTTGCCAACCTACAAACCAAATGACTTTAAGCTATGAACATGGTAAAATGAAAATCATTAAAATGCTCGTAACTGATTACAATTTAATCAATAATATGCAACATGTAGAAGGATTTAAGTTCAAACCTCGACTCCTCCACACTTGGATGCAATTATCTGTGCTGTTTCAAAAGCACGTTGCAAGTCAGAAGAATATATAACAGAGGCCTTAGCTTCCCTGGACAGTCTATCAGCCACCTCAATTGTAAAATTTACAGGAATTAGGGTCACAGGCATAAATAGAAATGTAATGTAAATAAACAAAAAATGTAATGCAAGGCTACAGGCTTGGTTTGTATATAGAAATGAAAGAATGAAAAAAGCACAACTTACTGCAGCCGCTTGCTGTCTTCCATTTTCATTTAATTCAACATCCAGGTGCCCCTGTTTACATGAGTGAAATTTGAACATACCAAGGCCGAAAACTCCAAAAGGAACCACTCCACATATATAACAAATAATGCACAAGAAAAAAAAATATTAAATATAAACACTGTAAATTTCAAATAATGTACCTTAGTAATTCCCTGTATGAGATTTTTAAATCTTAATCATGCAAAATGAAGCCTAGAAGGAGTCTAAAAGCTAAGTGATGGAAATTACAGGGAAGCCAGTATGGGAAATTAGATTACAGCCAAAGATAGCTTTTTGATGCCTTCAATTTGAAGTATTTTTAGTCCATGTATGCCATAAAAGTGGCTGGGGTGTGCTAGTGTGATTAGAGATGATACATCGTCTTCTTATTGTCCAGGCTATATTGAAGTTCACCCCAACCCAAGTAGTCATCAGAATTAGTTCCACAGAGGGCATATGTTAGGCAAGAGGAATCATCTACTGTAGCTAAGCCGTGGCTAGTGTACAGTAGGAACAATAAGATGAGAAGGAGTGACAGTTAGGTTGTTGGGAGTTAGTTAGACTCTGCCATATGTCAGCTAGGTAGTTGGGAGTTAGTTAGAATCTGCCAGCTATCAAAAGCTGGCAGGTTAGTTAGTAGTTTTGTATAAATAGCGTCTCTAGAGAAGGAGAGGGGGAGAATTGATTGTATTGAGAGAACCTGAGAAGTGTCTCAATGTTGAAAGGGAAGAGAGTGCTCTTCCTTGTGTGGAGTGAAAGAACTATCAATAATAGTGATCCCTTTACTGCATGTACTGTTCTGTGTTGGATCTTGTGTGCATCTGTTCTATCTCTAGTTGCAGTTAGTAAAGTGGAGAAGATTCCTAACAACTGGTCTGATTTGTCGAAGAAAGAATCTTGGATCGTGACGAGGCTCGATTCACTGCGCTGGAATCTTCGGTTGCAGCATTGAAAACAACAACCAGGGAATTGAAGGCGACGACCACTGAGTTGCAGAAATCATCCAAGAGACAAGCTGAGGTGATAGCAAAGGTGTTGAAACAGTGCGACGACATTAAAGATTTGCGCAAGATGATGAAGATGCTCATGGAATAGAAAGGCATCACATATAATGATGCCAATAATGCATCTAAGGAGTAGAACAGTGGGTTGGGGGATGATGAGTCCGCGACCGAACCCAAGACTTCATTAGCGTCGGAGGATGAAGAGAGCGAGTCTGAGGAGGAGTCCGTGACATTAACTACAGCTCCGGTGCTAGCAATGCCAGACTTTTCTCAACCTTCTGCCATTTAGTGTGATGCGTCAGGCAAGGGGATAAGAGCTGTTTTGTTTCAGCAGAAGAGGGTCATTGCATATTTCAGCAAACCTTTATCAGAAGCATCCTTGAATAAGTCGGTGTATGAGAAAGAATTGACGGCTTTGGTGTTGGCCATCCAGCATTGGCGGCCTTACTTGTTGGGAAGAAAATTTCTGGTGTATACTGATAAAAAAAGTATCAAATACTTGTTGGGTCAGAGGATTACGACTCAGAGTCAACAGAATTGGCTTGCTAAATTGTTGGGATATGAACTCAAAATCATCTACAAAGCTGGTGCAATGAATCAAGTAGTTGATGCTCTGTCTGAGAAAGAAAATGACAAAGAAATACAGGCCTTATCCAAATCTTATTGGCAAGATATCTCTAAGATTGACCAAGAAGTATTGGCAGATCCTGTTTTGGGGAAGATAATAGAAGATTTGAAGGTGGATCCGAATTCACATGGCAAATACACACTAGAGAATGACAGATTATACTTTAAAGACAAGTTGGTACTGCCTACCAATTCAAGCTGGATCCCTCAGCTATTCAAGGAATTTCACTCTTCCTTGGCGGGTGGCCATTCAGGGGTGTACAAAACTTATAGAAGGCTAGCCCAATCCCTCCATTGGAAAGGAATGCTGAAAACTATTACAGACTTGGTGGCAGCATGCCGTATTTGCCAAAGAAGTAAGTACCTCACTTCTTCACCAGCTGGTTTATTACAACCATTGCCAATCCCCAATGCAGTGTGGGAATATATTAGCCTAGACTTTATTGTGGGATTACCTAAATCTAAGGGGCATGATGCTATTCTTGTAGTGGTGGATAGGCTAAGTAAATATGGTCATTTCATACTATTGAAACATCCCTATACTGCTAGGAGTGTGGGGGATATCTTTACTAAGCAAGTAACAAGGCTGCATGGGATCCCTTCTTCAATAGTGAGTGACAGGGATGCATTGTTTTTGAGTAATTTTTGGCAGGAGTTATTTAAAATACACGGAACAACTTTGAAAATGAGTATTGCTTATCACCCTCAGTCAGATGGCCAAACTGAGGTACTAAATAGAACCTTGGAGACATATTCTTTGCTTCTGTGCTTAACAACCCAAATCTTGGGCTGAGTTTATCCCATGGGCAGAATACTGGTATAATACATGTTACCAAGGAGCTGCCAGGTGTACCCCATTTGAAATAGTTTATGGTCGACCACCACCATCTTTGGCAAGGTTCATTCCAGGGGAAGTCCTAGTGGAGGCAGTGGCTCAGGATCTTATGGAAAGAGATGAAGCACATAATCAGTTGAAGTTTCATCTAAATAGAGCTCAGTATCACACGACAAAGTATACCAATAATCATCACCTACCTTCAAAGATTAAGGAGGGGGATTGGGTGTATCTAAAGATAAGGCCACATAGACAAGCTTCAATGTCTACAAGATTAAATCCTAAGCTATCAGCCAGATACTATGGCCCTCTATGAAGCACCGATACTCTGAAAAAAAAAAAATTCAACGTATCGGATACACGTCCAATACCGATACCTTGGGGATACTCCATTTTATGTATCGGTTTAGTCAAATATTTTCAAAAGGCACTTTTATAAATTAAAAAAAAAAAGGTGCCCTAAATAGAATGAAGTTTGTTCTTCCTCCATATCCACACACTAGTTGAGATATTTATTAATTTTGTATGGATAATATATTATTTATGCTTATGATTTTCCTTTTATTATATTTTTTATTAATATGAAATATACTCTATATAAAAATATATTATTTAATACTAAGACCTATTAGGAACGTATCGAAATATTAGTATTTTTGAAGTAATGTATCGACATCTAGTATCGGAAACGTATCGAAAACGTTGTATCGGTATTGGTGCTTCATAGATGGCCCTTATTGGGTAGTTAAACAAATTGGAGCAGTGACAATTCAGTTGCAATTACTGAACAATGGTCGAATCCACCCTGTTTTTCATGTTTCCCAATTGAAACTTGCAGTGGGAGAACATCAGATTGAGGCAGAATTGCCAAAGGAGCTACAAGCTAAAGAACAAGGGATTCAGCCGGAACAATTACTGGGAACAAGAATGTTTGGTCTAGCAAGAGCTGAAACTCCACAAGTATTGATCAAGTGGAAAGGACAGCATGTGAAGGCACGACCTGGGAGGACAGATCAAATATGTTGCAACAATTGCCTTCTTTCAACCTTGAGGACAAGGTTCTTTTCCAGGGGGGTATTGTTAGGCAAGAGGAATCATCTACTGTAGCTAAGTCGTGGCTAGTGTACAATATGAACAATAAGATGAGAAGGAGTGACAGTTAGGTTGTTGGGAGTTAGTTAGACTCTGCCATATGTTAGCTAGGTAGTTGGGAGTTAGTTAGAATCTTCCAGGTGGCAGGTTAGTTAATAGTTTTGTATAAATAGCGTCTTTTTGGAGAAGGAGAGGAGGAGAATTGATTATATTGAGAGAACCTGAGAAGTGTCTCAGTGTTGAAAGGGAAGAGAGTGTTCTTCCTTGTGTAAAGAGTGAAAGAACTATCAATAATAGTGATCCCTTTATTTCTGTGTGTACTGTTCTGTGTTGGTTCTTGTGTGCATCTATTCTACCTCTAGTGCAGTTAGTAAAGTGGAGAAGATTGCTAACAGCATATATATTGAATATAGTACTAAATTGTCTTAGTGTAATGGAAAAACCACCATAGTGGTTGGAATTTAATATATATTTTACACATTACATTAAATTATCTAGAGAGAAAGGTACTTAAACTACTTAACACAAGTAATGCAGAAGCCAAAAAAAAAAAAAAAAAAAAAAAATAGGGAACTCAAATTAGGTAGAACACTTAACATCTACATCATCAAAATTCATATTGAAGTAAGAAACATATACTCTCTCTGTTCCTATTTATAAGACCCAAGTTTGAAATGATGCTTATTCTTTTTTAATAAGACTAAATTTATAGTGTTTCTTGCATTAATTATTTTTATACTAAAAATACCCCTCATTAGAAGAAGGGAGAGGATGTATTGAGAAACAATTAGAAGAGAGAGGAGTATTAATGACAAGGATAGTTTTGGAAAACATTATAAATTTAAGACAAATTTATTGCTATCAACTAAATTGACTCTCTCTTTAATCTTAATCTTCATGAATTTGGCAATTAGATCTTATAAATAGGGAGTATTCTGCAGTTCACGAAGGAAGAACACTCTACATGTTTGTTTTTTCTAATACCACGACGCCATTAGACTTTTATGTCCCGATTCCATTTCACATAAAAATCATGAATTTCTTTTTCCATTCTATATCTAGAAGTGGAATTCAGTCATCACAGGGAAATGCTACTTTCTCCTTTGCAAAAAAAAAAAGAAACATTTCTTTGGAAAACCTGAAAATCATTTGAACTTATGTTGTATGTAACAAATGCAAATGCAATATTGAATGAAACCAAATTCGTGGAGAGAGAAAAAGCACCTGGATTTTTGCAGTGGCATTCCAAGCTGTTTCGCCATGACGAACCACAACGATCTCCGCATAATCAGGATGGGGGCTGTTGCAAGCATGATAGCAATCAATTAGTTTGAGAATGAGTGGTTAGAAAAGAGGGAAATTCGTTCAATTGGGAATGGTGATGTAAATGAGTTGTTTTATTTCTCGTGTTGAGAATCATAAGCATGGACATAACAAGAAGAAGAAGAAGAGGAATCGAAAGAAGAGCTGAGGGAAGAGGGAACCTGGAATGGAAACCGTTGTTGTTGTTGTTTATGGAAAATTCGGCCATGATTTTTGAGTGAGTCAGAGTCAAACAATGAAGTTGCGAATAAGCTATCTTGGTTGGTTGAGGAATGTGAGTATTTTGATATCGTGTTCAATTTTTATCATAAAAAAATAATAATAATAAAGCTGCGTGCGTGCTCTGGCTAATTCTGAGAAGGTACGTAAATGTTATTTTGTTTCGTTTACTTGCGTTTCGGATACAACCACTGTTCCTATTGGTCAAAGGTTAGACCACAATAATTGCTATAAAATAATTTCATGTTATTAGTATATAATTTTTCTTTTTAATGTTAAATGTATTTGATGGAAAAGGAATATGTTAGAATGTATTTAGTGGAAAAATGTAGGTTAGAATTCAATTTATTTAACGTAAAAAAACTCTTTGCAATTATAAATGAGCTTACTTAGAGTTTTTTTTTTTTTTTAATGTGAGTTGTTGTAATTCTTTAAATATTATATTTAATTTCTATGATAAAAAAATAACGTTTCTTTTCTTTTTTAGTGGATATAATTAATTTATGTCAAATACTGTAACAAAAAAATAGTAATAGGTGTCATGCTTTTATTATATTTTATCTTCTTTGTCATTCATTTTTTTTTCAATTTACTTTATTAAAATTTATTTTTCTTTAAATTTTATGGATCTTCATTGTCTAAACCCATACTCTTTTATTTTTATTTATTTTATATTGTATTTTCAATTCACTTTTAGTTCTGTACAATTTTTCTGATTATCTACATAATGAAAGTTATTTATTTTATATTGTATTTTCAATACACTTTTACTTCTGCACAATTTTTCTGATTATCAACATAATGAAAGGTTTTTTGGTTTTGATTTCATAAACATTTGTATAACATTTTGCATATGTAATACCCTGAAATTTTCTTCTCAATTTATTTTTCTACATATATAAAATTAAACTGTTAAGGGTTAGAGAGTGGAAATTTTGCACTATGTAATTTAATTATATGTCTATATGATTTAATTTATTCTCTGTATTATTAATTGTATATGTTTAGTGTTAGTTATATTTTTTTAGTGTAAATAATTATTTAGTTAGTTGACAGAAATTTCGAAAACTGCTTGAACCAAAATTCCATATGTAGCAAAATTACACTACACATTGAGCGGCAGTGTAATTTAACTATGTCTGAGAGTGTTCTCTATGTGAGGGTTCACTAAGGATACATGTATTCCGAAGGAGATTAACGTAATAACTTAGGCAATTAAGATAAGATTTACTAGTTTTGGTAAAAAGTCAAGGCAAAACTACCCATTTGTGGCATGAAGTGGCAAATCCAAAATGGGCCAAGGGGTCATTCAAGTGTCAATAAGCCTTGTCACCTTGAAGCCTATGTCTTATCTTCTTGTTCATTGTGGGGGAAAAAAATTGAACCCTTCATTCACCATTTTTGCACGAGTTCTATATTGAGGGAGGAGAGTCCAGTTTTGCTTCTTCTTCTTCCAAGCTTGTTTCTAGTGTTCTTGAGTTATTGATTCATCAGGTTTAGGTAAATAAGTTTTATTCTTCATCCTAGACTTGATTTCTCTTCATTTTCTTATTCTATCTTCTCTAATAATTCAGAAGTTTTATTTTTTTCTCATGAAGGGAAAGCTTGAAAACTAAACGTTCTTCATTCTTCCTTCAAAATTTTGTGAGTTTGATCAAGAGGTAAGGAGAGTCTCTCCAATTCTTGAACCCTACGCTTGTTGTCAAACTTCCTTGAACATGTTATTTTGAAATTTTTGAGCTTGCTTCCATGTTCTGGATATGTGTGTCGAGTTGTTTTCCTTGCGTTTTTAATGCCAAAATGAGTTTTTTGCATGTTAAAACATAATGTTAACCTTAAGTGATTTTAGACAGTAGACTACTTAACTTTGGAATCCATGTCTTCGTATAAATTACCTTATAAATTACCTTATTATTATTTATTTACTAGAACTGTTGATTTATTTGCTATTATATTGTTGAGATAACTGCAAGATCTGATAACTGATGCACATTTTGAATTTCTGATGATTCTTTCCTGATAATTTTTTTTTACTAAAATGTGTGTCTGTATTTTATTATTATTGAATGATAAGACCGACAAAGTGTGAACTCCGACAATTATATATGTGGCATGCGAATTTATTTTCTGTTATATACATGTCTGCATATTGCCATTTTTATCTGTACGCGTTTTGGTTTGGGTCCAAGAGTGTTCGACCCCCCGCAAATTGTTTGCTATTTTTGGTCAGATAGCTATAATTACAGCTGTTATGCTATCCAATTGTTTGTGTGTGACAAGTGGTTCTACCACTTAAGGGGTCGCGAGTGGTTCCCTGAGAGTAATAGGTAGGCTTGAGCTTCGTCTCTCTTTCTTGTTTGCTTGTTTGTACGTGTTCGTTGATGTACGTGGTATAAGGACTGTGCATGCAATGCGGTGGCAAGATTCAAGAGGATTGGACAAAGGGTAAGGAACCAGTGGTTCTATTTCCTTCCATGAGAAGATAAGGTTACTTTGAGGAAGTGGATGATGGATAGAGATACAATGGGTATAATGGGCAGAGAGGTTTGTGGAACCAAAGGGAATTAGCGAGTGATGACCACACGACATTTGGTGCACTCATTTAGCGTGGGTAACTCATATGCCTCACTTTGCTACTCTGACGGGTTTTGAGACTATGCTTTTTGAGTTGGGAGATGAGAGGTCGGTGTACAATGTATCCATATGTAGCGATCACTCCCGACTATTATCCACATGATTTTGTAATACCATCAATGACTGAGAGAATTGGTGGCTGTGATTGGGCCTATTGTGAAATAAGTGTGACAGTTATGTGATTAGGATGCGAAAGTATTGTTTGTTTAGATAACTATATGTGGTGATTACATAGATTGTATGTTTAGGTTTTGTTTACTATTACTTGTTGTTTGTGGTGTTTAAGGAGCAGAGAACTCATCCTTGCAACCACAAATTTCAAGGGGAGGTCATGGAGCATCCACAGAGGATGCTCACGTGGATTAGTAGGTACCCTTACAGCTACACGGTCACTTTGGTTACATCTGACACCACATTTTGCTATTAGATGAGCCCCAGATGCCACTGATCACCATAGAGGCAAATGCTACGTACCACTTCCTGTTCAAGCGTACCCCTTAGCTTGAGATTAACCATATTGTTTCCTACTATGCTTACTTCAGATTTGTGCAGCCAGACAACTCGTTGTGATTCTTGTAGCAATTCTTCGGGCATGATGCCAATAGGGGGCCGTTAGATCTACCTTCCGTCAAGATACGACCATTAAAGTCTACAAGGATGTGGGAGATTTCAGTGACGACGAGGATCTCACGCCATCAGAGATTTCTTTCTATCGGGATGTCTACGGTGAAGAGGTGTTAGAGGGAGAAATGCTTTCGTTTGATAAAGAATGGGATTCCTCGGGAGACGAGAGTGACCCTTTCAAGGATATAACTTGGCCTAGGTAGCATTGCTGGTCTTGGGTAGTGATTGCTCTGAATGTAGAATTGTTTTCCCTTTTTGATGTATTTTTGGGGTGGATATATTTTTATACTCAGTGTCGTAATATTTTGTTGTATTAAACCTTTTGGTGATACTATGTGATATTTCTAGGGACAATTGATATTTTAATTTCTTGCTAACAGTTAGAATGATTTCAGTACACTTATGTTTAAATCTTAAGGGTCATTAAGGCTCAATATGTATGTTTACATATTTCTTCCAGCTTATCATCTTTTAATTTGTCCAAATTATTTTTTTATAATTTTTACTTTCTTATAGCGTTATGTAAGGATAGAAGAAAAATGACAACAACTTTTAAAATATTTTTTTTTTTGCAGAGAACACATTTTGATAATACTTTTTATTCATGAGCATTTTGATTATATGTATATGTTAATCAAGGATTTTTTTTTTGTGTGTGTGTGTGTGTTCCCAAAAGAGAAAAAAAAAATACAATATTGAGATATTTTAATAATTTAAAAATAGAAACTAATTTAATGACACGTATTCTACAATATTTATTATTTTAACGATTTTAAGACTATATTTCGGGGGGAGGGGGGGGGGGAATTGAGGTGTTACATAATGCATTGTTACTTGCTCAAATAATTTTCTAAATTAATTTCATTGTTCTCCTAGTTAAAAGTTAAAACACTTGCTAGTTTAACTAAAAAGAATTTATAATTATAATTATGTCATTAAATAAAATAAGTTGTTTGTGATTGATTATAATCAAGAGTGAAAGATCAATAAATTTATTTTCGATTATGCAAACAAATTTCTACCATAAACACACGTATATGATTATTCAACTATCCAACTATCAAATTTGAATTTACCAAAAAATATAAAATAAAAACTGTAAAATTTGAATTTAAAAAATAGGGAAAATAGTACTTAGCATCCCTAAACGTTCTTCTTTTACAAATAAGCATTCATAAACTTTAATTTTATACTAAATGATCTTTAAAATTTATCCCATTATTTGCAAACTAGATACCATAAACTTTAATTTTATTCTAATTGATTCTTAAACTTTATCATTTTTGCAAATAAACACCTTAATTTAAATTTCATCTCAATTAATCCTTAAAATTTATCCTTTTATAAATAGTCTTTAATATTAAATTAGGGCTAAACTACTAGCAAAGAACAAATCTCAATCATTTATTTATTTTCAATCCTAGTCATTTATTGGTATTATATTTATAAATCACTTTGTTAAACATTCAAACATAATAAAACTTAGAATTAAAAAAATCAAATTGTTTATTTTTTATTTTTCTTCTAAATTTATATTATATTTTAATATTTGTATAAATGACCTGTAACAAAAAAGTGAAAAAGATTAATGAATGGTTGATATTTGAGATAGGAAATTTAACTTCATTAAAATAAATATTTGTAAAAGAGATAAATTTTAAGAATAAAAAATGTAATTAAAGTTTAAAGTGTCTATTTACAAAGATGGTAAAATTTAAGGATCAATTAGAACAAAATTAAAATTATGGTATTTATTTGCAAACCGAATAAAGTTTAAGAGTTCATTTGATTTGTTAAAAATAAGCATGACAAATAAACTTGTATCCATGGGTATCGTCCTGACTTTAACAGAAAATACCCGCTTTGATCAGATGTGAGTATAAGTACGGATATTTCATGAACTATTTAAGCGAGGATGAATATCAAATTATATTTGTACATGTATTCATACTAATACACCTCATATTATATTTCTTTTAATAATTTTTTTGTCACAATGTATATATAGATAATATATATTAAAGATTTTATTATTATAATTTGCGAAAATAATAGCTTAATAGTTAAATAATTAAATAATAAACTTAAAAATATACATTTAACTAAAAATATAATTTAATTCTTAATTTTTTAACTTTAATTTATTTGTTATTCATTATATTTTTATATTGTTTGAATTAAAATAGAATAAAAAAAGTTAGTAGATAATTTATTTAAAATTATATGAGTAAATTAAAATTATTAAAAAAAAGTGTAAAAGATTGCCTACGGATATACTTGAACCTGATAAAACCTGACAAGTATGAGGACGAGTATTAAAATTCTAAACCCACCTTTTTTATATTCATACCCATACCCATCCTAATTAAAAATATGATATTGGACCGGACAAGAAGAAGAACATAAAATAAAGAAAGAATGAATAATTGACAACACAAGTAAAAAAAATATAAAATTTATTAAAATACCTAATAATTATCTTAATAATTTATATCAAACTTAATATGTTTACTAAAATAGAGAGAGATTAGAATAAAAATATGGTGTTTCATTTTTAAAATGATTATGCTAATTAGTAGTTACTTGACAAAAAATTAACCCATAATTTTTTGAGTGACAAAATATAGGGATTTTGTCTTGTTATTAACTGCTTGATTTGAAATGGCCCTAATCCTTTTCAAATTAACGTGGAACAAAAATATTTATCTTGTCTCATACCATATTTTTTTATAAATCAAACGCACCCTCAAGAAACAATTATGAGAAAAATTAAGGTTGATGATATCTATTTGCATCGAAAAATGTTTTTTTCTCAAAAAAATACTCAATGTTTTGTAATGAATGAATGTAGATGTATAACTTCTTTTTTAGATTGATAGTGTAATCATCAATATATTAAACAGTTTTTTGAAGGTGAACATCGGCTCAAAAGTGATATAGTTTAGGCATCTTTATCCTTCCTTAACGGTGATGATACTAAGATACAAAATATAACCAATTTCCCACATGATATATAAGCCAAAATCATATGTAGTAACACCTCATGATATGCCTTTCTTCTCTATTTATGGGAAACAACACAAATCATAACTTAAGCAGAAGTTATGTTACCCTCAAAGCCAGGTTGCAGATGGCTAACATCACCCTTCATATTTAAGGTCCATGTATCCTCATCGTACAAGCGAAAAACAGTGATGGATGTGTTGTCTATTTTCCCCCTATACCTTCCAGTTACATTGGCCCACTTGTAAAGTGTTTCAATGGATGCCCCATGAGTGACAACAACAACGCACTCCCCTGCAATTAATAATGATAGCATCAGTGACGGATCTAGGACCCTGGTCAGTGGGAGTAATTTATTTATAAATAAAAATTGATAATTAACATTATCATACACATGAAGATAAAAACATAAACATTAAAATAATAAAATTTTAATATATATATATATATAATCAAATAAATTACATACCTTATAATTGGCCTATGCGTGATTTCATGTTTTGAAATCATTGAATGATTAGCTCATTGTCTATGTTATTGAACACGTCTTTCTCAATATAAGTCACTAGGCAATTATTCATCCATGCATCTCCCATTCGATTACAAAACCTATTTTTGACAATTTTCATAGCAGAAAAGGCTCTTTCTACTGTTGCTGTGACAACAGGAAAAATCAATGCTAACTTTAGAAGATGATAAACTAATGGATAAACAATATGTCTTCTAGTTTCAACCAACTTCTCTAAAAGATCATTGATTCCTTTCAAAGATGCAAATTCAACATTACTATGCATATCAATATGTAAGTCTCAAGTTGACTATCAAGCATCACTAAATGAGTTGAAGAAAATTCACATGGATAAAACTTCGCAAATTCAATTAGTTTTGCCTTATCAAAAGTAGAGAACAAATTGGTTGGATTCAAACAAGCCATACAAAGGAGCAATTGAGTATCTGTCTCATTAAAATGATCATTAAGTTCTTGAAGCTACATGTCCACAATAGTATAAAATAATTCAACACGATAGTGATGCTCTATTGTGATAGTTTGAGCTTTACCTCCACGTCGTGATCTCCCCTTAGAAAAAAATATATCTTCCATATTAGGAATGTTAATGGCATGCATATTGCAAAATAAAATTACTTCCTGTAATAAAGAGTCTCATCCATTATCCCTCATAGTTTGTAATCGTTGCTTTGTGATGTTAACCAAGTTCATAGCATTAATGATATCTTGTTCTTTCCTTTGCAATGCTTGTGACAATTCATTTGAAATACCCAAGACAGTTTTCATCAAATGCAATGCAAATGCAATATCAAACTCCTCTAATAAATGTAGAAGACCATTGGCTTCAGCTCTTTGATCTGCACTTGATCCATCATCTTTTATAATTTCAAGAACATCAATTATAGCAAAATACATCAATATCAAATTGATTGAAGTTGCATAATGTGAACCCCAACGAGTATCAACATGTCGTTTAAGACTAGTTTCTTGATTCAAACCTTGACCACTATAAATTTCTCCTTTTCCTAATGCCTCTCTAACTTTGTCTATTTGTTTTTCACGAAGCATGTCATGTCATTTGCAAGATCCCCCAACAACATTTAACAAAGTGGACATTAAATTAAAAAGAGAGACAACTTGAATGTGATTTTTAGCAATAGCAACTAATGTAAGTTGTAATTGATGAGCAAAACAATGTATATAAAATGCAGATGGATTCTCCTTTAAAATCAAACTTTTGAGACCACTAAATTCCCCTTTCATGTTGCTAGCACCATCATAACCCTGTCCACGAATTCTTGATATACTAAGTCCATATTTACCAAACAATTCATCAATTGCCATTTTCAAGGATAAAGCTGTAGTATCTTTGACATGAACCATACCAAAAAAACACTCAACAATGCTTCCATTTTATTTAACATAACGCAAAACAATAGCCATTTGCTCCTTATTTGATACATCATGGGCTTCATCAACAATAATAGCAAATAATTCATCTCCAAGATCAGTAATAATAGCATTAGTGGTTTCCAATGCAACAACATTAACAATATCCTTTTGGATTTGTGGAACAATTAAGTGATGATTTTCAGGTGCATTTTCTGACACAACATGATTTATTAATTCATTGTGATCAGAAAGAAATCTAAGAAGTTCAAGAAAACTACCTTGGTTAGCAGAATTGATTGATTCATCATGACCACAAAATGCTAATCTAATAGAAAGCGAATGCAATCAATTGATGTTATTAAACGCCTTCGATATAAGTCACGAACTTGTTCAGATTTCTTTGATATTACAACTTCAATATGTTGATTTTGATTCATCAAATCTTGACGCTTCTTCCAAGCAATGTTATAAGCACTATTAAGACCTCCAACATGAGATGTAAGTCTCTTTTTCTTGTTCCAATTGGTAAATCCCTCTGTCACAAATGTATCACCACCGAATTGCTTCCTAAAATCAGGCCTAAAAAGATAACAACATAAACAAAATGCAACATCTTTTTTCATGCTATACTCTAACCAGTTGCCAAATTCATTAAACCAAGAGGGACAAAATCTTCTTAAAGAATTTCCAATTTTTCTTTGAGGAAAATTATGTTGAGTAGGTTCACACGGTCCTCTTTGTAAATATGCCCTTCGTATCTTATCTCGATCGTTAGGATGATAAGCTAAAATTTTAATTCGCTTTCCTGGATCTGATGGCAAGTCGTCTATATTAATTTCAATTTGTTGTTGCCCAAGACTTGATTCACAAGATTCCGTTGAAGGTTGTTGCTCATTTGCTAACAATTTTCTCTTCAAAAATCTTTCCATGATCTATTCAAGATTTTTAAAAAATAATAATCATGATCAAAGAGAATAAAATATAAAAAGAATAATAATAATAAGATTAATAATCATGATCCTGCTGGTTCTAAAAACCCGGCCTGTGTTTTGCCAAAAAGAATTTTACTCTAAAACGGCGTCGTTTTGCTTTATACCTTGTTCTTCTTCACTTAGTGCTTCACGGACTTCTTCACTTCACTTCACCCTTCTGCTTCACGGTTTGTATTTCTTCACCGCTTTACTATTCTTTTTCTTTGTCTTCTTCGCTTCTGCTTCACGCATTCATGCTTCTGTCTTCTTCGTTGTTTTTTTTTTCTTCTTCACGCGTAGCACCTAAATGACCTAATATATGCTTTTGCTATTTTGCAAGTATATAAATTATAAAATAAACCCACGCATGTTGTTGGCTTTTGCTGTTTGCCTATTCCACTTCTTTGCTGTTTTTTATTTTATTATTTCTCACTCTTCCAAATATAAGTGGCTAGTACAGACATATAGTAATACAAGACTACTAGTAGCTTCTCATTTACGAATTTTTCCTTGAATTTTAATTACAAACGGTAAAAGATTAAACTCTTGATTCATCTGTGAACTTATTTTAATATTTTAATTATTATTTCAAATTTTGGAGTATAAATAAATTTTTTAGTTATATTTATATATATTTTAAATTTTTTAAACTCTAATAAATTATAAAATATGAAAATATAAAAACATGAAAGTAGTGGGTTTAAATATATAAAATTAGGGAGACAAAATATAAAAATATTAGATAATTAGATGTAATTTTTTAAAGTGAGGGGTGCATGAACATAAATCCGCCTTTGAGCCTAACCAAAGTATAGATCCGCCTCTGAGCCTAATGTAGCTATAAGTGGAAGGACCTTTTCTTATTGTTTAGGACACAAGTGGAGGATTTTTTTTTCCAATAGGAATTGAAGACAGATACTAGAGAAATTTATAATTTATGTATTATGCTTAATCAATTGATTTAAACTTCCTAAATCAAGTGAAAGGACTTTGGAAAAAAGACAGATGATTTGATACTAATTCGATTATAGTTTTATCTCATGTGGGTAAAATATGTTTTCAGTCTTGAATTTTTTTGTTAAACCTGGTTTTAGAGTTTTTCTACTTTTAAATTGATAAATTTGTCTCTAATTTTTAGAAATGGGTAGATTTAGTCCTTGCACGCTCACGACCAAGAGATCAAATAGGGATTAAGTTTACTTATTTTTTATAATATAGGAATTAAATTGTTTAATTTAAAATTATAATGACTAAAATTAACTGAAAATATAAGGATTAAAAATATTTTTTTTTTCACAAGAAGATATGATATTTATATATCTATTAATTACTAAGGTAAATAATTAAGCTACCATGAGAACACTTGATGATCTAAAGAAAAGAAAACTATAAATTTTTACTATATAATCATAGACATATATACATAATCAAGATTATCAGTTTGACGTTACTCACAAAATTATTTAAGAAAGTTATGTGGTTTTTTTTAATCTTGACCATTTATAAATATGATATATATTTATAATTCTCACATTTCACAGTAGCAAATGTTCTCATAAGAACCACTCTCCTAAAGTAAAACTCTAATTTTTTTAATTAAAATAAATACCAAAAAGCATCTAAAAATATGTATTTGAGATTTTTCTAAAATAAACTTGTTTTAAAATGGAAGGGCATATTTATTTCATCAGAATTTGGTCTACAAAGGGGAATTCCATGTGCTCTATTTGTTTTCTTATTAATATAAATTTGACTTATTAATTTAAAACTTGTTAAACATTGTTGCATAGTAGCGAAATAAACGCAATACTAAAAGGATCTGAGGTCAAATAATTAAAAGAATTGCAAAAACATATGGAAGGATTGTCACTTGTAGCTTATATATACCTTTATGTTTTCTTCCAATTCTCAGCAATGCAGATTTCAGCGTTCAAACAGTTGAACCAAACTTTCTCCACCACCCTGCATGTAATGGTAAATATATATGTATGCATCAATGCTATACATACGCAAAATTTAAGACATTCATCATTGAGTTATATACTCATAAAGGATACATAATGTAAATTATGCCATCACTCTGCACACAATTACAGAGATTCATAACAGTTCGTTCTTAGCATTTTAGAGTTTTCGAAATGGATGATGATCCAATTGATCTTAAGCAACCATAGTTTTAAGTTCTCTCATCGAGCATCTCTTATTTCATATTTCTATCAAATAAGTTTTTATTTGTAGGCAGCCTAATCCAAAGTATGTCTTAAGCTCTTACTAGAAATCTCACTAGATATAAATATAATGCAGTAGGCTTTGATTCTTATATAATAAATATTTAATTTTTATATTTGTTTTTCAATAAACTTTTGTTTTGTGTGGAGTCCCTAATAAAACAATAATTTTATTTTTAGTGTTTGATACTTGTTTTAGTCCTGAATAAATTAACGAATTTTATATTTATTTTCTAATAAATTCTTTTCATTGGTAATTAGTCAACACTAAAACGAAATTCACTAATAATTTGTTAGAGAGTAAATAAAAAAATAGCTAATTTATTAAGGACTAAAATAAAATATCAAACACCAAAAATAAAATTGTTATTTTATTAGGGACTAAAAGTAAAGCAAAATATTATTAAAAAAATAAATGCAAAAATTGAATTGAACATTTATTAAGGATAATAAACGTATTTAAGCCGAAATTTAATCAAGGAATTTTATGCTAACCATTTTACTTGCAATGTACTTACAGGTAGTTCTTGATCATCATTCTTAGACACCAAAGCCTCGTAACCTATGGGATTAGTTGTTGCTAATTCACGATAAGGATGGCCTTGAAGACCCCCCTTGTGTCTTTCTCGTAGGTCCAAATCTTTGACAGCCTAGAGTTTCAATCAAAGGTAAACATTATTAAAACATAGATATATAGGTGCGTGCTAGCAACATCACTCATAACAGATCGATCATAATAAACCAAAAACATAACTTTAACTAAGAAGTGATATGCTTATAATTTTGTAAAAGAAATGGCCCCTGTTATTCTTTATTGAAATTAATCATTTGTTACTATCTAAGGAAAAAAAGATCCATCACTGTCTGTTTTATAAATACTTAGAAACAGTTAGCTATAGATTACTTCATGCATAAAGGCAGTGCAAGACTGTTTGAACATCAATAAACCAAATGAACCGAATAACTCTAGCATTGAGCACGTTAAAAGGAAATCATGAATGATTGGGCCATTATAAAAGTAGGGTAAAATATATTTTTAGTAAATGTACTTTTCATAAAAATTGATATTAGTCGTCATACTTTAACTTAAATCAATTTGATTCTAAACTTTACCAAAACAGTAATTTTTATCTCTTATCACATACGGTTTTTGCTATGAAGAATGACAGAAATTATTATTTTTGTAAATTTTAGGAATCAAATTAATTAAAGTTAAAGTTCATGGACTAAAACCAAGTTTCATAAAAAATATAAAAACTGAAAGCATATTTACCCTTATCAATATGACAACTGAATCAATGAAATGCAACATTTGAAGAATATCGAGTATGCATTCAAACCTCTAGCCCTCCACATTTGACTGCAATTATCTGTGCTGTTTCAAAAGCCCTTCGAAGGTCAGAAGAATATACAGCAGAGATCTTTGGTTCCCTGGATAGTGGATAGTCTATTAGCCACCTACATAATAAAATTTACGTTAAGGTCATAAAGCACACAAAAAACATGCAAAGATATATAAGGGTCCAGTTTAGATTTTGTACAAAGAAATTTTTAATAATCCAATAAAGGTGACTTACTGCAACTGCTTGTTGTCTTCCAATTTCATTTAATTCAATATCCACTTGTCCCTGTTTATATATATGAGTATTAGTGTGAAAATTGAACATGGTCAAAGCATGAAAACTCAAAGGAACCTCGTATTTAAGAAAAAATGAATAAGAAGAGAAATGTCATTAAATTCGAGCACATAGGTGGTAGATTTCATATTGTAGTAGTATAAGGACAAGGAGAAATATTTAAGACACCGAAAGCATTTTGTTATAAGCACTACTATTGTTCTTTTTTAACATTAAACAATGGAATGGAATATTGTTACTATCTGTTTGTATTTATAAGACTCAAATTTAAAATGATGTTTGTTTCTTTCATATGACTCAATTTATAATATTTTTTTATTAATTATTTTTAGACTAAAAATTTAATATTACTCTTAAAAGAAAAATGAAAATGTATTGACAAATCATTATAAGAGAGAGAAATATTAATGAAAAATTTATTACTACTAATTAAATTAGTCACTTTCCTTAATCTTAATAAATTAGGTAATTAGATTTTATATATAAAAAGGGAGGAAGTATATCGGTACAAAGTATTGTTATTGTGATACATGACCCTTTTCGAGTAAGGGAAAACTCCTTAGAAATTAGGGGGAAGGGAAATATATAAACTAAATTCTGAATTCATTCTTTTCTGATTTTCCAGCAGTCCAATGGTTGTGTATATATATAGCAGCATATTGTACACCTAGCTGCTAGGTACACACACTAACAACAAGCTAAATTAGATTCATAACAATCCTAACAAACTCATTTTAGATATTTTTCCTATTATTATTTCCTATATTTAATTACAAAGACTAATAACAATTCTTTTGGGACTGTAAATAAGAATTGGGCCGTAATATATTGATGTCTTTATTAAACTAATTGTAAAAATATTTTTGGAAGTGCATAACTTCCCCTGCTACTTTGAAAAGAAAAAAGTTTGTAACTTCTGGAGATGAAAATATTAAGTTTGTT
The DNA here is from genome assembly GCA_007407185.1 of Glycine tomentella. Classification (NCBI taxonomy): domain Eukaryota; kingdom Viridiplantae; phylum Streptophyta; class Magnoliopsida; order Fabales; family Fabaceae; genus Glycine; species Glycine tomentella. The sequence continues at coordinate 779,937 of PYAF01002329.1, read as the reverse complement.
TTTATAATGAAGTAAATACTTCTACAATAAAAAGAATAATGATAGAAAACTTCTACTCAAAACTTGTTTAGAGAATGTTGTAAATGATGACCTACCAGGCTACCAATCCAATATATACCATTTTCCCAATGATGTATCGTACGTATCCTAGTCTCTAGTCTATATGCGAAACTAAGTCTAGAATAAAATTACAGAGGAAATTCGCAGTTAAAGTATGCGCTATTAGATTAATTACAGCTGAAGTTGACATTTTGACTCTTTCAACATGAAGTGAAAAAAAAAAAATAGTAAATTTGTGTTCCTAAGATATGTAGGGGGTGTCCAGGGTAGCCGGTTGTGAAGGAATTTCCAAAAATCATTCTCTTAATTTTTTGGGTTGCTTAATAGTTCTCTTTATGAAGAAATCATGGTGTCATTGAGATTCGAGAGAAGAGGGGTTGACATAACCTTTGGCTTGAATGAAATAGCATATTCAGAAAAGTGGGACAAAAAAAGTTTATATTATTTTCATAGACAAAAAATATTATAAAGTTTTATTATAAAATATACAATCTCATAATAAAAAATCAAAATACTGAAGTTTCTACAAATTTAAAAGGATAAAATGCATAAAATTAGTATTAATTTATTTTCTCTTTTATCATTTATATTTTTTTATATTCTATTTTAAAAAAAAACAATTATGAGAACCACACCTATTTTTTATGGTGTAAAAACAATAATTATTTAATATATTTAAGTAAAAAAATGAATTTTGTGGGAGCAATTGCCCCCATAGCTACTAGGGTACATTTGCCATTGCTTAAATGTGATTGGCTTTTGGTAGTTCAAGCTTTAAAAAATCACAAGTTAATTCCTTGGACTCTTAAGAATAGTTGGACATATTTTTAGAGAAAGCAATTCTTGTTTGGGCAATTTTGCCGCTATTGTTTCTTCCCACAATGATTTTTGTTGGTGGAATTCTGCTCCTATTTTCATAACAACAGAATTGAAACCTAAAGGATTGGCGCAGTGGTGTAAAGTCTCATTGCGTTCACATGAGTGAGAACGATTTATTTAGTGGGAGAACTCGTGTTTGATCCCCAAAATTCCTTTGGACCAATGGCAACCATACACCACGAGCGAGATTAGTCTCTAACCCTATAAGTTGGGAGACACCCCATGATCTTTGACCTAGGACCAAAAAACTAGCAGAATTGAACATGAATAGAATAGGTCTACCAAACTGTAGATTCTCATAATTTTGCCTCCAAAGCTTTGGTTTATGTCCCTGATGGAACCTTTTGTACTTGCTCTTTCTTTTTAGAAATATATCTTTTTGGTTGGCTGTCGTGGTTTTCTAGTGTTTTAGGGTGTCATCTTAGTTGGAATCTTTGTCGTGGTTTTCTAGTGTTTTAGGGTGTCATCTTAGTTGGAATCTTTGGCGTTAAGGGGAGGTTTGTTGGCCTTGTTTTATTAAAAAAAAACTAATAAAAATGTGCCCAAATCACAAAGCTAAAAATGCCCACACAATGAGGCATTAATTGATATCAAGGAATGAATGATAATTATTTATCACACCTGATTATTATTTGCTTTAGTCCACCCTAAGTGCATTACGGAATGGGCAATAGGAATGAATGGTAATACAACTTTTTATTACAGATTACCTAATCCGTAATGCACTTCGAGTACACCAAAGCAAATAATGATGTGCATTAAGTAATACACGAAATGAATATAGATTCAAGCTCCATGGGCCTGCACAGCCAAAGATTGATCCCATTTTGGACTTTTGCTTCATGCACCTCCATAGTTTTTAATATCTCCATATTACCCTTCTTTTCAACTTCATACACCTTCTTTAGTTGTTCACTCTTGTGAATTTGACGAAATATTCAATCCAAAACCATAAAAAAATATAAATCAATTATTACGGAATAGTCAATTCGCAAGTTTATAGGCAATCCAAAAATGTATTTAGAACAACTGCTCCAAAATATAGCAAATATATTCCATAACAACTATCCTGGAATGCATTCTTTAGGATTGCCTATAGCCTTCCGGAATAGTCAATCTATAAGCCTTCAGACAATCCATAAAATGTATTCCATGATACTTGTTTTGGAATATAATATTTCAGAAGTGGTTATTCTAGAATACATTTTTTGGATTACCTATAAACTTACTATTGATAAATGCCTTAGTGTTTTAGTTACCAAACAAATGGTCAGTCGACCAAATTTTAAAGAGTTGTTAGTCTGAATTTCTGTTATGTTTTGTCTTTTAAGAGCATAGATTTGTGGTGTGTTTTTCTTCTAATTTTCAATTATGTTTTAACTCTATATAAAGAGCAATGATATGCTTATAATTGTGTGCTTGCTGATATAGAAATACATTGATATGTGGATTGTCTGTTCCGGACAACAACACCCCTGTGAAGGAAAACAACATCTGTTTTGCAGCTCTTTAACCAGCCACAGATCCACCCAAGCACCAGCGGATCCACATCTATTTGAGGGTGGACAAATGCACCCTCTCATTTTAATAAAATCACTAGTATTTGTCCTAAAATATTATATTTTACATACCATAATTTTATATTTTGCACCCTCTAATATTATGTATTTGAACTTCTTTACCAGTTCACATGTAAGAGTAAGTAAATACACCATCTTATTTTAATAAAATGCAAAAAAATATCATATTTTGTACCCCATAATTTTATATTTTGAACCCCTTAATTTTATGTATTTGAACTTCCTTACCAGTTCACATGTAAGAGTAAGTAAATGCACCATCTTATTTTAATAAAATACAAATATTTATATTAAAAATTTATATTTTGTTCCTCTTATTTTCGTGTTTGAATCCAACTATCCTATATAATAATGATAATTATCAATTTTTATTTTTTAAATAAATTACCCCACTGGTCCAGGGTCCTAGATCCGCCACTGCACCCAAGGCAAATCCTTCAGATATAAAATGGAGTACAATTACCAACAATAGTTGGCATAAGTGGCGGCAGCTTGTGTTCCTGAATCAAGTGGTTCAGGATTCAAATTCTGATTAATCCTTGAATATGGAATAAATCATGTTAGGAGGTGAATATTCACCTTGTGTGTGCTCACAGTTCCCAATAAAGATTAGTCATTACTTTCAGCATAGACTATTTTGTATCAATAGTGTGGTTAGAAAAAAAATGGAATACAATTGTGTAAATTAAAACAAGAAGTGAGTTGCTAGAAACTTCAGGAGGTAAAATATTTTTAGGCATGGCATGGCTCCCGCACCTATCATTCTGTTCAATCTACATTGAAACTAAGGATGTTCATGGGTTGAGTTGGTTTAGGTTTGGGGGAAAATGAAATCTGAACCAATTGATTTTAATTGGTTCAGTTTGATTTGGATTTCAAGTTTTTTTTTTCTTAACCCGAACCAAACCAAACTAATGTTGAAAGGGTTGATTCAGTTCAGATCATCGGATATCCGATAAGAAAAGGTTTTAAAAAAATATAAAATAACAATTTTATCCCAAAATTAACAGATAATCATGTTGCATACACCAAATTTGCCAAATCCATTTTGAGGAGCTTTGAAAGTCAAAGATGTACTGTCAACGCTGACTGGGTGGAGGCTGGAGGAGGCTTGATGGTGTCAATGACCGTGTGAGGAGGCAAAACAACAAGTGGAGAAGGCTCTGTGAGTGTGTGGCACCCTTTTAGGGTTATGTGAGAAAGGAAGTTGAAAGTGTCAAGGTGACTCTCTATAAATGTGTGTGATAGGCGTAAAATACAAAGGAAATACACAAAACGACACAAAAATATAAGTAACTACAACATTCAAAAAATAATAATATATATTTGATTTGGTTCGGGTTGATTAATATTTAAAAATTCTCAATCTCATATCCGAATCAATTGTCATTAGTTCTGATTTTTTTCTTAAGTCAAATTAATATATTAATTTAAGACCAAACTAAGAGTTAAGTAATTAATAAGAGGTCGTAGATAAATTTTTTTAATTTATATTTAAAATTTAATTTAAAAATTCCTAAACAGTGAAAAAATTGTTCATGTATATTAAAATTTATTTAATTTTTAACTCTTTTCTTCAACTCGGCCTGGGATTTCATATTGGTTAATTTCAAAGTCGAGTAAAGGATGAGAGTTGTGTTAGATTCTCGAAAGTTAATGTTGTTGTGGATCAATATGCCAAGTTCGAATCAAAGAATTTGGATTCTGAAGTTTTCAATTCGAGCCATCAAATCATTCGGGGGATATCGGCTCTCAAAAGTTAATGTATATGCCAAACACACAAATCATTCATAAAAATGATCATGCAAATCATGTAGTCAATACTTATCTAAGTGAAATAAGGTTTTATTGTTGCTAATTTTAACTCCTATCTTCCTTAACTTCGGATCCATACATGCCTCAAATATACTAGGCAGAAATTAAGGATTGGAGATAATGAGAGGGCAACCTTCACATTTCTCAGTCGAGCTAGATAGATTTTGTAATAACAGATTCGTATGGTTTAATAGGATTAACACTTTAACACTTCAACCTGCGGGTATGTGTTTCTTTGTTTGGTATTTGAATATGATAGTATGGAGTTTATAACACTTGCACTTATCTTCAATCAACTAAGCTAAATTTCCTTAATCGGATCTTTGTATGTACAACATATGCAATTAATTGATAGTGCAAGAATGCACATACACTCTGTTTTACACACACTATGATACTCACACACTTATGCACTTTGTGTTTCACACACTCTCACTCTTTAGGAAAAATGCACAATGAGATATCACAAAAACTGAATGTATTCTCTCTGCTGTAATTCATTGATAAGCATAGTATATATACAGCTCAATGTCCCACTTTGATTTGGGTAGATTCTAACAAACTAACAAACTGAATTACACCAATACACCTCCTAATTCAGATTAGTTATAGATTGTACACCTAGTCTACTTCTTAGTTCTACAAACTTAGCATTCTTCAAGGGCTTGGTCAAGATATCAACTAGCTGCTCTTCCGTTCTGTAATACTGCAACACCAATCTGTCTTTGCTGACTTGATCACGAAGGAAATGATACTTCATCTCAATATGTTTGCTTCTACCATAAGCAACAGGGTGTTTTGCCAAATCAATTGCTGACTTATTGTCAATAAGTAGCTTCACTGGTTTGATTTCTCTAAGCTTCAATTCCTCAAGTAAAGTTTCTAACCACAGAGCTTGACAAGCTCCTACTGAGGCAGCAACATACTTAGCTTCACAAGATGACAAAGTAACAACATCTTGCTTTTTTGAACACCAGGAAACTGGTTTTCCACCAACCATGAACACATAGCCCGTGGTACTCTTTTTATCATCCTTATCTCCACACCAATCCGAATCACAGTAACCAAGTAATTCAGCTGCACCTCCATTTAACTCGCTAGGATACAATATGCCAAAATCTAGAGATCCTTTAACATATCTAAGGATTCTCTTGGCTGCAGTAAGATGAGATACCCTTGGATGCTCCATAAATTTGCTTATCACACCAACAATATAGGCTAAGTCAGGTCTGGTGTTGCACAAATACCTTAAGGAACCTACTATTTGCTTGTAGTGAGTAAGATCTACTGCTTCATCAATGCCATCCTTCTGTAATCTGATTCCAGACTCTGCAGGTGTACAAGCAGAGTTATAATTCATCATACTAAACCTCTTCAACACATCTTCAACATACTTCTTTTGGCTCATGAAAATACCCTTACTGGTATGAGTAAATTCAATGCCAAGGAAGTAGGATAGCACCCGTAAATCACTCATGTCAAACTCTCTCATAATTCTGGTTTTGAATTCTGTAATTTCCTTTTCACTGCTTCCAGTTATCAACAGATCATCAACATATAGGCATACTATTAGTATGCCTGTTGCTGTGGAATGCCTAACATACACTCCATGTTCTGTGATGCATTTGACAAATCTCAATTGCTTTAGAAAGCCATCAATTCTCATATTCCAGGCTCTTGGAGCCTGTTGTTTTAGGCCATACAATGCCTTCTTCAACTTATATACTTTGTCTTCATGCCCTTTTACTTCATAGCGAGGAAGTTGGGTAACATAAAATTCCTCTTCTAGTGGCCCATTTAGAAAAGCAGATTTCACATCTAATTAGTATAATGACCAACCTTTGAAGCTTGCCAATACAATTACAAGTCTTATTGTTTCAATCCTTGCAACAGGTGCAAAGACCTCATAGAAATCCAGGCCAGGTTTTTGCAAGAAGCCTTTAGCTACTAATCTAGCCTTATACTTAGCAATGTCACCATTAGGCTTGATTTTTGTCTTGTAAACCCATTTTACATCAATAGGTCTTTTCTGTTTTGGCAAAGTTACCAATTTCCAAGTCTCATTCTTCTCAATTGATCTGAGTTCTTCTAGCATGGCATTTCTCCAATTTGGACTCTCCATAGCCTGTTCAAAACTGACAGGTTCTACTTCAGCTAATAATGCAAAATGCACAAGCTCACCTTCTGTTGTGACTGCAGAATCAGGAAACAGCTCATAACCATGCAACCTTGGTGGTACATGTCTTTCTCTTCGTGACCTTCTGACTTGAGTTTCAACAGCAACTTCAATATTGTCCTGATTATCATCAAGACTCACAGTAATACTGCCAACATTGCTGTCAGTTTTGCTTGCTTCCCAATTCCAGTTATTCTTTTCATCAACCACAACATCACTGCTTATTACAATTTTTTTTCTTAGGATCAAACAACTTGTAGGATCCAGTTGAGTGATAACCCAGAAGGATCATTTGCTCAGCTTTATCATCAAGCTTCTTTCTAAGCTGTTCAGGAACATACCTATAGCATAATGAGCCAAAAATTCTAAAATGACTGAAACTAGGCCTTTTACCTGACCATGCTTCCTATGGAGTCATACCATGTAGCCTCTTGGTTGGACTTCTATCCAAGATATAAGCTGCAGTAGCCACTGCTTTACCCCAGAAATAGGCAGGCATCTTCTTTGTTTTCAGCATGCTTCTTGTCATGTCAAGAAGAGTTCTATTTCTTCTTTCTGTTGTTCCATTATGCTGAGGTGTATATGGAGCTATCACCTCATGTATGATTCCTTCTTGGTCACAAAATTTCTGAAATTCATGTAAGACATACTCACCTCCTCCATCAGTTCTCAGTATTTTGATTTGCTTTCCACTTTGTTTTTCAACCATCAATTTGAACTTTTGAAAAACATTAAGCACTTCATTTTTCCTTTTAATGAGATACAACCACATTTTCCTTGTAAACTCATCAATAAAGGAAACAAAGTAGCTATTTCCACCAAGAGAAGTTACCTCAAAAGGTCCACATACATCTGAAGAAATTACTGCTAGCTTTTCAGTTGTCTTGATGGGAATTTCTAACTTGAAGGACTTTCTGGTTTGCTTGGACTCACAACAGTCAGAACATACTTCATTTGGCTGCACAATTGAAGGAAGACCTTTGACCATATTCTTGCTCTGTAGTAGGCTTAAACTTCTGAAATTCAGATGCCCAAGCCTTTGATGCCACAACCAGGTCTCACTGCTGCACTCACTAGCCAGACAATGATGCTGCATGACTTGAACACCAATCTTGAAAGTTCTATTTTTTGACAGAGAGGCTTTCAAGATTAGTCTCCCTTTACTATCAAACACTGTCAAATGGTTGTACTCCATCTTCACTGAGTAGCCTTTCTCCAGTAATTGACCAAGACTCAACAAGTTAGTCTTCATGTTTGGGACATAAAGAACTTCAGTTATGGCAGCCTGCTAACCATTCTTATGTTGGATCATCACTCTCCCTAATCCCTCAGCAGTTATAGTGCTATTGTCTGCAAATTTGACCTTATTCTTCACACTTTCATCAAGGTTTGTAAGCCATTCTCTATGGCCAGACATATGATTTGAACACCCTATATCAAGATACCACAAATCAGATTTGTCAACTTCTGAATTTGTAGTAGCCATCAACAGAACTTCATTTGATTCAGAATCTTCCTCATGAGCCATTTGTGCTTCTTCTTCCTGCTTTCTTGGCACTTTCTTGCCTCTACACTCATATGCATAATGACCATATTTTTGGCATTTGTAACACTGCACATCTTTCTTAGTAATTCTTCTTTTATCATTGTTTCTGCTCACTTCATGTTTCTTGGAGCTTCCAGCATTTTGATTCTGCTCAGAATTGCTACCTTGGCCTTTTTCTTGGTTCTTCCACTTGTTATTCTTCCATTTTCCTTTCTCCTTGTAATTCTTTCTTCCATCACTTCCTTTCTGTTTGAACTGAGCTTGTAAAGCTTACTCGGTTTTCACATAATTCCTCTCATTTAGTCTCAGCTCTCGGGCTTCAAGAGTTGCTTGCAGCTCTTCAATTTTCATTGACTCAAGATCCTTTGATTCTTCCAATACAACAACCACTTGGTCGAATCTACTAGTTAGTGTTCTCAACACCTTTTCAATTATTGTTGCAGTTGAAAGTGTTTCATCACAAGATTTCATTTGATTTGTGAGAGCTATCAATCTAGTAAAGTAATCACTTACACTTTCTTGATCAGTCATCTGCAGTAATTCATACAGCCTTCTCAGGGTCTGCAATTTTATCTTTTTAATTTGTCAGAACCCTCATAGAACCGAGCCAAGTTGTCCCATGCATCTTTTGCAGTTTCTGCTGTTGATATCTTCTCCCAATTATCAAAATCCATACATTGTTGTATCAAGAATAGAGCCTTGACATCTTTCTTTAAGCTTACTTGATAGGCAACTTTCTGCTCATCTGTTGGCTGCCTCCCAAGCTCCTTGACTCCATCAATCACCACTTCCAATACTTCTTGAAACCGAAAAAGCACTTTCATCTGCGAGCTCCATCTATCATAATTCTTTGATGTCAAGATTGGAAGATTCATAGGAACATTTCCACTTT
>PYAF01002329.1:743764-770889 GCA_007407185.1 Glycine tomentella | reverse complement strand
TTGATAGGCAACTTTCTGCTCATCTGTTGGCTGCCTCCCAAGCTCCTTGACTCCATCAATCACCACTTCCAATACTTCTTGAAACCGAAAAAGCACTTTCATCTGCGAGCTCCATCTATCATAATTCTTTGATGTCAAGATTGGAAGATTCATAGGAACATTTCCACTTTGGAATGCCATGCTTTCTCTCAAGAACCGGGATCTAGAACAAAGCTCTGATACCACTGATAGTGCAAGAATGCACATACACTCTGTTCTACACACACACACACTATGATACTTGCACACTTATGCACTTTGTGTTTCACACACTCTCACTCTTTAGGAAAAATGCACAATGAGATATCACAAAAACTGAATGTATTCTCTCTGCTATAATTCATTGATAAGCATAGTATATATACAGCTCAATGTCCCACTTTGATTTGGGTAGATTCTAACAAACTAACAAACTGAATTACACCAATATTAATATCAAATTATTCAATTAAATTAAACAAATTCATATTTCAGCGATTGAAAAATAAAATAAAGTACCTGAACTCTTCCCTGGGAATTCCATGCTGTTTCACCATGACGCACCACAACAATCTCTGCATAATAATCTGGATGAGGATGGCTATAGCCACCAACAGCAACATCTTAATTACCAATTAGTTTGAGGATTAAGGAAATATTAAATTAGAAATAACACAAGAAAAAACTTGCAATTGTCTTCAAAGAATTTCATTAAATGAATTATTTGATTAATTTCCATCTTTCATTTTCAATTCTTTAACATAAACACATGCATAATCATTAAGCACAATATATAATGAAAAATTGAGGATGAGAAAGGGAAGGAACCTGGAAGGGAATCGATGGTGGCCATTCTCTGAGTGACGAAGGTTTGTTTGATTTGGTTACCACAACTAAGAATTTGAAGCACAGAAAGATGAAGAGACAATGGTAGAGCACACGAGGAAAAATAATGAAGTATATAATATATGTATATCGTTTCCTCGTTGCTTCGCTTCTGTTTTAATTAATACTATTGTTTTTCAATTCCTCGTTGCTTCGCTTCTGTTTTAATTAATACTATTGTTTTTCAATTCCTCGTTGCTTCGCTTTTGTTAATAATTTTCCATGTTTTTTCCCCCTATAATATACTTATTTTGGGTTGACGTTGTTTTCACTATAATATACTAGTTTTGGGTTGATGCAAAAAAAATAAAAATTAACAACTATTTCGGGGGTTAGTTATTGATTGATGCTTAGTTTTCCATTTGTTAATTTCTCTATAATATAGTCCTTTGTTTCTCAGTGTTCCACTTGTTAATTTCTCTATAATATAGTCCTTTGTTTCTTAGTGTATATACTCTTTGGATTGATGTTTTAATATAAACATAAGTAGTTGGAACTTGGAGCAGTTGGATGAATAATATTACTTCGTGATTGGCCAAAACCATGGAAGTGGTTCCAACCACAATCATCTGAACATGTAAAAAGGTAGGTTTGTTTCATCTCTATTAACATCATTCAAAACGAAAGGAGAATCAAATTCCATTCCATGCAAAAGGAGGGGGGGAAATATCAAAGTTAGCAAGTTTACTTGCACAAACATTTCCCATATATATATATATATAATTCATGTTAACAGTTAAAAGAACACCATTTTTTCAACTATTTACAACCTTCTAAGGAATAGTTTCTAAACTTTTAAAGGGTTCAAGAATAACACTTGAATCACTATCTAGTCAGAGGTTTCTCCACCCATTAGCATTCACAATCTCAATGATTGTAACAACAATATATCATCCAAGATCTAAAAAATACATGTGGCCACTTATGTCGGACCTCTGCACATGTGTCAACCCTCCACGGTAGTCTTGTTATAGGAGCATGAACGTCTACCCTTAGCAGTCGGGCCGATTGGGCCAACAGATTATCTTTAACACTTATTTATTCAAATGTTATTGATAATGTTGCAACCACCTTTTCAAATGATAGGTACTTAATTATCTACAAGTCATCATATTATCTAATAGCTACAAATTATCTATAAGGTATACTTATCTGTAAGTTTAATTATTTATAACCTACAATTATCTGTTAGCCTTTATCTACAAGTTAATTATCTACAAGGGTCCAAGGTCCACGCTCATTATATAAATATCAGGTTTCACCTAACCTTTAGACACACTGATACTCATTCACACAACTCATTCTCATATACTTGAGCATTATATAATTATATATATGCTTTTCTCTATATATAATTAATGTACTTACTTGAGCATCAGAGTCATTTCCTTTGTTTTGCAGGTCCCCCTTCTTAACAAGATTGACTCATCATATGACGTGCAGGATCTGTAATCCATCGTAGTCATACTCACCTTGATGTGTATAATGACCGAGGCTAAAAAAAAAAACAATTGTGGAGGCCTCTGGTTCCCGACGCGAATAGCGCCAGGAAACGGTGCCATTAGCGCCAGGGTGGCGCCAATAGCACCAGAGTGGCTCCAGTAGTGCGGGAGGTGCGTCAAGAGGCCATTTTTCTCTGGAATCTGGCGCGATTAGCGTGGGGACGCGGGCTAGAGTCACTTAAGTGACCCATTTCTCACTCTCTTCTTCACAAAACACAATCATCTTCTTCCTCCCTCCATTCCCTCCATGGCCAAGCTTGGGAGCTTCATATCTACTTTTTTCTTGACCAAAACCCGTAGCATCCAACATGAAAGTTGAAGAAAACTACCCAATGAGCTAGATTCTAACATCAGTTTTCCTTGAAAACCATCAAACGGAGAGATCGTGTTCTCTAGAGAACTTCACAAAGTTTCGATTTTGAGGGGAAATGAGGTGTTTTAAGGACGTTCAAGCTTGGAGAAGCTAGTCTTCATTTTCGTTTTAGAGGAAAGAAACGCAAGTTTTAACGATTATTTGAGAATTTGTTCTTGAGATGAATAGGGATCCATTTGTGTTAGAGCTGGAATTAGGCTTGGGTCCTTTGAAAAAATATGCTTAGGAGGCTGTTGTGATGAAGCTTTAACCTTGAAATATAATTTTGATGGATTTTGGAAATTTGGTTATGAGGGATGTATGTGTTGGAAGAATGTTGGTTAGATTGATGATATTATGATATGTATGAGCCTTGGTGCCTTCACAAGATATGTTTAGGAGACTATATAAACGGTGAAAATGTGTTGAAGTAACCGTTTTAGCCACCTTGATTATTATAGAAATGTGGCATGGATAAAGCAGTGAATTCTTTGAATTGGTTTATGTAGAGTCTTAGAGAGACTCTAGGGCCTTGGTTAGGCAAGATAGATCCTATTGGGGGTCTATAAATCACTAATTAGGTGATTAGTCCTTATAACTTAGAAAGAGAGGTTTAAATGAAAAGAATAACGTTTCTTTTCATTCTAACGGTTAAGAACCGTATTGATTGTTTGTATGCCTTTATGTAGGGCGTGATACAAAGGATATAGGTGGTCGTGACCACGAGGCTGGGAGAGCCAGTGTAGCTCTTAGAGCAGGTAAGCTCTTTGTTTTTGGGAGTATTTTTCCTTGACTGTGTTCCACCATACTCCGAAGGAGTGATGTTTATGTATGTCATGGTGCATGTGTATTGAAATTGTGTGTTACTGCTTTTTATTGAGAACATGTATATGATGTACACTGTGATGATATGTGTGTGATTGATGAGATTCTCTGGCCAGTAGAATAGACTAAATATGGACTTCCCGAAGAGACAAAGTCATATGGAACAACTCTTCGTGGTTAATTATATGAGTAGAAAACCTGAGAGAATGTGCCCTTAAGTGGATGATCTTCTCTTCGAACAACCATATACGTCTAAATAAAGTCTTGAGAGAATGTGTCATTCAGTGGATGATCTTCCTCAGGCAATGTTATATATGTTGTATGTCTGAGAGAATGTGCCCTTAAGTGGATGTTCTTCTCTTGGAAGTGCAATATATGTATAAGTAAAGTCCTAAGAGAATGTGTTCTTTAGTGGATGATCTTCCTCAGGCAATGTGATATGGAGAATGTGCCCTTTAAGTGGATGATCTTCTCTTATATTTGTGTTGCATTCCAAATGTTGGTTGCTCCCAACAGAATGACACCTATGTTGTGATATACATGTGATGTATTTTATGAGAGCCATGATGGCTAGATGGTGTGATGCCAATTTTGATATTATATGTCATGGAAGTGAACCAGGGGGAGGAGAGACCTCCAAGAACCCTGAGTTTACTGAGATTGTATCTCACCCCGTGTGTAGGGATTATATTTTACAGGTGATGCTCAACGAGCGGATGATGGATCCCAGGGCAAGAGGCCCAAGTAGGGATGTGGTTCTGTGTGAACCTTAGGCATATTATTTTGAGAGCATGTCGGCTCATTATTTTGTTATGCTTATCTTTTATAGCCCTGAGGGGAAGATGCACAGTTAATGTACATTATGTATATGTTGTATATCTTGAGAGATATTGATGTATGTTGAGAGGACAAGGTATTGGATACCTTATTTTGTAGCCATTATTGAGATATATGCATATGGCTTATTTGATCCTCTGGTTGTAGGATACGAGTATTTACCATACATAATGTAAAGATGCTATTGTTGATGGCGTTGGATGACGTCATTTTGTTTATTATTTCTGAATTAATTAGCTTTAATTAATTGTTGCGCTTAACGACCATAAATGAATGTTAATGAACCAGATGCATACGGGGCGTTACAACGTGTGCCACTTCTAGATTTTGGTAATAACATTTGGCGCCCACCTTGAGGTCGCGATAAAACTTACCCTGCGGTGTCACATTCTCCATCAATCCGTCAATGGTCAGTACACGGTCTAGTCTCAGACACGATACTCCCATAGAAACTTCCAACCCTCCTCAAACAACCACCAATACAGACACCCTTCAACAACTCCAAACCCTCATTGCAGAGATGGAACAATGTCACGAGGAAGAACTCCGAAAGCTGAAGGCTTATCACAATCAGCTAGAGGCTCGAGTGAGACACCCCCAACGTGACAAACAATTGGCTTGTACAACGATTGAGCATACTCAAGGGGAGTCACACACCCGACACACTGTCAACCCTCAGGATGGACCCAACTTATCACATATATACCATCCAGGAGGGCAGACAACTCGGAGACACCCGTTTTTCGACCATATTATGGAAGTTAACCTGCCTCTAGGTTAGAAGTCACTCAACATGGAGTGGTATGACAGCACCACTGATCTGGATGAGTATCTGGACGCCTTTCTCATCCAGGTGAATCTATACACCAATGACGAAGCAATTTTGTGTCTTGTGTTCCCTCTCTCAAGGAAGAAGCCTTGATATGGTATGGTGGACTTCAGCCGAGGTCCATTGCAGCTTCGACACCCTTGTCGAACATTTCAGTGCACAATATGCGACCAGCCGATCCCATCGTATGACTTTTGCTGCACTGGCCAGTCTGCGACAAGCAAATGATGAGTCTCTTCGGAGATTCATGGATAGATTTAGACGAATATTCTTCTAGATCCGAAATCTCAACCCTGAAGTAGCATTGCACTCTATGTTGCTGGCCCTGAAACCAGGTAAGTTCGTTGTTCACAGACAGCCTAAAGAAAACCCCTTCTAGCATGGACGAGTTACGCAAACGAGCCAAGGACTACATTTAAATGGAGGAGATGTCAAAAACAAGAAGGAGCACCCAAGACCGACCCATACAGGTCAGACAAAAAGCACAAGCCGGACAAGCGCCAACCCCTCCCAAAGGGACCCAAAGTATGAGTGCTATAGACCTCCGACAGTTAACCGTACCACCATCATGAAGGAAGCCTTCAACACGGAGATACCTGTCAGACTACCACAACCACTTCCTCTTAAGCCAGTAACAGACAGGACCAGGTACTGCAGGTACCCTCGTAGTAGCAGTCATAACACTGAGGACTATTGGGGCCTGAAAGACAAAATTGATGAGCTTATATAGGCTGGGTATTTATCCTGGTTTGTGAAAGACCCGATAATCACTCAACAGAAACCAGACCTGGAGGATACCGAGAAGACCAACTCAGGAATCAAGATGCAGACAAGAGAATAGATAGAGCAGAAGACAGAGGGAGGCAAAGGCTACCTAGACGCGAAGGTCAACCCCCACAAGGAAGGGAAATTGAGCCCGCCCAGCAAATTCGGGGTGTAATCAACACCATTGCGGGTGGATTTTCCCATTGAGGACTGTCTAGCTAATCCCGAAAATGGCACCTTCATCCTATTAAGGACGTCGACATTAATTGTGTCAATGTTCCACCGCCAAGGAGCTCCCTCCCATTACCTTCACAGACAAAGATTTCAAAGGAGTCAACCCTGTTAACCAGGACGATCCCATAGTGATCTATGTCATGATCGTCAACTTTATGGTATCGAAAGTCCTCATTGATCAGGGCAATTCCAGGAACATCCTATATTGGAAGACTTTTCAGACTCGAAGTTTCATAAACATGGTCAACCCTCACTCTGGACCCCTTCTCGACTTTGCAGGGGAAAGGGTAGAGACCAGAGGTTACGTGGACCTCATGACCATTTTTTTTCAAGGCCCGCTCTCGCGTAGCTTCACTATTAGTTATCTAATTGTCAATATCGACACCTCTTTATTTTGCTTTAATTGGCAGGAAAACACTAAACGAGCTTAAAGCCATCGTCTCCACGACTCACCTGAAGATGAAGTTCCCGACCTTGACGGGAGAAATAGTTATTGTCAAGGAAGATTATAAGCAAGCTCGACAATGCTATGTAGAGAGCCTAAAAGTGGCACCATATCCTCCTACCAGGGAGTCTGACAGATATCATCCCACTTCTGGAGGTACCAGCCGAGTCATGAACGTGGACAAAAGGTCTCCAATTTGAACATTCCAATTTGAACATTAATTGTCTACGCAGCTTGCCAGGATGGGACATTTGATGTGGATCCGCGTGACGACACCATTGCAGAGGATAAAAGCCCATTGAATAACTCATCAAGCTGCAGATCGAACCCAAACCCGGGCAATGCACGCAGCTCAGCAAAAACCTCACCAGCCTTGAGCACAGACGCCTAGCTGATGTCCTGCACAAAAATGCAGACTTATTTGCTTGGCAATCATCTGACATGTCAGGCATTCATCCCAACATTATATGTTATAAGTTGGCCATCTACCCTCAAGCCAAGCCAATATCACAGAAGAAGAGAAAAATGGGAGACGAGAGGCGTAAGTCTAACAGAGAAGAAGTAGAAAAGCTGCTCAAAGCCAACTTCATCTGGGAAGTCAGGTACTCCACCTGGCTTGCCAACGTTGTCATGATCAAAAAGTCCAATGACTAGTGGTGAATGTGCACCGACTACACTGACCTCAACAAGGTGTATCCCAAGGATGTGTATCCTTTGTCCAACATTGACAGGGTGGTTGATGGTGCGTCCGGGTTCCAAATACTAAGCTTCATGGAAGCCTACTATAGGTATAACCAAATCAGAATGCACGCCATAGATGAGGAAAAAACGAAATTCATTACTGAGGATGTCAACTTCTGCTACAAGGTAATGCCTTTTGGCCTTAAAAACGCGGTGCCACATACCAACGATTAATGGACCGAGTGTTCAAGCAGTAGATCAGACACAATGTTGAGGTATACATAGGCGACATGGTTGTCAAATCTCAAAGCATAACCCAACATGTGGAAGACTTAGAAGGAGTTTTCAGAGAGATCCGGAAGTACAACATGCGACTCAACCCCGAAAAATGTACTTTTGGAGTTGGGGGAGGCAAGTTCCTTGGTTTCGTGATCACACACCGAGGAATTGAAGCCAATCCTGACAAATGCACATTAATACTGGAGATGCGTAGCCCTACCAGTGTCGCAAAGGTTCAAAAGCTGAACGGAGGGTTGGCATCTTTGTCTAGGTTCCTGTCGAAGCTAGCTGAAAAAGCGAAGCCTTTTTACTAACTTATCAGGAAGATAGAAACTTTTCTATGGGATGACACTTGCGAACAAGCCTTCATGACCTTTAAGAAAACCATCGCCACACCGCTTGTCCTGAGTTGACCCAGAACAGGGGCGCCACTGCTCCTTTATATCTCCGTAGCTGACAAGGTTGTAAGCTCGGCCCTTGTTCAAGAGGAAGGAAACACCACTTCTCATCTACTTCACCAGCCGCATCTACACAACACCGAGAAGCACTATCATATGATAGAAAATATAACATTAGCACTCATCACCTCATCCAGACGCCTCCTGCCGTATTTTCAAAGTCATCAGGTGGTAGTCAAAACAAACTACCCCATCAAAGAGGTGTTATGAAAACCTGAATTGGCAGGGCGAATGATGGCATGGTCTTTTGAACTATCATAGTTTGACCTTCACTACGAACCTCGCGATCCCATGAAAACACAATTCATAGCAGACTTCCTAGCTGAATTCGCTAGCAACAACTAAACCACCCTAGACTAGTGGAACTTTTACGTTGACAGAGCATCCAACGTAAAAGGAAGCGGGGCATGCAGCATTCTCAAAGGACCTGGCAATCTTACCCTGGAACAAGCCCTCAAGCTCAATTTCAGGGCTGCAAATAATCAAGTTGAATACGAGCCACTCATAGCAGGCCTCAAGCTTGCAAAAGAAGTCAAAGCTAAATGATTGAAATGCTACACTGACTCACAACTAGTCCAAGGACAGGTCACCAACAAATACCATACTAAAGAGACAATTCTCCTCCAGTATTATCACACCATGAAAATGTTTATTGATAGCTTCAAGTGTTTCGAGATGTATCACATGCCAAGGGAGAGCAACACCAGAGCATACCTGTTGTCCAAGTTTTCCAGCACTAAGAAGACAGAGCATCTCAAGACTATCATCCAGGAGACATTCTAAGCTCCCACAATAGACACCCAAGAGGTCATAGCAAGTGATGAGGAGGAATCAAACTGGATGACCCCTTATAAAAAATTTCTAATACAAGGGGCGCTACTGTCATATGAGAATGAAGTCTGACGCCTAAAAAGGAAGGTCTGCTACTACGTCATCCTTAATGGCGAATTGTTCAAAAGAGGGTTGACAGCATCTCTACTCAAATGTCTAGACACCCAGCAAGCAGACCGTGTCTTGAGAGAACTCCACGAAGGGATCTGTGGTATCCATACAGGAGGGAACTCCCTTGCCACCAAGATAGTACAAGCAGGATACTATTGGCCGAAACTTAGGGCTGACGCTCTTGATTTCACTAGGAGGTGTAGGCGATGTCAGGAATTTGCGGACGTCCCACGGACTCCCTCTAACAATCTCCACAACCTGACCTCCCCTTGGCCTTTCGCCATGTGGGGAATAAACATATTGGGGCCTCTGCCTAAAGCCCCATGAATAGTGAAATTCATACTGTTGCCATTGATTACTTCACTAAGTGGATAGAAGCAAAACCATTACGAGGGATATCTGCAAGTGAGGTAGAAAGTTTCACCTGGAAACATCTTATATGTAGGTACAGTCTCCCTTACACCATTGTCACTGACAACGGCACGTAGTCCAAAGCTCAAACCTACAAAGATTTCCTCACAAGGCTAGGTGTCAAACACCTCATCACTTCTGTCAAACACCCTCAAACCAATGGTCAGGTGGAGGCAGGCAACAAAATCATCCTCTGAACCCTACGCGCTAGACTTGACAAGTCTAAGGGTCTTTGGAAGGAAGAACTCCTCAGTATACTTTAGGCATATCATTGTTCACCTCAGACAACTACAGATGAAACTCATTTCCGACTCACCTATGGCACAGACACCATGATCCTCGTTGATGTCGGGGAACCATCAACAAGGAGATTGTTGTTCCAAGAATAGCATAATGAAGAAAACATGAGGGTCGAACTAGAAACAAAGGGTGAAGTCTAAGACATGGCCATAATTAAAGAGGAGGCCGCGAAGCTCAAAATATCCAGAAGATACAACACCAAGGTCCAACCTTGAACCTTCCAGTTGAGTGACCTCGTGTGGCGAGTCCGGGGTGAAGCCAGAAAAGACCTCCAATCGGGTAAGCTTGGACCCAACTTGGAAGGCTTATTCAGGATCGTCACAAGCCTAGACAATGGAGCCTACATACTACAAGAAATAGATGGGAAAGTCATTCCAAGAACATGGAATGCTACCCATCTGAAGTTCTACTCCAGTTAGCCTATTAAAGACCTGATGGTGTACTCTTTTTCCTACTTGAGTCTTTTTTTCTACTCGAGGTTTTAATGAGGCGCATCTAAAGAATAAAAGGGAATATGTACTCAAATGCTATATTGAATAAAATGAATCTCCCTTTAAATTTTATCTATTTGTGTCAACCTTGCAGGAACACAACAAAAACCCAGGATGAGCAGTTCCCTTGTCCAAGGCTCGTTAAACCCAAAGTCCACCCTTGGTGAGTCTTGCTTCTCTAAAGGTTCGCATAACTCAAGGTCCACCCTTGGTGAACTTCACCAAAATCCATGACGGATGCATCACTGGTAATATCCAAAGGTTTATAAACCCAAGTCTTGGTAGACCTCTGCCTTCAAAGGTTCATAAACCCAAGTCTTTATAGATTGCAAAGGTTCATAAACCCGAGTCTTGGTAGACCTCTGCTTTCAAAAGTTCATAAACCCGAGTCTTAGTATGAAAACAGTATGAACACACACAAATTTAATGGAGAGAGACAACCTTATGATCCCAGGAATATGAATGCATATGATTTACCAATCTTGATCCAGGTGAATGAAAACAAATTTCAGAGCAAACTCTCCAAGAACTTCTTTAAAATCTTGCCCGAGAAGAAATCTTTCAAAGTAACATGAAGGTTTTGAATTTGTGGGACAAGAGCTCAGTGATTCAAAGTATCTCTTCCAACTTCATAAGGCTTTTGAAAATCTTTGAAATTTTCGTAGTGTAATGATCTGTATTTTTCAAAAGACCCAACAGCTTTTTATAGAAAATTGTAGTAACTGAATGTAATCAATTAAATCGTCAATGTAATTGATTAATTCCACTTGTGTAGTCGATTAATATCATATTTAATCGATTAAAGTGTTCTTGAACTTTCTGAAAAAGATATATGAGCCATGTAATCGATTAATTCATCATGTAATCGATTAACATAGTAAGTCTTGTTTTCAAAAACATGTTAGGTAATCGATTAACACAGGAAGACTTATACTGTGTTTGTGAAGTGTAATCGATTACGACTCAGCTGTAATCAATTAAAATGTTCATCAAAGCTTAAGTAATAGATTACCATAAGTTGGTAGTCGATTAAAACAGTGCAAAATAGTTTTTCCAAAACTTAAGCAATGAGAACTTGGCTTTTTATGCAATGATGAAAACTTAAAGTTTTTTCACAAAACATGTACTTATGAAAACCATGAATGCAAGCCAATGAATGATGTTTATGCAATGCAATGGATCATAGGATGAAACTCTTATGCATCTAAAGATTACACATGTCTTCCATTGAATGGCATGTAAAAGCTAAAACTTATCCAAGACTAAGAGCCTCAGCATCTTGATCCTCTTCAAGCTCCCCTTGTATCTAACAGTTTCCCCCTTTTTGGCTTTGATCATGCCAAATTTCAATTGAACATGTTAATCCTTTGTGTTCTTTTAAGGGATTATTTCCAAGAGCTTATACTTGATATCTGAAATAGAATCAGCTTCTTGCCAAGAACAAATGTCAAGTATACTTTGCATAAACAATTAACACTCATAAGTATTTAGATTGGTCCCCCTATCTTAAGTAATTTCTCACCAGTTTAAATATAAAGAGCAATGCTTAAACAGAGTAATCAGAGTAAATGTTTATCATTTTTCTCATCCTTCATTTTTGTCCCTTCTTGTAATTACACATTATCCTTCATATGCATTTGTTCATTTGTTTCATTTTTCTCCCCCTTTTGGCTTATCAAAGTCAAAAAAATGTTCAAATTATAATGAAATAAGCAAGGAAGAGATAAACAACATAAAATAAAATTTATTGATTGAATAAAAGATGCAGAAACATAGGATAAACATTAAAGATAGTTGTTGGAATTGAGAGAAGCAACCAACACAATGAGAGTAAGAAAATACATCCACCAAACTATAGATTATCAAAATCCTTAAGAGTCATCCTAGTCTCTATGTTCTCTAGCCTAGTTGTAATTTCTTCTAAGGAGAAATGAACATCAGTTCTATTTTCATGATGCAGAGCCATCATAGCATCCATCTTTTGAATCATTAGGGATTCAAAAGGAGTCCACTGTTGTTCAGAAGGAGCAGCTTCAGCATCCTTTTCCTCTTCAGCTCCTTCTCCTTCATCAACACCACCTTGAGGAGCTTCAACTCCAACCATTAACCACCTATTTGGGGTTTTCATCAAACCCCACTTGGTGAGATGCTTGGTAGAGATGAGGTTTGTGATTTCAGTGGTGTTGTCCACAATCTCATTTAACACATCAACTCCAAAATAGTCAATGAACCTTGAGATTAATACAACATAGGGGAATTAGTAGCTTATCAACCTTATAGACTTCAGCATAGTCTCCATAAAGACTAGAACCCAATTAATCTGGGTTGCAGTCTTCATCCTATACACCAATTGCAAGTCATCATTTGTGGTCTGAGCATGATTAGTGGACCTTGGTTGGAGGATGTAGGTGATGATATAGTGAAAAAGTCTGTCTTCACCAATCATATTATCAGTCCCTAATCTAGTCTTTAATCTGACTTGAGGATCCAGCAACATGCCTCTGTATGTGTCTATCTTGTTATATCCACCTATTTCTTCATCAAACTTTCTTACTCCTTCACAAGAGATTTCAACTACTGCATTCCTTACAGTTTATCAATCTCCATAACAACTCCATTCACTTGAGAACGGAGGACCCCATCCATATTTGCTTTGGCACAAGTGTAGAACACTTTCATCAATTCATAATAGAACGTACCTTTCAACTCAAGAAATATTTTTAGTCCTTGAGCCTCCAACATTGCAGGGAATTAAATCCCTCACTCACAAACCAGTCAAGGTTTTACTCATCAGTGCTATTTGTTTTTGTCATCCTTAATCTTAATCGTTAGTTAAGTTATTTAGTCGATGAAGTATATCATCATGCCATCTAAGAACTATGCACCATAATGCTTCATTAGCCTATTATTATAATGGTCCTTTGAAGTTACAAACTTCGTGATCGTTAATTCACTAAAAAATCATAGTCATTCAAGAGCTCTTTGATTCCCATTGCTAAAAATTACCTAACTCCTACGAAACCACATGATCCATGTAGGTATTCAACTTAGATTTAGTGGCCTCAATTTGTGCCTAAAAATACCAAGACTATTCATTCGACATTTGGTATAAGCTTTACCTATATGCATATATTTCTATCACCTCATGCTTTTATTGACTTAAACATCAAAATCCTTATAAGTTGAACCACCTAACTCGTGTTCCACCGCACTACAAACAATCTTGGACCGACAACTACTTCTATAAACACCTAATTTAAATGCAATCCTACCTTACAAAGAGTACCTAGGATTAGAAATTGTGCAAATTATAAACTAGGATTTATATAAATGTACATTTACATTTTTTTTCCATCTCATTTTCTTCTTACTCTTTGTTTCACATCATATCACTTATTTTTTTTTTCTCTTACTTCCTTCCACTTCAATCCATCTCAACATGCAAGAGTTTTCAGTTAATAACAATGTTAAAAGGTATAACTCGATTCTTGACGGAGAGTTTGAGTTTAAAGAGTTTGCCAAAGTCTATCTAAAGAGTTTGAGAATTAGCACATTTTCTCTACCTCTAATCCTAACAACCTTGAAAAAAAAAGGTGCATAATTTCATTTTAAAATAAGTGACATTTGAAGGAAAAAAAATTATTCCAAAATAAGTGTTATGTTAATTTTTCAATGTAATATTAATTACCTTTTTTCATAAATATTCCTAATGAGTATCACTGTAACTTTTTTATGCAATAATAATTTTAGTTTTATAAAACTATTACTCTATTTCATATATTTAATAACTTTCTTAGTCTATGTAAAAAAAATGATATGGAAGAAATACAAAAATAAATAAATAAATAGACTTGATCACTGCTTTAATTTTTAAATTTGAGAGGTGTACTTTTCTTAGTCCCTAAAATTTAAAAATATTTTTTTTAGTCCTTGAATTTCTACAAATTGCTTTTTTTAATCCTAGCATAATAACTTGACTTTATGATGATTTTAACATTTTATGATTATTTTTTTAGCACTTTGTATTAATATTAAAATGCAAATTCAAACAACTAAATAATAAAAATTAATTTAATACATCTAAAAATCATCACAAAGTATCAATTTATTATGTCAAGAGACTAAAAATAATAATTTGTCAAAATTCAGAGACCAAAAAAAAAATATTTTTAAATTTTATGGACAAAAAAAAACACACTCCAAATTCAAGGACTAAAACAATAATTAAACAAAAATAAAATAAAGACATTAAATTTATACAAAAATACTACTACTCTCAGCATTACACAACGTGCTTCTACAACCGTCCTTGAAATTCTTAAGTATCTTTTCCCGTGAAAAACTGCTCTCGGAAAAAATATGCATATACCCGCATAATATTATGTATCCATTCACCATACCCGCATAAACGAATCATTCCAAGGGTGAGATACTAACTTAAATGGAATACACAAAATGGTTTGAACATCATGCCTAACTAAGGTTTCATCGTGTCACACGAGGAAACATCAGAGGGTCATGTACAAAGAAAAAGAAGTGGAAGGGAACCAAAGAATTATTCTGGAAGCTGCAAAACCAGAACTAGCCAAGGCAAAGGAAGAGCTCAATAGAGCTAAAGAGATTTCCATGCAATCCTGGCTCGACTCCGAGCCTCTCATAGATGAACTCGAGAAGCAGAAATCCAATCTTGCTAATGCTCAATAGAGTTCAAATGCATCAAAAACTGTCATTGAGGAGTTGGAATCCCAGCTAGAGATCATCCACAAGAGCATCAAATCCAAAAGAGATGATCAGCTCAAGACAATTGATGATCCAAGACATCCAAAATGCTTTGGATCACACGTGTAACGGCATGGAAAGGCTCAAACTTGAGGGAAAGAAAGAAAAGCAAACACTAGCAAAACTGAGGCAAACCCTGCATCAAAGGAATCAGACAGTTCACACCTTGCAACTCACTCTTCAAGCTGTGCTATTGGACTCGGGTGCTGTGGAAAAATCTTCTGCCAAAGCTCTTGAATAGATCAAGCTTTCAGAAAATCACAGAGATGTTGTGCAGCTTACTAATGAAAACTACTATGCCCTAACAAGGAGCCAAATAAAAAATTTCACAGGCAAATTCACGTGTTTCTGTTTCCATGGAGCAAAAGCGTGCAGCTGAGGCTACCCGTGAGTTGGTGTTATCAAGATTGAAGATTTACTCCAGTAGATCATGGAGCATGAAAAAAAGAAACACAATGGGGCAACGGTACACAGAAAGGAACGCAAAAGGCCAAGACATAATTGTTGAAGAGGAAGTGACAACTAAAATAACAAGTGCTTCACCCAAATCCTCTGCTGAAGAATCATTACCCAAGTCCAAAGGGGGAAAACTACAACAGTCCAGAAAATCAGGGAGTAACAATATGAAAACTAAAGAAAAAGTCATCCATTTTGTATAAAATGAGAAAATGTCTTTATGGAAGTTAAGGAAATCAGGTGGATGACTCCACATATTCAATCAATAAAGCAACAATTAAGTTACAGACACCAAAATGCATTTAAATTTTTAATATAGCTAATATCACTTAAATTCAAATCAACAAAAGTTGAGTTTTACTGATTTGTTCTGTCTTGAGATTAACTGGCTGTCAGAAACACTTCTGATTGTGGACAATAAAGGCAAAGAAAATCAGGGAAAGTGAGTTGGGAAGTCTCATTCTGAGATGTCTCAATCTGCCTGCTCTTTAACAAAAAAAAATCACCAGTTAACAGTTGATGATCAAAGAGTTTGACAGAAGAAAAAAAGTATGATGATATGAATGGCTCTATCACAACTTCACAATCTAGAAAGCATAAATTCAAAAACATACACTATATCTGATGTTTTCATAACTACTGACAGAATAATCAGAAATTGTTCAAAATTTAATTGACATGTCCCCCACAAATATCTGATTTTTCAGACACATGTACCATTACAGCAAAAACTCTATTTGAACATTCTAGAATAAGCTTTTTTCTCTTGATCACATCTATCAGCAACCTGTATCCAAAAACAGCAATCAGAATAAATTTAATAAATCATTAAATAAATGGCATGTAAAATGATAAAAGAAAACAAAAGGTGAAATGACTGACCCTCCTCCTGGCAGTGGCATACTCTTTTTTAATCCCTCCTGCAGAACAGAGCAGCAAGTAGATTAGGCTTTATTACAAATACCATAGGTTAACTTTGCAACACCAGTAAACTTTAAATATCCAAGAGTCATGGTCTAATGATTAATAGGATCTATATACTTCTGTTTCACATTGTAATACAGCATCAAAAATCATAATTTTTTTAAAGTAAACATTAATTCCATTCACACTGATATTTCATATTTTCCTTTCAAGAGATTTCAGAATTCAGACTCAAATGATTGCGGAAAACGTGATTTAGAGGATTCATTTGCCCAAACAGGATGATTTTAAAATGCTGAAAACTGAAAGGGACAAAAGACAGAGATACTGAAATGGAAAGAGTAATTTATTAGCCAGAATAAAAACTACACAATTGATCTCATTTTAGCATTGTATCGTATTATCATGGACAACTTCAACCCTGATAAGACAAAACAATGATCCTAAATGAGAAAAATATCCTCAGTCCAAACAACTCCATCAAGAACCCAGGATATTCGCAACTCAACAATATCTTCCCCCATGAAAAAGAAATCCATTGATTTAAGAAAAACAATTTCTACAAAGCATGCATGACATGAGCTCAAGCCAGGAATGAAAATAAAAACTCAGAATTTAAGTAGAACTCTACCATCATTCGGCTCCAACTCTAACGCTTTCTTGAAACTTTCAACAGCAGCATCTAGGTCGTTGAGTAACATATATGCCTGAGATTAAGCAAACAAAACATAAACAACAAATCACCAGAATACATGACAATGTTCAGCTCGCAAAGTACATGAACAATAATATATCCCCTATGTAGTTGGCATTTAAAGGTACAACAATCACATAAGCAAACAAAACAAGGACGCACACACAGTTCGGACACCTAATGGCTGAGGCCTAATCAAAATTAGCATAAAACAAAATAGAAATATAGGAAGTGGAAAGCACCATCGGACCATCCTAAATCCAAAAGTACAATGACAGATTAAAACAGTTTACAGAGCATACAATTCAGTAGCCATTATCAAGCACTGCCATCATCATCCTACTTTCTTCATTGGAAGATGTCAACTAACCTGGCCTTTGCGAAACAGAGCTTTCGCATTATCTCCATCATGCATCGCAAAGTCTGAATCCAGTAATGCTCCTTGTAGATCACCTAATTTCAATTTACAAGCCTAAAAATTCAAACAAAAGTACTCTGGCCATTAGTGTAAGATACCTGATCAAAGAAACTAAGATCACTGTGTAAAATAAGAATGCAATATAAGTTATAACAGCAAAAAAAAAAAAAAAAAAAGCTTATTAAAGGCTTCCTCTATGATTCTAGCAGATCAAGTCATAGCCATAGGTAAGCAATAATTAAAACACATTTTCATGGTTATATCTATTATCTCCATTCTCTTATCCTTCACAATCTGAATCTGACCCTGAGAGTAAGTTTTCTGGTAAAAACACATGCATGATCCTAATAAAACAATCATGCGCAAAGCGATGGTCTGATCCTCAAGTTAACAATCAATCATCAAGTCCGCTTGTTATAATTGAATATACACCATTAATGATTCCCTAAAAGTATAATAATGCAGATGCTAGAGATATAAAATCATGGCCAAGTCCCTACCTAAACAACTAGAGCTTTTTGCATAGCTTGTCCTTGACAATAAAAGTTTTAGCCTTATCAACTGATGGCAGAAGAATTGGTTACTTACAGAACTGTTTGTAAAGATTTGAGATTTTGTCTTTCTCAAAGCAGCGCTATTCTCTGCTAAGTCAGAAAAGAAAAAAAGAATGAAGATGTGAGATAGTAAGGAAGTAACCAATGTAGTTCAACAAAAGAGCAAGAAACTAAAGAGGTTGACCTTGGTCAATGTCCTCCTTCTCCCAACACACATCCAAATAGCGCAAAGCTTTGCGATACTTTCTGAGAGCCATCTTATAATCTTGCTTCTGTTTGTGAGAAAGAAGCAAATAAGATTCAAACATTAGATTCAATTTCTATGCACTATCAGTCTGAAAAATTTTATACACTGAGGGATCAGGTGACAATGTAGAGTGCATAGACTATTTTCTTAAAACAATTTGTGATTGAATAACAATGTAAAGTGCATAGACTATTTTTTCAAAACATTGCACTATACTATATCACAAATTACAATCATCATAACAAAAAACCTTTAACCTTATACTGCTCATTTCCAAGGGTTTTGATAGCGTCCACAGCACTCATCCACCAAGAAAGTTCGTCGGGTTTGACATCGAGATCAGCGGGCCAATCGGAATAGGTGTCACCATCCTTAAAGAAGTTAACAACCCCATCATCTTCCCCTTCAGCAATTTCCCCACAATCAACTACCACAACATCCTGAGTGGGACGGTCATTCTCCCCGGTAACAACGTGTTCCGCAGAACGAACAATGCCCATTCCTTTTAGAACTTTCCCAAACACGACGTGCTTTCCGTCCAAGTGAGGAGTGCGCGTGGTGGTGATGAAGAACTGGGAGCCGTTGGTGTTGGGTCCCGCATTAGCCATGGAAAGCATCCCCTTCCTCTCGTGCTTCAACTCCAAGTTCTCGTCCTCGAACTTGGCGCCGTAGATTGATTCCCCACCGGTGCCATCCCCGGCGGAGATGTCGCCGCCCTGGATCATGAACCCTTTGATCACGCGGTGGAAACACATGCCCTGTAATAATTAAAAGACGCCAAAAAAATCTTAGAATGCGGACTTTTGACCTAACTCAACCATACAAAACCGGCTTGCAAGATTATTATTTCCTTAACAGGATTCTCGTAATTTTGATGACAACAAATGTATTAAAGTTTAGCATAGAATTAATGAATGACCTTGTAGTGGAGGGGGACGCCAGTGTTGGGGCCGATGCCCTTTTCGCCGGTGCAGAGGGCGCGGAAATTCTCGGCGGTTTTGGGAACGACGTCGTGGAAGAGCTCGACGACGATCCTTCCTTCTAACTCGCCGCCGATGCTGACGTCGAGGAAGCATCTAGGGTTCACCATTTTCGGAAAAGCGAAGAGAGAGAGATTGCAGTGAAGAGGAGGAAGAAGAAGAAGGTGAGTGGACTGTGGAGTGCAAAACCCTAATCCCGCTTTCTAATTTCAAACTCCTTTGTTTTCGTGCCGCTAGCGACAAAACCTCTACGGTTAGCCGATACACGTGTCACTGATCGCGCCTTTTCTTTTTTACTTTGCCTGCACCAGAATACGGAGAAACAAAAAACTTCAGGGTCCGTTTTTTAGGTTTAAAAAATGAAAGAAATATCAGGTGATGTTGGTAAAATATTTGAATTAAAATATATTTTAGAGGTGTCTTAAATATCCCCTAAGTTTAATTAAATCAAACACTAAATTCAGTTAATTATTATCAACAATTAGTGCTAACATAGGATATAACTCAATTGATAATATATATTGAGAACCTGTGTTTAATTTTCATAAAATATCTTAGGATTAGTCATTAGAGATGGATAATAAACTTTAATATAAAGTCTTTAATTTTAGATTAGTCTGATAGTCAATTTAATGAATGAAATACCTCATGGTCCTATTGAAAAACTAAATATTTTAGTTATTAGTGACATTATCATTCCTTTTTCCATGTATTTTTTTTTGGGGGGGGGGGATTATTCATGAAACAAATATGGCACGTTTGTTACAAAAATAAAATAACTAATCAATATATGATATATTTTATTCATAAAAAGACATAATTTTACATTTAATCAATATTTAATCTCCATAAAAAGCATAAAAAATAAAAAATGTATTCTCATATCACAAAAATCTCCTTAAATAAAAATTTAGATATACCCTTCTTACATCCACAATTCCACACTACCCTCTCTAGTCTCTCCTCCCTTGTTGTTACATGCAACAATTATTTTTCTTTCCCACAAGTTTTGTTCATCCATGTTGCGCCAATTAATGTACTCTTGTTACATGTTTTTCCAACTTTTGGCATCTCTTGTGCATATCATGTGTTGTTAATAAATAAAAGTTTTTTTTTTGTGTTAAAAAAATATGTGACTTATCTTCTGCTGGAAGTGGATGAACTATTCAACTTAATATACCCAAATGTTTTGGAAGTAATTGGTACAAGAACAACTCAAGTGGCTTATAAAAAAAACATATGACTTATCTGTAATATATTTATATTATTTAATTACTTTAATAATAAATATTTTTCAGTAATTATAATGTATATTTTTAGGAAAGAATATCAACCAAACACATATTTTAATTATTCCTAGTCATTTTTAATAATTAATCAAAAATATTTTTATAAATTATCCAGAAATAATATTTAAATATTTTATTCTCAAGAGTAATATTTTCAAAACTAAAAAAAATGCTTAAAATAAACATTCTCACACTTTGTTTGGATAGTGGGAGAACAAATAGAGTAAAAATGGAAATTGTTTGATTACCAAGAAATTAATTATTATTAATTGTTAACAAATAAAAATGTTTTGTCACATAGATAAACTAGAGTAATAATCACTACTAGAAATATTAGAGTTAATATCATTAAGTTAACATCGATTTTTTCAAAACACAATATTAATGAAAATGTGGTGGTAATTTCATAATTAAGAGGACCTTGTTAACATCGGTTTTCTTAAAAACTGATGTTAACGTGTCCTGATAACATCAATTTTAAGAAAATCGATGTTAACATGTTCATGTTAACATCAGTTTTTAAGAAAATCGATGTTAACAGGAACACATTAACATCGATTTTAAGTTTTTAAAAAAAAATTGATGTTAATGTGTTCTTGTTAACATGGTGTTGAGGAAGTTCGAGATGTTGATGCTCATGTCCATGTACCCACTGAAGAGGTTTAGTTAGTGAGACAGACCCTTAACATCTTCGTTGTGTGGCCGACACATCTTGTACAACCTATTTTGAAAAAGGTATTTCATTTTGTGTGTGTTTATTATCATTTAAAAAAGATTTGTGTCATATAAAGTGAATACGATTATTGACTTATGTTTGTTAACTGTGTAGGATAAACATGGACTTAAGGGACTGGCGAAACCTATACATAAGCCAGAACCTAATGAGGATCCCCTGTACCATATCGCATTGACCATCCCCAACTTTTCCTCACACTCATGTAGGTGTCGTGGGACCCTACTTTGTTCGGGGTGTATAACGATGACTTCCCATTGTACATAAAGAATGAAGATATTTCTGAAATAATCCACGGTGGTCAATGTTTGAACATCTTCATTTTATAGTTGTGGATTCTGTAAGTCACTTTACATTGGCTACCATTACATGACTAATTGTTGTATATTCATGCATAATTGACTTTATTTTCAAAATAATAGGCATATGAATGAGTTATGTCTGCAATCGGATATTGCCTTTGTCTATGGATTCATTGAGTCACAGTCCATACAGAGATCTGAGCAATCGCAACATCGGGTTTTCAGTAAAAATTGATGTTGTTCATATATTAACGTCGGTTTTTACTCAAAATCGATGTTGAATTATCATATTTTAACATTTTTTTCTTTTATTTCTTATTTTCCGACATCGGTTTTTTTAGAAAAACTTATGTTGTATACTTTTATTAACATCGATTTTTGAAAATCGATGTTAACGTTCATACTTTTAATGTCAGTGGTTTCAACATCGGATAAAAATTAATGTGGAAATGCCAAAATAATTGATGTTAAAAGCGTATTTTCTAGTAGTGAATCATGTGTTGCACGAATATTGAGTTTACAATTTACAATTTTATATTATAATGTTTTTTTTTATATATTTTTAAATTTTATATAAGTTTACATTAATAGAATCGTAAATAAGTAATATATTAACATTGTAATGAATATTGATATATATATATATATATAAAACTAAGTTTATACATGTCTTTTATAATTTAAATTTATATATTTTTATTTAAAATATTATTTTTATAAATGTATTTACATTTATATATAACATAGTTATATGCATAATTGAATAAGAATTATTATAATATTTTATATTACATTTTATAATTATTTTATCCTTTTAAAAATATGTTTTTATCCTTAAAAATATGAGTAAAAGAGATTTATATATTACAATAAAAAAATAATGATGAATGCAAAGAAAATATCACACTTTTTTATACTTATATGATAGCATACTTTGACACTTAGGTCATGATGGGGACAATACAAAAATAATTGACAAATGTAGTCATCACCAAAAACCAAAATTTTACTTTTAGAAAAATATTAGTATACTGTCCATAATATGAAAAATACACATGATCATTTATGTGGGACCTCTGTACACGTGTCAACCTTCCACGTCAGTCCTTTTATAGTAGCCCGAACGCACTCCCCTCAACAACCGGGTTGTTACTCTCAACAGGTTATCTCTAAGCTTATTTATTCAAATATTATTGATAATGCTGCAACCATATTTCAAATAATAGGTACCTAATTATCTACAAGCTACATATTATCTATAAGGTACGATCAGCTAGAAGCTAGAGTGAGACGTCCCCAAGGTGATGAGCACTCGCCTCTCATAAGGAACGAGCATACCCAAGGGGAATCACACCCCGACACACTGTCAACCCTCAGGACGGTCCCAGCTTATCACAAATATACCATCCAGGAGGGCGGACAACACGTCGACATCCCTTTGTCGATCGTTTCATAGATGTCAATTTACCCTCAACTTGGAAAACTCTCCACCTAGAGCGGTATGACAACACCACTGATCCTGATGAGCACTTATATGCATTCCTCATCCAGGCTAATCTATACACCAATGACGATGTAGTATTGAGTTGGGTGTTCCCTACATCTCTCAAGTGAGTAGCCCTGACATGGTACGGTGGACTTCCTCTGAGGTCCATCGATAGTTTTGACACCCTTGACGATAGATTTAAGGCACAGTATACAATCGTCGGTCTCGAAGACTAACCTTTGCTGCACTAGCCAGTCTGCGACAGGCAAATGATGAGCCTCTTCGGAGATTTATGGATCGATTTGGACCAATAGCCATCCAAATTCGGAAACCTCAATCCCGAAGTTGCGCTACATTCTATGATGTTAGCCTTGCGTCCAGGCAAGTTCGTGGACAATTTATGCAAGAAACCACCTTCTAGCATGAACAAACTACGCTAACGAGCCAAGGGCTATATTCAGATGGAAGAAATGTCCAAATTTCAGAATGAGGTCAGACAAGCCAACAGAAGCGAGACAAACAGGAAGGAGCAACTAAGACCGACCCACACAGGTCGGACAAAAAGCACAAGTCGAACAAGCACCAGCCTCTCTCGAAAGGACCTAGATATGAGTGCTATACTCCCCTGACGGTCAATTTGGTCACCATCATGGAGGAAGACTTCAACACGGAGATACAAGTGAAATTAACATCACCACTGTCTCTCAAGCCAGGGGCAGACCCAAACAAGTACCAGAGATATCACCCTGCAGGAACCAGACCTGGAGGATACCGAAAAGACCAACCCAGAAACCAAGAAACTAATAGGAGAAAGACAGAGCGAAAGATAGAGAAAGACAAAGGCAATACCAGCCCAGACACGAGACTCAACCTCCACAAGAAAGGATAAATGAACTCGCACAACAAATTAGAGGTGTGATAAATACTATTGCAGGCGAATTCTCCTACAAAGGATCGTCTAGCCAATCCCAAAAATGACACCTTCATGCTATTTGAGACATCGAAATTAACTGCATTGATGTTCCATCACCAAGGAGTCTTCCTCCCATCACATTCACAGACTGAGACTTCAAAGGCATCAACCCTGCTAACCAAGATGATCCTATGGTTATTTTTGTCGTGATTGCCAACTTTATGGTATCAAGGGTCCTCATCGATCAGGGTAGTTCCGTAGACATATTGTATTGGAAGACTTTCCAGAGGCTCAAAGTTTTATCGAACATGATCCACCCTCACCCTGGACCCCTCCTTGGCTTTACAGGGGAAAGGGTAGAAACCAGAGGTTATGTGGACCTCATGACCACTTTTGGTCAAGGCTCACTCTCGAGGAGTTTCACCATCAAGTATCTAATTGTCTATGCCAACACTTCTTATTTTGCTTTATTTGGCAGGAAAACATTGAATGAGTTAGAGCTATTGTATCGACACCTCACCTAAAGATAAAGTTCCCAACTATGACGGGAGAAATAGTTATTGTCAAGGCAAGCTCGACAGTGCTATGCGAAGGATGTCGACTATGTGTCTTTGCTCATGACTGGTGAGGTCTTTGCTTAGCTATGTGTATTGCCCGGATTTGGGACCGAGATGTAGCTTGACAAGTTCTTCAACAGGCTTCAGTCCTCTATGGATGGTGTCATCACATGGATCCACGTCAAATGTGCCATCCTGGTAAGTTGCGTAGACAATTAGGGTGTGAAGGGTAGATCCTTTGTCTATGCTCATGACTTGGCTAGTACCCCTCGATGTGGGGTGGTATTTTCCAGGCTTCTTGGTGGGAGGATATGGTGATGCTTTGATCTGGCAATATGCCCTCAGGCCAGACCAATAACATAAAAGAAGAGAAAGATATGAGATGAAAGGCGTAAGGTGGTCAGAGAAGAAGTTGATAAGTTACTGCGAGCCAACTTTATCAGGGAAGTCAGGTACTCCACCGAGGTAATGTCATGATGGTCAAACAGGCCAATGACAAGTGGCGCATGTGCACTGACTTCACCGACCTCAACAAGGCATGTCCCAAAGACGCGTACCCATTACCCAGTATTGACAGGTTGGTCGATGGTGCATCAGGGTTCCAAATATTAAGTTTCCTGAACGCATATTCTGGGTACAACCAGATCAAGATGCATGCCCCAGACGAGGAGAAAATAACATTCATCACTGAAGATGCCAACTATTGTTACAGGGTTATGCCCTTCGGCCTAAAAATGTAGGTGACACATACCAACGACTAATGGACCGAGTCTTCAAAAAGCAGATTGGACGAATGTCAAGATATATGTTGACGACATGGTCGTCAAACCCCAGAGCGTAGCCAACCACGTGACGGACTTAGAAGAAGTTTTTTAAGATATCTGAAAGTATGATATGCATCTCAAACCATAAAAGTGCATATTTGGGGTAGGTGGCGGTAAATTCCTCAATTTCATGATTACACACCATGGAATTGAAGCCAACCCTGACAAGTGTGCAACCATATTGGAGATGCATAGCCCAACTAACTTTGTTGAAGTTCAAAAATTGAACGGCAAACTAGTGGCCCTGTCCAGATTCCTTTTGAAGCTCGTCGAAAAGGCGAAGCCCTTCTACAAGTTACTTAGGAAAATTGATCCCTTCCTTTGGGATGAGGCCTGTGAGCAAGCTTTCAAAGCATTCAAGAAAATCGTCACTAGACCGCCTGTCTTGAGTCGACCTAGACTGCGGGCACCACTGCTCTTCTATCTCTTAGTAGCGGACGAGGTTGTCAGCTCATCTCTTGTCCAAGAAGAAGGGAAGCATCAACTCCCCATTTACTTCACCAGCCGCATTCTGCACGATGCCAAGAAGCGCTATCAAATGATAGAAAATATTGCATTGACACTCGTCACTTCCACCAAATGCCTTCGTCTTTACTTTCAAAGTCGACAAGTGATAGTTAAAACAAATTATCTCATCAAACAGGTGCTGAGAAAGACCAAATTGGCAGGCATAATGGTGGCATCGTCTATCGAACTGTTAGAATTCGACTTCCAATATGAACCTCGCGACACCATGAAAACCCAATTCATGGCAAACTTCCTCGCAGAATTTGCAAGTAATGACAAAGTCATCCCAAACTGGTGAAATCTTTACATGGACGGAGCGTCCAATGCGCAAGGAAGCGTGTTGATTTGAGGGGGAGCTCTTGAAGATTGAAGCAATATAAAGACTTGGCAATGTTTTGATTTTCAACATGCTTGAAGGCTTGAAGGCTTGAAGATGAAGAATTGTGATTAAATGTAAAAGGAAAGAAAGTCTTCTGTTGATCCAAGTCCTTGCATGCATACCATTAATATTCATTCATGCATTATATCATAAAAGCTTTAAGTAATTGATTTGAAACTTAAAAAGAAGCTAAGTATTTTGGAAAAATGATTCTAAGCTGGTTTAATCGATTACTAGACATAAAGAATCGATTATATTGTTCTTCAAACTTTCTGGAAATCATTAAGAACAAATTAATCGATTACATCATCGTATTAATCGATTATTTCATTCCTGCATACACAAAAATTTAACTGAGTGACTGGTTTAATCGATTACCACCAATCCGTAATCGATTAAATACCTATTTGAAAATTAAGATCACTCTGCCTTAATCGATGACCACTTATTGTAATTGATTATTTAGTTCATTTCATGTTTTGTATATTGTCTGTCTTAATCGATTCCATATATTGTAATCGATTACATTTCACAAACATGATTTTTACAAAGTCTGACTTAATCGATTACACATCGGGATAATCGATTAAATGACCCGTTATTGTAACCCAGAACTTATCTTGAACACTTTAATCGATTACAATTCATAAACAATCGATTACAGGAGCTGGTTTAATCGATTATTTCTGTTACAGTTCTTTATATAAATAGAACCCTTGCCTTGTCTGATTAAGTGAACGAAATAGAAATTGAATTTTCGAGCACTGAGCATTCTAAGAGCTTTCTAATCAGTCACAAAGGCATTCTTCTTGGTTCAAAAGGTCTTGCT
>PYAF01002329.1:719900-743664 GCA_007407185.1 Glycine tomentella | reverse complement strand
TAAATAGAACCCTTGCCTTGTCTGATTAAGTGAACGAAATAGAAATTGAATTTTCGAGCACTGAGCATTCTAAGAGCTTTCTAATCAGTCACAAAGGCATTCTTCTTGGTTCAAAAGGTCTTGCTTCCATTCAAACTAATATGGGTCACTAGGATTTAGTGAAGCAAGGCAATTCATTTCAAAGTTTAAGGAAAGGCTTATTCTGCATATTGTTTCTCATTCAACCTGGTATATTCATCATTATGCATATCATTCTTGGATCATCAGGTGAATTCTTTCCTTACTCTTTGATGGTGTAAAAATTCTGATTGTATTTTTGTTTGTAAGTTCCATTGTAATTGGGTTTTTCTTATAAGATTAGAGATAGTGTTTCTCTAAAGACAGCTGAGTAGTGTTCTCAGTGTGGGTATTGCTTCTAAGGGACTAATAGGTTTTTAGACTTCTGAACTTTATCTAGGGTTGATAAAGAGAAGCTTGTAATTGCTTGTAAGGATATTATTTGTTATAGTGGAACTCTACTCTAGTGTTGAGTAGAAGAAACTAGATGTAGCCTCATAGTGTTTGAGGTGAACCAGTATAAATTCGTGTGTTCTCTTATCTACTGCATAATTGTTAGTTCTTGTGAATTCTGTTTTAGATATTGTTTCTTGAGGCATTACAAGTCTTGGATTGAATTTGGATAAAGATTCTTGATTGTTTTTGTAATAAAGATCCAAAGGGCAAAGTAATTCTGATTTTCATACATCAAGAAATTTTTGAATTTACCAAGGCTAACCAATTCACCCCCCCTCTTGGTTAAGTGTGAAGTGTTCCCATATTTTACAAAGCGGAGCATGCATCATCCTTGAAAGGCTTGGCAATGTTACGCTGGAACAGCCCTTAAGCTCAATTTCAGAGCTTCAAATAACCAAGCTGAGTACGAGACACTCATAGCAGGTCTCAAACTCGCAAAAGAAGTCAGAGATAAGTGGTTGAGATGCTACTCGAACTCACAACTTGCCCAGGGATAGGTCACAATAAGTTCCAGACTAAAGAAGTCATACTCCTCTAATATTATCACATTGTCAGAACACTCATCGACAATTTTGAGTGCTTCGAAATGTATCGCATACCAAGAGAGAGTAACACCAACGCAGACCTACTCTCCAAGCTAGCCAATACCAAGAAGATTGGACACCTCAAATCTATCATCCAAGAAACACTCCAAGCTCCTACCATAGACACATAAGATGTAATGGCAGGCGAAGAGGAAGAACCCAACTGGATGACCCCTTACAACAATTTTCTCATCAAAGGGGCACTACCAACTGATGAAAATGAGGCCCTACATCTAAAAAAGATAGCTAGTTAATACGTCATCCTCGATGGTGAATTATTCAAAAGAGGGCTAACGACACCTCTACTCAAATGTCTAGACAACCAGCACGCAAACTACGTCTTGAGAGAACTCCATGAAGGGATCTGCGACCTACACACAGGGGAATGCTCCCTTGCCACCAAGATAGTACGAGCAGGATACTATTGATCGACACTCAGGACTAACGTCTTTGATTTTACTCAAAGGTGTAAAAAGTACCAGGAATTTGCAAACGTCCCACGGACACCTCCTGTCAATCTTCACACTTTGACTTCCCCTTAGCCCTTCGCCATGTAGGGAATGGACATCCTAGGGCTTTTGCCAAAATCCCCAAGAGCGGTCAAATTCCTATTGGTTGCCATTGATTACTTCACCAAGTGGATAGAAGCAAAACCCTT
Organism: Glycine tomentella; assembly: GCA_007407185.1. Lineage (NCBI taxonomy): Eukaryota > Viridiplantae > Streptophyta > Magnoliopsida > Fabales > Fabaceae > Glycine > Glycine tomentella. The sequence goes on along the minus strand of PYAF01002329.1, from coordinate 741,909 downwards.
CACTTGGAAACATCTTGTATTGCAAGTACGGTCTACCCTTTGCCATTGTCACTGACCACGGCAAACATTTCAAGGCACAAACCTACGAAGATTTTCTCACAAGACTAGGTGTCAAACACCTCATCCCTTTTGTCGAACACACCCAGACCAACGGCCAGGCGGAGGCAACAAACAAAGTTATCCTCCGAGCCCTACGCACTAGACTCGACAAGCCTAAAGGTCTCTGGAAGGAAAAACTCCCAATATACTTTGGGCTTATCATTGTTCACCTTTAAATACTACACATGAAACCCCTTTTCGACTCACATATGGCACAGACGCCCTGATTCCCATTGAAGTCAGGGAACCATCGACAAGAAGGTTGTTGTTTCAAGAGCAGCACAACAAAGAGAACATGGGGGTCGAACTAGAAACTACAAAGGAAATCCAAGATATCGCCAGAATTAAAGAAGAAGCTACCAAACTCCAGATATCAAGAAGATACAACACCAAGGTTCAACCACAAACCTTCCAGCCAAGAGACCTTGAATGGCGTGTCCGGGGTGAAGCCAGAAAAAATCCTCGTGCAGGAAAGCTTGGACCTAATTGGGAGGGTCCATTCATGATCGTCACTAGCCTTGACAATGGAGCTTACAAGCTACAAGAACTAGGTGGTAAAGCAATTCCAAGAACATGGAATGCTACCCACTTGAATTTCAACTACCATTAACATATCTAGGGCCGGATGACGTACTCTTTTTCCTACTCAAGTTTTTTGTCCCAACAAAAAAATAGGGTTTTGGCTTGAGAGGTTTTAATGAGGCACATCCAAAAAATAAAAAGGAGAATATGTACTTGAATGTCATATAATAAAACATATCTCTCTTTGAATTTCATATACTTGTGTCAACCTTGAAGGAACAAGACAAAACTCAGGACAAGCGCCTGACTACTCTCCAAGGGTTCTTAAAATCCAAGGTCCATACCTGGTGAACTTCACCAAAATCCAGGGCGGACACGTCCTGGTAACCCTAAAAGGTTCTTAAAATCTAGGGCCGGCCTTTGGTAGCACCCTAGGTGGACATCCAACAAAATCCAGGACCAGCTCCTGGTAATCTCCAAAGGTTCTTAAAACCTAGGGCCAGCCTTCGGTAGCACCCTAGGTGGACCTCCAGCAAAACCCAAGACCAGCACCTAGTAATCTCAAAGGTTATTAAAATCCAGGGCCAGCCTTTGGTAACACCCTCGGTGAACCTCCAGCAAAACTGTAACATCCTTCCAATTACTATATTATGCCTAGGTCATAATACGTAACTAGAAGATGTTAACTAACGTAAAATATTTAACCAAAATTGATTGAGAAAACTTATCTCAATCTTAGAAAATTACGCTTATATAGAGCCTGTAGAGACTTTTTGGTTTCTTTAATAAATTACAACTTAGTAATAACTTGTAAATAATATTCCCTACAATAATAGTAATGTCCATATATTACAAAGCATATAACAAAATACTACAAGTCCGCAATATTAAAAGAAATCTTCCAACTTGTCATCACTTTGTAGCAACTCCTTTCGATTTAGCTGTCTGAAATGACACGGGAACATACTAAAACAATGAGAATTTCAAAGAATTCCCAATAAATGAAAATTTACTTATCATACAGTGTCATCGTCATTATTCCAGCTACTTCGGTTTATTAAGAAAACATGTGAACAATTATAGTTGATTTTTTTTAATTTCATAAACATATAACCCGAAGTAGATTCATTTTATTCACAAACACTTAAAAATAATATCATACTTCATCATTAATGCAAGCATCATTTTCAATCACGTCAATGCATAGCTTACCCTTGTTATTTTCCTCTTTAATATCCTAAACTAGACAATGAGCTCATTACTAGACTTAGGTTGCTCCCGCAGGGTCATGCTTAGCTCAACTGTATCACCCTTTGGGGTCCCATAGGGTCGTGCTCAGCTTAACTGTATCACCTTTGGGTCAATATGTCTTTCCCACAGGGTCGTGCTCGGCTTAACCGTATCACCCGTTGGGTACCATTAGGGTCGTGCTCAGCTTAACTGTATTACCTTTCAGGTATTATCTTTCTTTAGTCTTTCCCTCAGGGTCGTGCTTGACTTAACCGTGTCACCCTTTAGGCACCATCAGGGTCGTGCTTGGCATAACCGTATCACCCTTCAGGTCTTATCTTTTTATCTTTCTTAATACACATGACATGCTCAATGACATGCAAAACTACATAACTCATGCCATACAATTATGTCACAAAACATCAAGATTTCATCATCACAAAAGAAAATCATAACAAAAACATCATAACAACAAGATTTCTTACTACATATGATTCAGTTCTTCCTATAATCTATACTCATATAACAGTCATTAAATTCTCATCTTTTAGTATGTTAAACTAGACTTCCTAAGATTTCACAAAGGTATTACATGCCTCAATTGGAGTTATAAAACTCTAGATATAATATTTTAAAAATAGAACTTCAAATCTGCCAGCAGTATCAAAATTCCACACTAACATCTCCTAGTGTTTTCACGATTTCAAGCAGTAAAAATTATAGTTTTAGCTGAAATTTATATATGTTATAGTTCTTTAATTTAATATATCATACGCCTTATTTGAGTAAGAAATGAGAGAGAAATAAATTTTGTAAAACAGATGGCAGAAGCTGTTTGGGGGTGGACAGTTTCGGACAGCTTGAGCTAAAATAATTTCTGGGAATGATTCACAACTTAGTTTGGTCCCATATTTTAGGACAACATAGAGCACATCCTAAGCTTTAAAATTAGTGGTCAAACATCTCGTTTGGTTAAGTATAGAGGGAGATATGGAAATTTCAAAATAGTCAAAAATTCATATTACAGCCATACGAATAATCTCAAGAATCAAATGATAAATAAACCTAACTTTCACCTACCTCAAACAAGTTTTCTTCCAATTCCTCCAAGTATTTGGCTGCACCTCAAGTTATTGAAAGAATGAAAGTCTTGTCTAGTATTTGATGCTTTGGAAAGGTGAAGAAGGCAATAGAAGTGAAGGACTATGGTTTCTATATCAAGAAGGAAGTGAGAAAACAAAGTGAAGAGAGAAAATGCAATTGGCTGTAAATTTGAGGGGAATAGCATGGCTTGTGCAGAATTTTAATTCAAGGGGTATTTATAGGAAAAGATTTAGTTAGGATGTAAAGAAATTAGTTAAGATGTAACTTAGTTAGTCTTTGATTTGGTTCTAAAGTAACTAAGTAATCATGACCTTAAGATATTTTAATTTTATGCATTAAATGCATGCTTACTAAGCAAGAAGCAAGATTCCTTTGAGCTTGACTGGCCTATGCACGTGGAATGGAGTTTTCAAGAAGCCAAATCTGATTTTTCCTAAGCTTGGTTTCAAAATTATCTTTTATACAAAGTTCTAGAGCTTACACATTAACCTACACATGTTTTCACGTCCATTTTGCTGAAAAATCTCACGTATAAGCTTACTTGGTCTTATGTTTTTGTTTCTTTTAATTTATATCTAGTGTACTTCATGTGTCTTCGAATTAATATACTAGTTACGTATGTGACATACATGTAAAATCTCCAGGGGCATTTTTGTAATTTTGACTTTAAGGGTAATATGGTAATTCTCATATTAAGGAAAAGGGTAATATGGTCATTCTCCTTTAAGCATTTTTTTAATTTCTCTTTTTATCTCTAACTAACATATTTAAATTTTTGGGATGTTACAAAAACTAGTACCAACTCTCGGTAATCTCAAAGTTTCTTAAAATCCGAGGTCAGCCTTCAGTAGCACCCTCGGTGAACCTCCAGCAAAACCCAGGATCAGCTCCTACAAATCTCAAAGGTTCTTAAAATCCAGGGCCGGTCTTCGGTAGCACTGATTGAGTGTTTTTAGTTTAATATTTTTCTATTCTTTTTAGCTTATTTGACTTCTCTTGGACTTTGATTTCCTCACTGTAACTCAGTTTTTGTCTTAGACAAACAAGTGGGCTTAATTGATAATTGTTGCTTATTTTCATATGTTTTTGCTTACTTGACCTATCTTCCTTGTGCAGGACCTAGAGACCTCTAGAGAACTCCAAATGGGGCATATGAGTAGTCCCTAGAAAGATAAGAAAAGATATACAATTTTGTAACAGATAAGACGAAACCAATTCTATCATTTTGAGGGTTATTTTAGGCTTGAAAGTTAGAACCCCTACATTCGAGTTTTGGCCTGGGAATTGGTGTAATTAGTAATTAGTTAGATTAAATGGGCCTAATCATGGTCCATCCTTTCCTACTGACTCAGTCACTACACTTTAGTGCAATTAGTTAATGAAGAGACGCAACTTATTTTGAGCACAAAAAGAATTTGTAGTTTCTTTAAATGTTTTCAGAATTAAAACCTTTTCTCTCATTTTCTCTCAACTGTTCTTCATTATTCTTTATGTTTTCTACTTCCTTTCATCTCTGTTCTTTTATTTTTCTCATACAAATTTTGTGGCTCTTACATTGATGATGATCATGGAAGGTTAAATAATCAATCAATCTAAGGATCCAGTCCAAGCAAGGAGAATTTGAGTTTTGGTTTGGTATTCTAATTTCTATGTGAATGTTCATCTTCTTCTTCAATCCTCTTTTCGATTTTCATGATTATGAATATGTTAAGGATTGAAAACGAATTAGGATATAGATTTATTTCCTAATTTTGAATTTTAATCATAGATTGTTTGGATGATATTTCAATCCGATTTGTGATTTCAATTGTTATAAGAGTTAAATCGATTGAACTGCTTCTAATGATATTGAATGAACCTTCATAATATGATTATTATATGAGAACTATGATAATTTGTATTACTTGGTTTGGTGAATTGGATTGATATTCTTGGAATATGTTTTACAACACTTTTTTATCAATTTTGTTAGTTTATGCATTTTTCTTCAATTCTTGTTTGTGTTTTTGCAATTTTTATTCATTGCCTACAAACTGTTTGATTAAAATCCCCCTATTGTTTATTAGTGAATTGAAGTTGGAACCAAATTGATCGTGCCTCTGAGTCGATCTAGGTTAATCATGTGCTACAGAATTAGCGTAGTTTAATTATTTTGTAACAATTTGACAGTCGTTATCAAAACTGATTTGGTGAACCTCCAGCAAAACCCAAGACCAACTCCTGGTAATCTCCAAAGGTTCTTAAAATCCAAGGTCGGCCTTCGGTAGCACACTCAGTGAACCTCCAGCAAAACCCAAGACCAGCTCTTGGTAATCTCTAAAGGTTCTTAAAATCTAGGGTCGGCCTTCAATAGCACCCTCGGTGAACCTCCAGCAAAATCCAGGACGGACGCGTCACTGGTCGGTCTCCAATGGTTCGCAAAACCCAAGGTCAAACCTTGGTGAACCTCGCTCTCCCAAGGCTTGTCAAACCTAAGGTCCAACCTTGGTGAGCCTCGACATTGCTAAGTTTTTCCCATGCGAAAACTCAAGGTACACAAGGTCTACCTTTGACATACTTTACTATTTCTAAACTTTTTTCTCGCAAGAGTACAAGTTTGCAGAAACACAAAAGTCCAAGGTCTACCCTTTGCACATAAAATCCAAGGCATGCTCTTGGTACACTCACTCTCATGGAACCTCGACAAGCAGGGACATATGACTAGTTATTTACAGGAACATGCACCCAAGGTTCAACCTTGATGTTCAAAAACCATGACGTACTCTTGGTCACTTTATTCCTTCAAAACCTTAACAAGCAAGGCCCAAAGATCAACTACTCATCCTCTAACAAATAGGTAAAAACGAGACACCATCATACTGTAAGGTTTCATTTTCTACGATGAAAGGACACCATTCAAATAGCCTACCTTCATCATCACAAGAAACTTATAAAAAGACGACAACAACATACAAAAATAAACACAAGAGATTGAATGTGATGGAAAGGAGAATATTTACATTAGTAATAATTGTTAAAGCTTTACATGGCCTCCACGACCCAAAGTTGACAAAAAAAAATACAAAGATAGATGGCAACCTAGACATTGGCCCCATCATCTTGCTCTTCATCAGCACCCTCATCGACGGAAACAAACTCCTCTTCATCAAGCAAAACACCGCCCTTCACATCTTTGAATGGGTCAAAGAGACCCAAGTCAAGGTCTTTAGCGAGGAAACCAGCCTGCCTAACGGCCTTGAGAAATCCCTTCTCATGCTGCTCCACCGCCTCTCGTTTATACATGGACAACTCTTCTTCAACCTCCTTGCGAGTAGCCTTCTCCTCGTCAACCAAGCCTTCAGGGCAGTCACCTTCTTGGCAAGATCATTCATTTAAACAATGACGTTGTCAACCTTAGAAGCTATCTCCTTCTTCGTACCTAGCAGTGCCTTGCCATGGCTAGCCAACTCGTCACCATCCTACCTGGTGCGTAAGAGCTTGGCCAAAGCACCACTAGCCTTAGCATACAGATGCTGATGAGATCTGACCACCTCAGCCAAGGCACTGCTCACCTTGGCATGTTCCACCCGCCAAATAGTGCAGATGGCAGACTTCAGCTTGGCCACCTCAACTTTCAACGACACCACCTTACCTACAACTTCTTGGTGGTAATGACCATTCTCTTCCAAAATCGCAAGGCTCCTCTGGAGAAAAGCCTTTGCAGAATCAGTGGCGCCTTATAATCTAACCGAACGAATCAAGTTTTTGCCAAAGGGGGTTAAGGTTCTTCGCTTTGGCCTATGCCCCACACTCCATAAAGATTCAATGTCCCCCAAAGCATGAATGAACTCGAGGGAGGTAATAGGGTGAGAAGAAGAGTAAGACAGAGCAGACGTTGGCAGAGCAGAAACCGGTGGAGTAAAAGACACAGGAGCAGTAGGTGCAGCAGGAGTAGTAGAAGCATAAGGAGAAGCAGAAAGCAGGAATAGAAGCAAGAGCCATCACTGGAGCAGGAGTAACAAAGGCCGAAGTAGGAGGATAGGCAAGAAAAGCAGAAACAGTAGCAGGTGTCGCCATTGAAGCAGGAGTAGCAGTAGGAGCTCATATTGCTGGCGGTGACACAGGTAAACTGGGAAGAAGCCCAACGACGTCTCTCATTGCATGAAGGTTGTAAGGAGCCCTCGACTTCTTGAGGTCTGATGTCCCAGCAACATCGTCCTACTTCCTCTTAGCTAAAGTAGAGGAAGGCATGTTGGGGGAAGCAGCAACACCATCAGCAGGGCCGACCCCAGCAGCAGGTCAACCCTCGCCTCTAGTCGGAGGGTTGGCAGAGGTGGGTGGCACAGTCTCACCTCCAATCCCAGCAGACTTCACCAATGGCCTCCATGGGAAGTCATCCATTATACCTGCAAAGAAAACCAAAAAACAACAGTCGTCAAGTCATGTCAAAAAGAAAATACAAAAGAAAACAAGAAAGACAGAGGAAAGGACAAAAGGGTTTACCATTTAAAGCAGCAAGGGGGATCATCCGCCAATGGCAAGGACAAGATAGCTCACGCATCCAAGAAAGCTGGTAGCAGCTTCAAGATCGCCTTGTCCACCCTCTCCACCAAGGTCAACAAGTCTTCATCAAATGACTTGAACCTAGTAGGATCGGGCTGCTGGTAGAATAGGAAGCAGGGCTCCCCGTCCTGATTGAACATCAATGGTAGCCCATCTGCCACGACACCAATATCCCAAACCTTAAAGAAACAATCCTTGAAATGATGAAAGATATTTAAGTCAAACTCAAATAGTTTCTTGGAAACACTGTTCAAGGAGACCCAGTCAATCTTACCTGTTAGTTTCATCTTAAAAAAGAATAAGAAGACCGACACACTTGGTCGGATGTTGAAGAAGGGACATAGAATCTCGAACACTCTTACCACTGCCCAACTATTGGGATAAAATTGGGAGGGCGTTATGTTAAAAAACTCAAGAAGAGTGCACTGGAAAGGAGACGGGGGAAAAGCAAACTCAGTACCTCAAAAAGGCACCAGTATATGATAAAAAAATGGTAGACCACTTGGCGTCGCCCTCAAGAAAGGGAGGTCTCATTCCCGCAAGCCTCAACAATCACCTTGCGAGAGTCGTCAAGGGTCATCAACCTTAGTTGATGACACATGGCGTTCACATATGCCGCCGAAGTGAGAGAGGACTTATACTTGAGAACGTCGTCCCTCACCCACTCATGGCTAGGCACGTCGGGGGTGGATGACGGCGACCTAACATTACGGCTACATCGCACAGGGGAGAAACTCGAGTGTTTCCACTACCATTCTTTCTTACTTCTCCTGAAGCAGCATGATGAAAGATAGTGGTGAGAGGCATGGGTTCACCGGCTCGAGGGGAAACAAAAGACCTCGCCCTCTAACAAAGGCGAGAAGTACTCTCGCTAGTATGACGTGAGTCCACCTTCCTCCCTGAGAAGGAGGACTTGTCATCAAGAGTCATATGGTGACTCTCCTCCTTTGAGGAGTCACCAACAGAAATAACTTCGCACATAAAGGGTTGCTCGATTGAGCCCTCTGAATAGCTACCACCAAGACCCAAAGCAGAGTCAGAAATTGGAGACATAAACATTTTTCAGAGAATGAAAGGATGTACCTTGAATGGAGGAAGGGGAAAACAAGATGATTAAGGAAGGCGAAATAAGATTCTGGAGAAAGAAGATCAAGAATGCAAATGATGAAGGTGACAGAGAAACATCACATGTCCACTCCATTTAAATGGAGGGACAACCTTTCAGTTACTAGTGGGAATTAAAACAATTTCCTAAGAATTTGTGCCACAATCAGACTCCACTCACCCACTACTGCACGTCTCCAGTACGCGCCCACTCATGAGTGACACATATGCACGAGTATTGCTCGAATGATGTACGTGCTTGTGGCCAGAGACAAACATAACTCTTGCTTTTAATACATTCCCAATGGTCAGATAATGGCAAAAATGCCTAACCTGGACACTTTAGCTGGCTCAGAGGCTGGGGGCTTATGTACTTTCCAGAATACGAAAAATGCACATAATCATTTATGGGGACCCTCGTACACGTGTCAACCATCCACATCAACCCTACTACAAGAGCCCGGACGCACCCCCCTCAACAATCAGGTTGTTACTCTCAATAGGTTATCTCTAAGCTTATTTATTCAAATATTATTGATAATGTTGCAACCACATTTCAAATAATAGGTACCTAATTATCTACAAGCTATAGATTATCTACAAGGTATGAATTATCTATAATCTAATTATCTACAACCTGCAATGATCTATTAGCCTTATCTACAAGTTAATTATTTACAAAGGCCCAATGCCCATGCTCCACACTATAAATACAGGTTTCACCTAACCTTTTAATATAATCTCATTCACGGTGAACACACATGAATACATTCACTCTCATACTCATTCACATATACTTGAGCATTCATATACCCAGACATATTTCATTCATTTATAAAATGAGCCTTTCTTGAACTCAGGAACATTGGGGAATAATGCATGGGTAGTAATCTGGCAGAACCTTGGAGATTTCAAATACCTTCCGGATCTCTTAAAAAGAATATTACACTAATTTAATTCTTTTTTGATGTGAGGACTGAGGAGCTCACTTAACCCTAGAGACTAAAAACTTATTTACTTTTTGTAATGAAATATGAAGTGTATATTTTAAACAGTTGAGTTTCCTAGTATGTCGCCAGTATCATGCTAAGGGTTTTCTTTTTATATCCCCCACTTGTGTCAAGAGTGTCCATAAATTGAACATTTATTTTTTGGTAGAAAAATAGGTGAACTAACTATTACAATTTGTAGTGCGCTTGAGCTTTTTCTGATTAAAAGAAAGATAAAGGGGCCTTCATGGCTATAGGTTTCAAATTTTTCTACAAGCTCAGCTTCTCAAAGGGTGAGACTTTTAAGTTGGGTGAGAAGTAGAAGTAACGTGTATGACTTGTCCTTTATTCCATATGTAGCAACTTTGTTTTAATCCTAGCACCTTGTTTGTGCTTACTGGTTAGCTGGTGCAAATTTGAAGTAACTGTTGACTCTCCTAAACGAATAAGGAGTTCACTTCCTTCAAAAATTACTCCTAATATTCCTCCATTAGTTGTTGCAGCAATAAACTTGAAAACCACCATAAATGAAAAACATAACACTAGTGAGATTGTATCAACATCTGTTGTATGTTGCAACATGGTTAAGGTTGTTTATGGTCCTTTTTTTTTTAATGTTAGGTTTTCTTACCTTCACTTTGGTTTTGTTATGTATAGATTAGATGTGGAGTTGTTGTGGAATTGTGATCAGCAGTAACCTTTCCTGTTTGATTTTTTAAATTGACACTCTTACGATGACATCATATTGTATTATACCTGGAAGCAAGGGCAGACCCAGGTTGAAGAGAAGGGGGGCAAGTGCCCACCCTTAAATTTTGAAGTGCAGTGCGGCGGTGCCCACCCTTACCATGTACGAAACAGGTGCGGTGGCGGTGCCTACCCTTGCGTGAGTGTCTCTTCTCTTCTCTCATTCTCCATCTCAGTCACTCCTCCGTTGGTTACATCACATACACCACGGCTCCACGCAATCAACATTCGCAAAATGGAGCAGTTGTGCCCAGCGCCAGCCACCACCACTTCCACCCGGAGGTGGCGGAAAGCACCAGCCAGTGGCTGCTCAAGTATATCCTCTTCACTGTCCCATACCTCCATGCTAAGAACCTTAGTGAGAGTTTTCCCCAAACCACCACAGCGGACACCAAGCTTTGCGGCAAGGGAGTGCCACAGGAGGAGCTCAGTGCCAACCACGTCACAGCTATGACATCCTCAAAAATGTGTTTCGTGCGTTCTCCATTGACAAAAGAGAAGAGACACTCATGCAATGAATTCTTCGACGTCATCGCGGGCCAACCTCCATCATAGCTACACACGTACCATGAGTGCCCACCCTTCATCAATTTCCTAGATCCGCCCCTGCCTGGAAGTGTGATCCATTTAACCGTTTTTCATAAACTTGATGGGAGTATATTCCTGATGTGGTTCGACAAGGAGGTTACAGACTGAAACTTAAAAGTTGGTTCAGTTATTGTGTGTGCTAAAAGCAGGTAGAGACATTGTAAACAATTATGCAGGCTTGCAAATTAGCAATCAGCATGTAGTCTAAATTAGACTGACTCAACCATTCTATAATGCCTAAACTTGGAAGAAGAAGCAAGGTTTTTGGTTTTGGAGCAGATCTTGGTATCATATCTTGCATTGTTGGATGGCTTCTTTTTGATACATACTTGTGATCCCATGACTTATTAAAGGAGGTAAAATAATTGTTGAGAACTCATGCCGAGCAAGAATTCTGGCTTTCTTTATTTCTTACTTAGTAACTATCATCATTTGTTCTTTCAGGTTAGTTATTCTTCAATGCACCTTGCAAATTCACATTTGAACTACTTTTGGAAGGAAGTTGCTTCACATGAAGTTCCAAAAATGTTCCAAACAACAAAAATGTTCCAAAAATTCAATATTCTTTAAAGAGATTTGATCAAGTTACAGAATTATGCTTTGTTAGATCTTTCTGAAGTGTTATGATGACTTTTTCACTAAACTAGGTAGTTTTTTAAAACAAATTATCAAGAAGGGGTAGTATGAGAATAGTTTACATGGCAGGGGTTGTTTTCTGACGCCCATTTATCCAATAGCGGGAGTAGTTATTCTGAGTAGTGCCTCCAAGTATTAGCCATTTTCGACTTTCCACATCAGCTTGTTTATAATTGATGTAAAAAAGCATTTGGTTATACATATAAATAATGTAGATTTGGTTAGTTATTGAGCTTAGATCTATATATTTGGTTGTGGTTTTGATGATTTTTTGTATTAGGATCCTGTTCTGGGTTTCATGCTTGATTATTGATTCAAGACCTTTGTTTTATTTTTTATTTTTAAATTTTTTAATTGATTATGCATATTTTGAAATCACCAGAAAATGTAATTTACATTTCAAATTAATAGTGGCGATTTTTTAGGCATCATAAATCATATTTTTTTATTAATATGTCACCACTTAACTGATGAAAGGGAACCAAAATAAAATTTTTAATATATCAGAGATTCACCCCAACAAACAAATATTAGTAGGGATCCAAAAAAATTTCAGTAATTAATCAGAAACCTAAAACATATTTAACCTAATATGATAAAAAAAATACGTATCCCATTGCCCGGAGACTCCATGCTATGCGCATGGAAGGGGGAGAGATATTATACATAGCCTTACCCTTGCATATACAAAGAGATTGTTTTCGGATTTGAACCCATGACCAACAAGTTACCAAGACATAACTTTATCGCTATGCCAGGGCTTGCCCTCATTTAACCTAATATGATGTGATAAAATAATTGCAAGTCTCAGGTGTTGAATTTAGGGGGAGCTGCTTGAAGCATAAACAAGATTGATTCAAGTCTAAAGTTTTGAGCTTTCAAACATGCAAAGGACAACTTGGAGATTAATTAGGATAAAATGTAAGAGAAAAGCAATTTCTGATGATCCTAAAGCATTGCATTCATTCTAACTCATATATATAACTTAAAATGGTTTAATAAAAATCACAAGGCTTTCATAAAATGGTTAAGTTTCAAACTTGTTTCTAAGGTTTTTGGAAAAATGGTTTTCTTGCTGTTTTAATGGATTACAACATCGCAATAGTCGATTACTTTGTTCTTCACTTACCTTGAAAAAGCTTTCATGAACATTGTAATCGATTACATATCGGTTTAATCGATTATTATACCTTTGGTTTCTAGAAAACTGCCTTGTTGAACATTTTAATCGATTACCTAATGGGTAATAATCGATTACAGGCTTGTATATGTATTTAAAGAGTTGCTGGGATAATCGATTACCAATATACTATAATCAATTACATAGGTTTATCAGAAAATAACCTTTTCCTGCTTTAATCGATTACTGTAGATGGTAACCGATTGCATGATGTGTTTAAAACTCTAAGTTTTATACTAGATAATCGATTACCAAGGTTAGTAATCGATTACACAATGTAAATTAGAAAGGCTATGACTCTGCTTTAATCGATTACCAATTCTAGTAATCAATTACTCTATTTCTAAGACTGATATGCTTTCCTGGTTTAATCGATTACCAAGGTTAGTAATCGATTACATAGTGTATTTTAAAAATAATGCATCTTCTATCTTAATCGATTACATGCTTGAATAATCGATTATTTAGTCCGTTGTAAAATTTCCAGAAAAGCTTATGAACATTTTAATCAATTATATTCTTGGATTAATCGATTACATAAGCAAAATAATCGATTATTTGGCGCGTATTAATCGATTAAAGCTGTTACCTTTTTCTGTTATAAATAGCGAATCACTTTGGTTGATTTCGTGAAGTTGCATACTAATACCCATTGAGCCAAAACAATTCTAAAAGCTTTTCTAAGTGTTTTCAAAGGATTTTTACATGCTTGCTCTGGTTCTACATTGATCATAAGATTGTGAGTCATTATTGAGCAAGATTTCATTCAAGGTTAAGGGAAGTTGAGTAAATTTGTTAATTCAACCTGTGTTAATACATCATTTGCATTGTTATTCATTGGATCATCAGGTTGTTTCTCTCTTTAATCTTTTTGTAATTTTCTTGATTTTGGTTGTAATTTTCAGTCTATTGTAATTGGGTTTCTTGCTTGTAAACTAGAGATAGGGTTTCTCTAGGTGTTGTACTGAGTAGTGTTCTCAGTGGGTTTGTCTCTAAGAATCTAATAGTGTTTTAGATTTCCGTACTTTATCTAGAGTTGATAAAGGGAGACTTTTACTTGTAAGAACAGAAAATTGCAATAGTGGAACTCCATTCTAGTATTGAGTGAAAGATAACTGGATGTAGCTTCATAGTGTTTGAAGTGAACCAGTATAAATCCTTTGTGTTTTGATTCTTATCTTTATCTTGAACATATTCTGTCAATCTTGATTGTTTGGTTTTGATTATCAATTAACATTTTGAGCTATTGGACACCTTGAGCTGAGTATTTGATTGAATAAGGTTTCTTGGTTTCAAAAGTGATAAAGATCTTAGGGGAAACTCTGATTTTGTTAAAGAAATTTTTAATTTACCAAGCCTAACCAATTCACCCCCCTCTTGGTTAAGTGTGAAGTGTTCCTACATTTTACATCGGGGATGTAAGCCATTGGTCTTGTCATGCCCCAGCTGCTCTGGTACATTTGACTGCCCACCCATCCTTAAATCTATTTGGAAAGTGAAAGGCCCACCATTGTAGCTGTGGAGGAATCTGACTACAACTTCTAGCATAAGTTGTGTTATCCTAAGTGTTCAAATGTTAAAATCTCTCTTGCAATGATAGCTAATCAGGTTTGAGACTAATTTAAGATATAAGGCCTTTAAAAATTGTGTTGTTTAATAGGAAGCTTTACACTAGTTTCAGATCCTTGGATTAACTTCAAAATAAAATATATGTAGTAACACTTGCTAACATGTTTGTTGATTTGATTTAGCATAGAATATTATTCCAGAGAAAGTACGTACATTTCTTCATCAAACTTGATGTTAGGTCAAAAGACAAGCAGAGAGGTTTGTTTTAATATACTATAAAGGTTTACTATTGGTAAGTCACCCCTACCTCTAAGATTATGTTTGGCAAACTATTTCAACTATCTTTTAACTTTTTTATTAATTGAAAAACTTAGTTGATTGTTTAGTAAACAAGTTTTTTAATTATCTTTTAGAGTTTTTTGAAACGATATTTGAAGTTGTGTTTTTTAAAACACTAACTTCTAACTTCAAGCTTTATTTATTTTATTCTCTTTTTATCTTTAAAATATTTATTCAATTTCCTTATTACATTTTTAAAATATGTCTCTTTACATTTTTTAGTTACTTCAATAGGTAATTTTATCAAACACCTATGATTTAATAAACTAACTTAAAAGCTTTCAGCTACCAACTAACCTTGTAGCTAGTTTTAGATTGCCCCATATTGATAGGTGATTCATGGTACACCACAAATTCTAACCCCATCTATCTATACTTACTTAAATGAGGATACTTTCAAAGGCACATTTCACTATTCATAGAGCAGTAACCTCCCAGAATTACCCTTTATGATGTTCAATGATTCAACAATTTTTTTTTTCGAATCTGAGCAATAATGGGTAGGGATGGGCATGGATTGGATTTTTAAGAATCCAATCCATATCTATTTAAATGGATTAGATTTTAAATGTATATCCATATTTTTTAAAAACAACTTAGATTAAAGATCCAATCCATTTAAATGGATATAGATTTGGTTATATCCAATTTATATCCACTTAATTGTTATAAGGATTTTTTTCTACAAATTTTAGTTATTAAATGCTAAAAATTGAAAACTTAGTACCTGTCCATTTAAGAGGTATTTTCAAATGACCTTGGTCAATACTATTTTCGATTGATCTTGGTTAGTGTATTTTTGGCCTACCTCAACCAAGACAATTTTGACAGATATCGGTCCAGACATTTTTAGACCGACAACAACCAGGACTATTTTTTGGCTGACATTAGTCAGTGTATTTTCAATCGACATTGGTCAACGATGTTTTTGGCCGATCTTAGGTAGGGTTACTTTTTGGTTGAGGTCGACTAGGATTTTTAGTCAATGCATTTTTTGGCCGACATTGACTAGGGGTTTTTCGATCAACATCGATTGTGACTAATTTTTGGCCGACATTGGCTAGGATTTTTGTGGCTTACATCAATAAGGTTTTTTGTTTGCCGATGCTGGTCGTAGATATTTTTTTGCCAACATTCGTCATGACTATTTTTGGTCGACGTTAGCTAGATTTTTTTGCTGACGCTGGTTGAAGCTATATTTTTGTTGGCAATAACTAGGATTTGTTGGCCAACATTAACCATGGCTATTTCTTTTGGCTGATGTTAGCTAGGGATATTTTTTGTTGACATCAATCAGGATTTTTTCAATCAACGTCAATTAAAGGGAATATTTTGGCCGACGTCAACTAGGTGTTTTTGGCTGATGTCGGTTAATGATATTTTTTAGTCGATGTCAGTCAATCATGTTTTTCAGTCGATGTTGGCCAAAAAATAGTCTCGTTTTATGTAGACCAAAAAAACCCTAGCCGACATCGAGCAAAAAACCTACCTGATGTCGATAAAAAAGAATCTCAACAAATATCGACAAAAAAACTTAGTTGATGTCAACCAAAATATAGTCTCGACTGATGTCGGTCAAAAAATAGTCTCAATCAATGTTGGCTAAAAAAACTTACCAACATTAACCGAAAAATAGGATCAACTGATAACGGCTTAAAATCATCATTAGTTGACATAGACCAAAATAACTCTAGACGACATCGACCAAAAAATGGCTCCTAACAAAGTTGGCCAAAAAACATAGTCGTCATTGCCAAAAAAATTGTATTGGATTTAAAAATCCAAACAAATATCCAATCGATATCCAATAAACTGGATTGGATTTAAAATCTAAAAAACTAGATTTGGATATGAAACTTATCCATTTAAATGGATTTAAAATGAATTAGATTGGATTGGATATGAATTATTTTATGGATATAAATTTTTTTGCACAATCCTAATAATGGATTTTTATTCGAGATTCACATGCTTCAATTTTTGAGTTGGGGTTGAAACCGGGCATTTTTTTTGTGTTTCACCCGCATGTGAACTCTCCATAGTTGACTTTAAGTTTTTATTTGATATGTTGCACACTTTTGTACTTTTGATGGTATGTTTTAACCTTATTCCAATTTGTATGGGCGTGGAGTCCATTTTATATTAAGCTTTATTTGTTGTTATGGCTCCAAAATGGCTTCTAAATGTGTTTTTGTACTTTCCACTAATAATATTAAATATCAATCTATTGACATAAGTGATAGTGTGGTTTGTGTCCCTTCACAAAGTGGTCCAGGTTGAATCCTATTGGCCCTTGGGTATTGCCTAGCCAATTTGGAGCCTGTGTTTCTGCATTTATCGTTCGCTGAATCGGCCCTGCATGGTGCAAAACACCAGTTGTAATCCTATTTTTGAATTTGAACTATTAACTTATCCTGCCAATAAATGTTTGTTATGATGTTCGGATCATTGAAGAAGGTCGAAAGCTTTGGAGGGTGTAATGATAGAGCAGTGCCAAATCCTTTTTTTTTCCTACAATTTCTTTTTCATGATAGAGCAGTGCCAAACGGAACGTACTATCCACTTTGTGAATGAAAGACCTTATATATATGTGGCAGCTCACTAAGCAAAACTCACCGTTTTACTTATACAAGCAAACGTAAATGGATTTTTGGGCTTCACACATACAGGCCCAACAAACTCCACCTTGAAGCACAAGAAGACATAGCACAAACAGAAGACAGACAGGGACTACAAGTTCAATGCCAACACAGAGGACCCTAAAACTCAGAAAAATAGAACAAACATATACAAAGAAACAAGAACAAAACCTACAAAACAAGAAATTGCATTAGTAATTTCTAAAACAATTAAAATGGAAATAACAGAGATAAGAGAAAGAAATCACTACTGTTAGACTTTTAACAATTCCAAGGCATCCTTGAATTTGTTAAGTGGTACAACTTTAGTTAAAATATCTGCTAGATTACACATAGTGGATATTTACTCCACCTTCACCTTATCAACTGCAATAATGTCTCTAATAAAATGTAGTCTGACATCAATATGTTTAGTTCTTTCATGATAAGCACTATCCTTAGATAAATGAATAGCACTTTGTGAATCACACATAATTTGTGGAATTCCATCACCTAATCCAAGTTCAGAAAGTATTCCTTTCAACCATAGTGTCTTTTTTACAAATTCAGACAAGGCCATGTACTTAGCTTCAGTAGTAGACACAGCTACTACATGTTGAAGCCTTGACTTCTAGCTAACAACATTTCCACCAACAGTGAAAACAATACCAGATAAAGATCTCCTTTTGTGTAAATCTGCAGCATACTCAGAATCATAATAGCCTTTTACAGAAAAATCATTAGATTCATTTCCAGTAAAATTCAAACAGAAATCAGAAGTGCCATTAAGATATCTTAGAATCCATTTCACAGCATTCCAGTGATCTTTTGAAGGATTACTCATGAATCTACTCACAATACTAACAGCATATGCAATATCAGGTCTAGTACTAATCATTGCATACATTAGGCTTCCAACTGCATTACAATATGGCACATTTGTCATATAGGCATATTCATCTTCATTTACATCATCACATAGAAATTTTAACAAAAATGAGCAGCTAATGCCAAGCTAACAGATTTACAGAGATGCATAGAAAAGAGTTTAACAACCTTCTTAACATACACAGATTGAGATAAAGATAAGGTTCTTTCTTTTCTATTTCTTACTATATCCATGCCTAAGATTCTCTTAGCAGGACCAAGGATTTTCATATGAAATTCCTTCACAACATCTCTTTCAATTTGTTAATACATTCAATATCATGAGAAGCAATTAGCATATCATCCACATAGATCAACAAATAAGTATATTTATTTCCATTATCTTTCTTATAATAGACACAGTGATCATACTTACATCTAATAAATCCATTTGAAAGAACAAAATCATCAAATCTTTTATACCACTGTCTAGGTGCCTGTTTTAAACCATACAGGGACCTTTTCAACAAGCAGACTTTGTTCTCAGAACCTTTCTGTATGAAGCCTTCTGGCTGCTCCATATAGATTTGTTCATCTAAGCTTCCCTGCATAAAAGCAGTTGTAACATCAAGTTGTTCGAATTCTAAATCAAGAATAGCAACAACAGATAAAATAAGCCTAATAGAAGTATGTTTTACCACAGGATAGAAAAATTCATTGTAATCAATTCCTTCTACCTATGAGTAGCTTTTGGCTACCAGCCTGGCTTTATACCTGGCCTTGTCCAATCTTGGGACTTCAAGCTTTAGCTTGAACACCCACTTGCATCCAATGATCCTTTTCTCCTTGGGTCTATCCACAAGAACTCAGGTCAGATTCTTCTTTAATGAGAAAATCTCGTCCTCCATTGCTCTCAACCATCTTTCTTGAGATTTCATGTTCATTGCCTCTTTGTAAGTTGCTGGTTCTACTTGTTCAACCATTTCAGCAACCTGCAAGGCAAAAGCAACAATATCAGCATGAGCAAATCTGTTAGGAGGCCTAATATTCCTCCTAACTCTATCTCTAGTCAGAAGATAATCATTGAGGTTGGAGTCCTCTTGATTTTCTTCACTAGTTTGTTGATCATTTGCAAGCTAATCAAGTGTGTCAACTTGATCTTCAGTTTCAGAATCATCAATACCAGTGGTCTTCTCCACCTCTAACTGGACATTTCCAGGTTCTTTAACCTGTCCAATATCCTGCACAATATCTTTATAAAATGCCAGTTCATCAAATACAACATTTCTACTGACAACACATCTATTTTCAGATATTAACCAGAGTTTATAACCTTTTGTCCCTGCAGGATAACCCACAAAGACACATTTAAGAGCCCTAGGAGCTAGCTTATCTTGTTTAGTGTGAACATAAACTAAACAACCAAAGGATTTCAGGTAACTCAGGTTAGGAGGCTTACCATACCACATTTCCATGGGAGTTTTGAAATTAATAGCAGATGAAGGTGACCTGTTTATAACATGACAAGCAGTAGAAACAGCTTCTGCCCAAAAAGATTTTATAAGACCAGAATCAACAAGCATGCATATAACTTTATTTAAAATAGTTCTATTCATTCTTTTAGCAATGTCATTTTTGCTTAGGTGTTTCAGCACAAGTTCTATGTCTTAAAATACCACATTGTTCGCAGAAATCATTATTATAGAATTCCAATCCATTATCAGTTCTTAATTCTTTAACCTTCTTTCCTGTCTCAGTTTCCACTTGGACTTTCCAGTCTTTAAAACAATCAAAAGCTTGATCTTTTTGTTTTAAAAAATAAGTCCACACACGTCTGGAATGAGAATCAATCATAGAAAGAAAGTAAAGACAGCCAGAAAGTGAACTAGGAATGTTAGGTGACTCCCACAAATCAGAGTGTATATAATCTAAGATATTTTTAGTTTCATTCTTTCCTATTTGAAACTTTAATCTGTGAGATTTTTCCAAAACACAGGTTTCATAGAAATCAATAGGAGCAAATATTTTAAAACTTAAAATACCTTGTTTATATAACTCTTGTAATCCTTGATTACTAATGTGGCCTAGTCTTTTATGCCAAAGAGAATACTCATTAGGCTTTCTACTGACACAACAAGACTCAGGTCCTAAAGCTTCTCCATCTAGAAAATAGAGACCATTATCTAACATCCCTTTCATAAGAACTATGGATCCTTTAACCACTTCTAGAGTTCCTTAAAAACTCCTAAAACTGTAACAACTCTTGTCTAACATTCATAGAGATATTAGGTTTCTCCTAAGGTTAGGGACCCATCCACATCCTTGAGAATCTTAACAATCTCATCTCCCATCCTAAAACTAACAGCTTCAATTCTTTCTACTTGACAGGTTTGGTTATTACCCATTATCACCTTTCCACCTTTAATTTTCTTAAGATAGATTAACCAGTTCTTTTCATGTGCCATGTGATATTAACTGCCAGAATCCATCACCCACTCCTTCTCACAAGAAGCATTAGACACAACTAGAACTTCACTATCCTCAAAACCACTAGTCAGATTAGCATAATTTGTCCTATTCTCATTATTTTGACCTTTTTCCTTTTTCTAGACAATTATTCCTAATATGTCCTTTCTTATGACACAGCCAACAAGTCACCTTTCGCTTAACAGGTGACTTATTCTCAATATTGTTCTTTCCTTTTTCTTTTCCTTGAAACTGACTCTTTTTACTAAACTTCTTTTTAATAAACAGTCCCTCTGCAATGACCTTCTTATTAACTACCATTTCTAGCTCTTTAGACTTTAAGGCTTCTATTACATCTTCTAATGACAGAGACTCTCTTCCATACTTATGACAGATTTCACATCCTTGTAGGAATCAGGCAAAGCATTAAGAAGTATAATAGCTTGGTTTTCATCAGTAATCCTTTCATCAATATTAGCAAGACTAATAGGTATTCTCTTAAACTCATCAAAATTATCATCCAAAGATTTACTAGATTCAATTCTGGAACCAAACAGTTTTTCTTTTAGATATATTTTGTTTGAAAGAGATTTAGTCATGTACATAGATTCGAATTTTAACCAAATACCAGCAACAGTAGTTTCATCATTAACTTGTCTAAGAATATTATCACTCAAATGCATAATTTAATTAACAGACTATAGGCAGTTTTAAGGATATCATTTTTATCAGTTTCAGATAAAGATGTGGGTAAGTCTTTCTCACCACCAAGTGCTTTAGAGCACTTTTGATGTACCATAACATCTCTCATCTTCTTGCACCACATGTTGAAGTCTCCTTTCCCATCAAACCTCTTCACCTCCACTATGGCTAAACCCATTCTTGAGTGTCCGAGGGTCTGAGGTAGACCTTGCGAACTAGAGCCTGAAACGCACAAAGAAGACAGGAATACAAGAACCAACCAAAGATCTTGATACCACTTGTTAGAGTTTTAGGCACACAATAATAAACCGAAATTAAGCGGAAGCAGAAATTAAAAGAGAAAGAAATACACAAGTATTTTACTTGGTTCAATAACTAAGACAAAATCCTTGTTACCTATATCCAAGGGCAAAGAACCTGTAGACCCTTTATTAATCACACTAATATTACAAGAACATTACAACAATGTTCCTCTTGCTCACATATCCAAGCTTTAACAAGAACAAAGCATCAGTATCACAGGTAAACAAGAACAGGAAGATTATAGAGTACAAGAGAGAACAACTCTACACATCAAATAGTACCCAACCTCCAACATTCCTCTCCAATGGTTCCTTTTAGAGGAAAACCCCAAGAATGCAAGACCAGACCAAAGCTATGAGAAAAAAACCTTACCTGCAATATCAAAAGAGCAAGAACGAATAACA
>PYAF01002329.1:708714-719800 GCA_007407185.1 Glycine tomentella | reverse complement strand
AAAAAAAAAAAAAAAAAAAGCGTAAAAGCCAACAGGAACGTACTGTCCACTTTGTGAATAAAAGGCCTTATATATATGTGGCAGCTCACTAAACAAAACTCACCATTTTACTTATACAAGCAAACGTAAATGGCTTTTTGGGCTTCACACGTACAGGCCCAACATTAATGATAAGATAAATTTATTATATTTTTAAAAAATTTACAAGATCTTAAAATTAAGTATTTATCTTTAAAAATTAAAATATAAAAGACTAAATCAAATAAAAAAATAAGATAAAATACAAAAATAAAATATTATTTAGCCATTTAAAAATAAAAGGGATTTGTTCACCAATCAGCAGCGCCGCCGAGGTAATATTTCATTCGCTCCTATTTTCTTCATTTTCGTTTTTGTTCTCTCTCGCTTGGCCTTTGGCTCCTGCTTGCTCCGGCAAAACATAGTGCGGTTAGGGAATGATGCGTTTGCTTCCTGACACCATTTTATTTAATAATGCGTATGTATATATAAATCAGATAATTAATAAATCAGAAGATATAAATCTCAATCCCTATTCTTTCTAGTTAGATGTTATTACTGTAGCACGTGATTAAGGTACTAGTACTACATATAAATGTCGTTGTGGTACAGCTTTTGGTGCTTCAGTCTCTGTTAGCTAATAGCCTTTCTTTATTGCAATAGTGAATGATTTTATTTACTTGACGTCATTTTGAAACCTGAAGAACTCTACTTCAGATTTGGTTCATTTATCTTTTGACTCTTCTTGAGTAATCACAATATTCTAGTTTTTGGTCGTCATTTCTGTTATGCATTTTAATGATTGAGATATGAGATATTCTACAAGGAGTTTTATCTGTTATAACCAACTTGTTGAAAATCAGAATTAATATTTTGACTCTATTAATAATAGCCGATTATATACACATTATTTTTGATTTGGAGGAAACAATCATATCTTCTATTAATGTGTAGTTTATGTAATTAACTTATTTAAACACGTATCTGCTTTGTACTTCGACACATGGATTTCAATCAATTACTATGAAACACGGATATTTCTTTTGTTCGAAGTGTCATCATGTCAGACACGTTTCCGACACCGATACATCTAGACATTTGTTTGACACTTCTTATTTATTAGGTGTTTAATTCAAAAAGTTACTTTTTGTTGGTTTGAACACTTAAGTCATCACCTTTACACAACTAAATACACTTAAAAAAACATAAAAACTTGGTTTAAAAAGATAAATATACCATCAATTTAGATATTTTGTTATATGTTACTCATATTTTATTCAATTAGAATATCTTTGTTTGTGTATGTGATGTCCTCTTGTCCTATATTTGAGAAATAGTGGTCTTCATAGATCAATTATACCACTGTGTTTTCTCCTATTTTAACACAACTAAACATTTTTTTGCTTCTATACTCTTTTCTGTTAATATATCTACCTCTGATACTTTGCTTGGATGGTTAGATGAGCAAGAAATATTATGTTTCATATCCACAGTAGGCATGACTGCATGAGCCACTAGCGAGGGACATAGTATTTATTATTAGAAAATTGGTAAATACAGGGTTGAAAAGTATCTAATAGAAGAACTGTTGTTATTGGAACAGTATTATCAATCTCATTCCTTTAGATCAATCACAAAGAGAACAACTTCTATTTTTGGTTTATTAAGGGGCAATATTTCTATGTTTCTATATTATACTTGTGTGTTTCATGTTGTATTGGATTTTCATAAAATGCTTTAAAGACTTGGATACTTCATTGATATGTGTATTTGTGAAGCATCCAAAGAGTATCGGTATTGGATATGTAAAGCAAATTGAACTAATGGTGCTTCGTAGGTTTCGATACTTCATCTGTACGTATCAGGGAAGTATCCAAGAGTATCAGTATTAAATATAGATACATGAAGCAATTTGAAGTATTGGTGCTCTGGATTATAGCTTTCATAACATCTAAAACAAACCTTCTTGATCTTGTATTAGGTGCCTGAAACATTGGATCTGCTATTTGCTGAACTAGATCCATTTCCTAATCATGCAGAGCTATTGTGAGAAAACATGCGTGAGTTATGTCACAGTCTTGGCTGATGAAAAACTCTTGGGAGTCATCCCTATTTTTCTTCACCCTGTCATCCCTTCTCTTCCCCAATTTTGATTCTTATCAATTAACTCCGTAATCCATTAATTCCGACAAAGTCTCTACAGGGTTCAACTTGATCTCAACCTTCCCTCCTTCAACCTATTTAAGAATATTTCTTTCAGATATTCTTGACCATAACACCTCAATTGATGGACCCACATCCTACTTAAATTGTTCCTTGAATTCTTCAACAGAAGCAGTTTGTTTCAATCCCAACAAGATTTCATATGGGTTTCACATCATCAAGGGGGACACCTGGTAATCACCGCAATCTTGTTCCTTCATGGCTACCATTACAGCCTTGTACCCTCTCAGCACCAGAATATCCGGGACTACCTTGAGGTCAAAGTACCTCTCCACTCTTTTGATCCATCTGAAAGCATCCCCACCAAATAATGGTTTCTTCAGCTTTATCTGATGATCTTCTCTTGGATCAGGAACTCAGGATGTTCTTCCTTTTCAGTCCTGGTTTGAGTGTTTCATTTACTGATCTGTTATGAGAATTTCTCCCATTAACTCCCCTCTCAGATAAAAGTGTCAAGTTCTCCAAGAGATCTTCAATCTTTTTCATTCAGGCTTCTTGTAGTTTGCAACATGATTCTTGGAGTTCCTTTTAACTTCAACCCGCCATTCCTCTTTGTATTCCTTCATCCATCCCTCAGTTGCTCCCTGTACTGTGTTCAATCATGCCTCCATGCGAGTATGCGCAACAAACATAGGCCCCCTGGACCAGGAGCTCTGATAGATATTCTTGATGTGTCTTTTTTTCAACTTGCAGAGTGATTCTTTAATGTGCTTTCATTATATTTTTTGTTTGAAGCTAAAGCACTAGAAATATTTTACTAGTGAAAAAAGAACATTTCATAATATTAAGAGGCTGTCTCAAATATTTCATTCAATCATAATAGCTTTTACTTTTTTGAAAAATCTAAATGCTTTTCCCCCCACAATTACAAGGTTGTCTTTTGACAAGGAGGTCACAACTTCAAACCCTGAAAACAACCTCCCTACTTGTGAGGGGTTACATACATTTACCCTTACCCTCCCCACATCTCACTAGGTGGGAGCCTTGTGCACTAAGTTGCCCACTAGTTATCGAAATTATTAAATTTAAGAGCTAGTTGAATCAGGGAATATATAATTTATGTTAGAACAAAAAAAAATAAGTCTTGTAAGTATTTCTTTTTTAATCATATTTTGTTGTCAGATATTTAGAATATATTGGCACGAGTGTATATTAGCTGTTCTCTTCAATTTATCAGGGCACAAAGAGCTTGAAATGAGTGTCACGGAAACAACAAAGAAAACTGGGGCTCCCCAAATTATTAAGTTGGACAAGGCATTGAAATTGGTAAACATTTTTTTACCCCTATTGCTGTGCGGAGAGTAGGGATTATGTATTTTATGGCTGTCAAATAGATTATAAACTATTTTTTGTGGTATTGATGTGCATTTATACAAATTATTACTTTACACCAACAGCAATGAACATTTTATTAAATGTATTTACTAAGTTTGTTGTGACTAGTTAGTGAAGTAGTTTGCTTAAAGACTGGAGATTACTATATGAAGTGATTTCCATCTTTCGGAAGACTTTACTCGATTTATGTCAAAATATTATGAATTTGGTGTTACCGGTGCCTAAATGTCAACCATTCTGATTGGCAGGCCGAGTTATGGGTAAATAATATGAGCAAGGATGCAGATGATGATAGAACAAATGTGGATTTAAAGGGTCGACCTTCTGGGTCAGTATATCTGCCACCATTAATTTGTTCATTTGTCTTTAGCCAATCTATATGATGTTCTTATTTGTTTGCCATGAACCATGATATTATTGCTTATATTGTACCATTACACAGCTTTGCAGGCTTGGTCTAGGTGCAAAAGTTTCACGCCAATCAAAATTTGTGCCTTCAGATGACCCTGTTGAAAGGAAATTGTATGACAAATTGAATGCTGAAAAAAAGAAAAGCAGCGAATATTGCTGAAGAGTCTACCACAATTGCAAGGGATGCTTTAGATGACGATGAAGACAGTGACGACTTGGATAGCAGAACTAATGCATTTGCCTAGAGGAAGGCAGCAGTTCCTTTGACCTATGTCTATATTGCGAAATAAAAAGCAGAAGTGACATTTACTAATGAGTTATTTTTGTAAAGCTGTAAATGATCTCATTTTGCATTTGCCTTGCTCAAATTTTGGCTTCAACCAAGTGTAATACATTAATTTTTTTAATTAAAGTCCTTATAATTTTCATCGAACAGGAAAATATATATTTTTACTAGCTTATGGCCTACTCTATTGCCATCTTACTTTACCTTAGGAATTACTTGATGCGGGATTGAACCTGGTCCTGCTGCCCACTTCTTTGCTATTTTTCTTACTTTCCTCTTCAGGTGTTAAATGATCTTCATTGTAACGAGAAAAAACTAAGTGTTTCAGAGGAAAATGCTATGTAGTTCAATATATATGTTTTGTTTGAAATGTTATAGTTGATGATACTAATTTTAATGAAGAATTGGTTTCTCTTGTTGGAGGACACATTACCGGTTTGTTGCTTAAGTTGTCTTGTTCATAATATTGTACTATGATGTATTGATGTTTAATTTAATTTGTTGGCCCAGAAAATTTGTGTTCATTGGTAAGAAAGAAGTCAAAAGATAAAATTACATATTTCATCAAAAGTCGTGCTTAAAGTAGTTACATTGTTCTTAATAATATATAAATTGATTTGATTGACAAATTAATGATAAGTATTTAATGTCATAACGAATACTGTCTTTCTACACATACCAGATGGAAAAGAAAGAGCGTATAAAATAGTAAAGATGATTTTGAAATTTAAAACAAAATCATTTTCCGTGGAAACAAAAAGTTGTCAAACTCTCCAAATTCACCAATTTGAACTATAGGTCCAATTTTTCATATGGGTGCAAATCCATGCCCATGTCTAGTTCTTTTCCAAACTTAGTCAAATTGTTGATGTATAATATGAACTCTAAATGAATTTCTATCATGACTAATGTTAATATACACATCTATATATTTATTTAGGATAAATAATTATTTTTGTTCCTAAATATGTAGAGTGTTAATAAATTTGTTCCTAAAAGATGAAAATTTAAATTTTAATCCTTGAAAGTGAAAAAAGTGTGATAAATTTATTTATTCGTTAACTTCTATCCGTTATCGTTAATAAAAGAGCATATTTGACACATTCAGGGACGAATTTATTAATGCTCTACACATTCAAGGACAAAAATGACTATTTATCCAAAATATAATTTAATCTTCATCTTCTCGTCCTTTCTTAATTGTTGCAAACATAATGTAATAAGGCATTTAAAAATTTGGAAAGTAAGCATAAGTTAGAACAAACATAATGATAATTATAATATTGATTAATAAGCTACCTATTGCTATGAAATTTCTAATGTGACAATACTTTATCCAAAATGAGACTCAAAATCAAAATGCACAGCCGTTAAGTTAATTCTTACAAAAAAATGATACCCGACTTGATTTTGTCACTACCTAATGTTGTCACATTAAAAAGTTCAGAACAAACAGATTATGTTCATTAATCAATATTATGCTTATTATTATGTTTGTTCTAACTTATGCTTGTTTTTCTATTTTTTAAGTGTTTATTGTAATGTTTTGCTTACAACAATTAAAAAAAAGGAAGATGAAAATTAAATTATATTGAGGATAGATAGTCATTTTCGTATCTGAATGTGTAGATCGTTGACAAATTCATCCATGAATGTGTCATGTAGGCTTTTCATCAATGGTAATTGACGAAAGTTAATGGATGGATGAATTTGTCACACTTTGTTTTTTCACTTTTAGGAAGTAAAATTTGAATTTTTATTTTTCGAGGATGAATTTCTCAACGCTCTACACATTAAAAGACAAAAATGATTATTTATCCATCTATTTATCTAAAACACATTCACACATGTCTATATTTTGGTAAAGTATTAGAGCACATGAAAATGTATTTCTAGTTGATCACCCTACAGTTTTTCCTTATCTCCCCTTGTGGTCCTGTAAGTACACCTATAAGGCCCATTTTCTCAAGAGACACATCAAAGTCCTTGTAAAAGTAAACCATACCACTTGGCCACTGGCTATACTTGTTCACCAATGAAGCAGTTGTGCTATCACTCATAAGAGCCTCATCAGTTGGTAGTAACCCTAAGTTCTTAACAAGGTTTTTGTAATACATGTTATCAAATGTGTATGTGGTGACAGGATCCAATGGAGCCAAATTGCTGTCAGAACTGTTATCTGGACATAGTTTCTGGAAATGTGGTAAGAGTGAAGCATCCAGTGATGGATCCGGTTTGCCACTGTCCTTATAGTTGAAAAACCTTTGCTTCAATGTAAAGCAACGAGCATAGCCTATTGTGTGGGCTCCTGCGTTGATCACATAGAAATAACGTGAGTTTTGTACACTTGATGTGATGGCTAGCATGTACATAGCAACTTAGGCCTCATAATACATCTTCAATATAATGTGTTTTAAGTCTATCAATTTTTTTAGTATATAAAAAAAGTCCATCAATTTTTGAATAAAATTAGTTTTAGTTCTTATATTTTAAAAATAATGATTTTGATCTTCGTATTTATAATAATTGATACATCTTGCCTCTCATCCTAATATTCTAAAAGTTTTTTAAAGAGAGACAAAATTCATCAATTATAAAAAATATCATAACTAAAATTATTATTTTAAAAAAAATTTAAGACTAATTTTAAAAAGAAGAATTGAAGAATCTATAACAAATTTTAACCTATGTCTTATTAGCTTTCAACAAATTTTTGTTGCCCTTTTCCTATTCAAGTTTGAGTGTGAGAAAGGAAGGAAAGAACAAAGCTCTGGTTTCAATCAATAGCTTTACTATATATATCATTGTACCATGATTTGACAGCAACTGCATTAATGCTGAAGAAAAATGAACCCTCCCATACAACAAAGCTGTTGTACCATGCATGTCTCCATTTAAATGGGTACTTCAATTATTATTTACATTCAGTCACATTTATTATTTGCTATTCTACAATTATTGTAACCGAGTTGGAATATAGAAATACATTAAGTGGTTAATATTAGTCAAAACTCAAAAGTACCAATATTTAGGACTAGCAAATAGCAATAACAGCTTAAAGCTACGAAGTACCTACCAAACATAATTTCCCAACTCTTCAAGGGTAGTAAAATCAAAGTTATCAGACAAATTGAGAACTCCTAAATTATCAAAATTGATAAGTAAAAGGAATCAAGCAAACCTGAGAGCACTACTAAATCCTTAATATCAAGACCCTTTGAAAGGAACTTGTTGGTAATGTTTTGTAAGGTGTCAGAGGGTGAAGGTAACCAACTAGCCTCGCTCTCACTAGCTGTTGTGCCGTCTCTACGACCAAGAAGTGCTGGTCGCCAGTAATACGGTCCTATACTCTGAGAAAATTACAGAAGTTATAAATATCTTTGGTTAATTAACAGTATTTATGTACTATATATAGTCCTTAAAATGTTGATTAGTTAATATTAGGATTAATTAAGATTTTTAGTCCCTAATTTTTAAAAAAGATTTTTAGTCTCTAAATTTTTGTTTCACTCATCAAAGTTTCTCAACTTTTTTTTATTAACATTTTTAGTCTTTAAACTTTTGAAAATTTACATTTTTAATCTTTGAAACCTTATTAAATAAATGAAAATAATAGACTCAAACTTTTGTTAAAAGGACTAAAAATTAAAAGTTCTAAAAGTTTTCAAATCTTGATCAATCAAATAAAAGTTTAAAGATTAAAAATTGAATTTAAAATAAAAATAGTAACTAAAAATTTAGTTAACACTTAATATTAATAACAAGGTAGAGGGGTTAATTTCATACAAGATTAACAGCTTCTCTTGCTGCTAGAGCTAGTATATCAGCACATGACACGGTGGATGGACATATCCACTCTATTTGAGACTTGATTGTGTCAATAAGCTCAAATCCTTTGAGTGAATTTAGATTAGGCAATGCACTTTTCTCCCCTTTAAAACTGCTGGTATCATCTAGTAGCACAGATGCATCACATCCCTGTGTAAAATTCAAAGAAAGAAAGAAGAAACCAGAAACTCGTGCAATTAGTTAGGATCAATGTTGATAACTTTCTCCAAAAATACTTTTAAGAGAGAAAAAATAAGAAGAAAAAATAAAATAAATTTCTCCATCAGTTAAAATTAACTTATGCATTAGTTAATTTGTAAGTTATCTTATGGATGCAAGAACAGTCTTATCATAAAATTGATCAAAAGAAAATATTATGTTATTTTATCCATAGGAATCGAAGAGGATATAATAAATTTATAATATTTACAGATTCTGCTCAACTAACTGAATTAAACTCCTTTAGTGAAAATATTATGTTATACGCTCACGCAAACATATATATATATATATATATATATATATGTGTGTGTGTATAGAGAGAGAGAGAGAATTAACGAAGATCAACCAATGACTAAAAATGAGAGAGGTTATTGATTTACATTGGCAAAACAATCATGGAAATGAAGGCGCAAGATAGAAGCTGCAATCCTTTGTTCATCTGCCATAGCTAGCACAAGTGAGTTTCGAACAATGAAATTGAGGGTTGGACATGTTGCAAAATAGTAGTCATATCTAAGTTGGCAAAGTACTAGAGGACTAAGGAGTACGAGCAAAATCAAGAGAATAAAAGAATGCTTATTATTGGAAGTGCACTCCATAAGTTGAAAATTTGAAAGCCAATAATAGGTAACAACTCAATTATTGCTGAGACAATATTATCGATTTGGAAAATGAAGCGTTTTATAGAAGAAAAAGACACATGTTTGTTTTGCTTTTATAGAGGGTGGTAGAGCTACTATTCAATTCCTATAACATGCGTGTGTTACAAACCACATTTTCTTTTGGTGATTTGTGATAATGATATATTTCTGATAAAGAACATGTTGGATTTTTCTTAACTATTCTCTGAATTAGTGTATTTAGTCATTAGAATAATTTTGAATTATTAAAAATATTGTTTATAGAAATTAATATTTTGATATACTTTAATTATAATGTACATTTATTGGTCATGCATTTATTGGTGTTCCATGCCCTTTCTGAAAGCTATCAGTGATTGCTTGACTTACTTCTATGTTTATTATAAATTAGACTTCACTTTATGTGAATTTTTTTATGATTTTTTATTTTGTTTTTGAGACTTGTGTCCAAATATATTCTATGAATTTCAATTAATTGAATAAGGTATATAAATGTTATAAATTTTCTAATATCATGTTTATATATTCATTCATACATAAAAAAACACAACCTATGAGCTGTCCTTATCACGTTAATTTATTGACAAGAAAGTACCATAAATTTGCATCATTGTGTTATTAGAATAGAAAAAGAATTTAGTTATTTAGTTTTTAACATAACACTCGTGAGACTCTTAACATACACTCTCAATTTGACTCAGATTCCTCCGTGTGAAGAGTAGGTGCACTTGAAAGAGTAAAGTATTCAATATATCAGAGTTTTTCTTTTATGTTTTTTTTACCGCCAAGATAGTAAGATACTTGCACTTTGAGGATAAGTCGTGCACATCATGGGAGAGAGGTCCGAGCAGAAAATTCTAGAAGTGAGTGCCATTTGAATCAGTTCTGTGGACCTATCGTATGGTAATTGAGTATGTGTTGCATTCATGTATCAGCTAGCAAATCAAAAGATAATTAATAAGCATCACATTTTGCGGGTAACGACAAATTAATAAGCATCACATTCATGTATCATCTAGCCATGGGCTTCCCCACACTGAAAGTAATATATTACTAGCTCTTTTCTTTTATATATATATATATATATATATATAAAAGATTTATTTACTTAATTTATTAAAATTAAAGAAAGTACTTATCTAATTTAATTGATAAAATCTTAAATTTATAACTTTTTTAAAATTATTATTGTGATTAATATTTCTTTCTTTTAATTGTTTGTTAACATATTATCTCTTCTTTAAACATAAATTTATAATTTTTATTTGAAACAATCACTTTAAGAACATCAACAGGATGTTTAGAATTCATGAGTTTTACATAAACATACATTTGTTCATGATTGCGGAAGATCTTTTATGGTAGAATACTTTCTCGGAGTTTTGACCCTTTGTGTTCTTGTATCTTCTTTTGATAGTGATAAGATACAATTCTCATGGGCACACAATGACGGTATTCAGTTTTCTAGATCCCTATTTGTTAGAAACTGAACCATTACGCTTAAGATAACTGCACCTATCAATAGTTATCTTTTTTATAACTTCCCTTTGTAGCTAATTACCCTTATGTCTTTTATTCATTAAATCAAATAATATTTATTTAAATGAACCACAATGATATATTGTTGCGCGATTTATGCGAATGTATATACGGCAAGTGCACCGATCGTTTAACAAGTAATAAAAGTGTAAGTAGAGTATCGTCTCCACAGGGATTGGAAAGATTCCGCAATAATTATACAAATTATGATTGAACAAAAACAGAAGAATACGCAAAAGTAGTTGGATGATTGTATTGAATTGAAATGAAAAATTAACAAACAGTAAATGTAAGATTGAAAGATTACCAATGAGAAGTAATTGTGGTCAGGTACAATCCCTTATAAGCCTTGCCTCCTTCAATTGACTGGATTTGTTAACTTTGAAGTTTACATAAGATAAATCTTTCCTAAAGTCGTAAATCCTAGACTCTTAAGAGCATTAACCAGCGATTTCACCCTTTAGTTGATCAAGAAACCTAAACCCTTAGCGAATCTGTCAAACTAAGTATTCAAAGAATAAATCTTATGGGTTCGTGTTATGTTTACTCGGAGAATAAGTCTTTTCTATTTTAGTTAATTCCT
>PYAF01002329.1:691992-708614 GCA_007407185.1 Glycine tomentella | reverse complement strand
GTGGCACTCCAGAACTTGCTTCTTCTATTATTTGCTTTGAATTCCCTCTTTTTGGCCTGCAAATGCTCAATTAGTATTAAAAAGCCTTATGTAACACAAAATACTAAATATGCCTAATTTCTAGAGCTATTTTCTAACTATTCAATATAAATATGACCTAAAACTAAGCTATTATTAAGATGTGTTTGCAACACATCATATATCTTACATTCTCCCACTTGACTCATGTCACAAATTTCATTTCATGATTTGATGAAAACAATTATAATGCGCATACATAAGGCTAAAGTTTTCATACATTGGTCTCATCATAAATCATGATCGGAAATAAAACCAATAAGAGTCATGGCAGTTCTATGCTATCAAATCGATATAGTTTCTTCCACGTACCACTTTATTAGTTCTTCTTCCTAATATGATACTTTAATGGAAGTTTACATCATAATGTTTCAAAATAATACTATTGTGTCTTCATTAGGGACAAATCTTGTTTTTCAAAATAATCATTCATATTGTATGTATACATAAATTTGAAAATAGGATAATTTTCAGAAACTTGAACATCATTGAATTTAGAGTGTCAATAGTCAATAATTACAATAATGATCAACATTCATTAGCTGACATAATAAATGTCTTGGGAGGTAATCCCTTTGTCAAGGGATTAGCTAATATAAAATTAGTGCTAACATGCTTTATAGACACTCTATGTTTCTAAACCTCTTCTTTAATAGCAAAGTATTTCAATTACATATGCTTAGCACCTTTTGAATACTTGTCGTTTTTAGAAAAGAAGACTACTGAAATTTTCAGTTGCCTATCAATACTATTGATCAATTCAAACCCTGAAATAAAGTTTTGTAGCCATTTAGCTTGAACCATGGCTTCAAAGCATGACACAAATTCAGCTTCCATAGGGAATGCAATAATTACAGACTGCTCCACACTTTTCCATGATATAGCCCCTTCAGTTAAAAATATAGATAACCATAAGTAGATTTTCTTGTATCCACACATCCTGCAAAATTTGAGTCTGTGTATCCAATCATTTCAAGGTTACTAGACCTCCTATAAGTAAGCATGTGATCTTTAATGCCTTGCAAATATCTCAGAACTTTCTTTGCAGCCTTTTCAATGATCCATACTCGGATTACTCTGGTATCTTCCTAACATTCCAATTGCAAAGCTAATATTTGGTCTCGTACAAGTCTGAGCATACATTAGGCTCCCAACAAGTGATGCATATAGAATTACTTCTATTTCCTTTCGTCCCAATTCATTCTTAGGACATTGCATGAGACTAAACTTGTCTCCTTTCTGAATTCGTACTGGAGACGATGAACAGTTTTGCATTCTGAATCTCTCTAAAACTTTATTAATATATGTTTTCTAAGACAAAACCAATAATCCTTGTGATCTATCACGGAATATTTCTATCCCAATCACATAGGATACCTCACCCATATCTTTCATTTCAAAGTTACAAGAGAGAAACTTCTTAGTCTCATTTAAAAAACTAAGATCATTAGTTGCAAGCAAAATATCATCAACATACATAATCAGTAATATAAACTTACTCCCATTGACCTTCGGATATATACACTGATCAACAATGTTTTCTTTAAATCCAAAAGAAACAACGATATCATTGAACTTAAGGTACCATTTTCTTGAAGCTTGTTTAAGTCCGTATATTGATTTCTTAAATTTGCACATCATGTGCTATTTTCCCTTTTCTATGAACCCCATTGGTTGGTCCATGTACACATCTTCCTCTAAATTCCCATTTAGAAAGGAAATTTTCATATCATCTGGTGTAACTCTAGATCATAATAAGCCACCAATGCCATAATGATTCTTAGAGAATCATTTCTTGAAACTGGTGAAAAGGTTTCTTTATAGTAAATGTCATCTTTTTGAGTGAATCCCTTTGCAACTAGTCTAGCCTTGTACCGTTCTAAGTTACCATGAGAGTCACGTTTAGTCTAAAAAACTCATTTACATCCAACTCTCTTACATCCTTCTCTGGTAACTCAACAAGATCCCAAACCTCATTCTATTCCATAGATTTCAACTCATCTTTCATGACATCTAATCACTTGTCACCATCTTCACTATTCACGGCTTGTGAAAATGTCTCTGGATCATCTTTTATACCCAAGTCAAATTCATACTCTTATAGATATACCACATAATCATTAGAAATAGTAAATCTCCTTTCCCTTTGAGATCTTCTTAATGTTATTTATTGTGGTTCTTCTACAATGGGTTCACTCGATTCATTGGCAATAGTTTCATCATAAGCAATGGGATCATTCATTTGTTGTTCTTCATTATTATTAATTGGTTCAATAACATGAGGAACAACAACTTTACTAGAGCTACAAGTCAAAGAAACTTGTCTCTCACTTCTTGAATTACCACTTTACGTGGTGTTTCACTCACACTAACTTCACATCTTCAATGAACCTAACATTTCCAATTTCTATAATCCTTGTAGTATGATTAAGACAATAAAATATATACCCTTTTGACTTTTCTGGATAACCAATGAAATAACCGTTGATTGTTCTTGTATCCAATTTCTTTTCTTGTGGGTTGTAGTATCTAATTTCTTCCTGACAACCCCAAACATGCAGGTGCCTTAAGCTAGGTTTCCTTCCTGTCCATAGTT
The DNA here is from genome assembly GCA_007407185.1 of Glycine tomentella. NCBI lineage: Eukaryota > Viridiplantae > Streptophyta > Magnoliopsida > Fabales > Fabaceae > Glycine > Glycine tomentella. Next base: position 705,940 of record PYAF01002329.1, on the reverse strand, counting down.
CAAAAGGAGTCTTTGGAACTGCTTTACTAGGAATCCTATTTCATATATACATGGCAGTCTTTAGAGCATAACTCCATAATGAAATGGGTAAAGAAGAATTACTTAACATACTTCTAACCATGTCCCACAAGGTTCTATTACGCCTTTCTAATACATCATTCTGTTGTGGTGTACTTGGCATTATGTATTGAGTACAAATACCACGCTTTTCTAGGAATTTAGCAAATGGGTCCGGATGTTGTCCACTTTCATCATATCTTCCATAATACTCACCACTCCTATCAAACTTGACAATTTTCACCTTCCTGTCAAATTGTCTTTCAAACTTATTAATGTAAATCTCTAAAGCATTTATAGCTTGAGATTTATCATGTAGCAAATAGACATAACCATAACGTGAATAATCATCAATGAAGGTGATAAAATATTTCTCTTTATTGAAAGAGTTAACATCAAAAGGACCGCAAACATCAATGTGTATAATTTCAAGAAGCTGAGTGCTTCTTGTGGCTCCTTTCTTTGTGTGTTTTGTTTGTTTGCCTTTGATACAATTCACACAAACATTCAGATCAGTAAAATCTAAATCCGGAATAATTTCATTCATTATCAATCTTTCAATTCTTTCTTTGGAAATGTGTCCCAAACGTTTATGCCACAAGTAAGCAGAACGTTCATTAATTAAGGTATGTTTAGTACCAACATTATGATGCAAAGTCATAAGCGTTTCAACATAAAGATTATCAAGACATAATTTATATAATTCATCACATAAGGTATCATTGTCAATCAAATGATTGTGCTTGTACAAACTGAAACTACCACTACCAAATTTAAAAGAGTATCCAGCTTTATCAAGTTTCAAAATAGAAACTAAATTCCTAGATATACTAGGTACATAAAGAGTTTCACATAAATCCAAATGATGTCCACTGTTAAGGATCAAATGGTAAGTCCCAACAGTTTCCACTGGAACTTTCACTCTATTACCCATAAAGACAAACTTTTCATTTGGCCTTGTGGTTTGGGTCATAAGGAATCCCTGCAAAATATTAGAAACATGAGTTGTACATCCAGAATCAATCCACCAAATATTATATGGAACTTCAGCAAGGTTTGATGCATAACATACATAAGCACAAGACTTACCTTTCTTTTCAAACCAAGCCTTACGTTTTGGGCAATCCTTTTGAAAGTGTCCAGCCTTACCACAGAAATGACATTTGTTTCCATTATGTTCTTTCTTGTGGATTTTAGAAGAGGATGTCTGATTGATCTTTAATGGTCATCTTCCCTTCTTTTCATGCTTCTTAACAATTTTCTTTTCAGCTCCTTGATGTTTGAGATAATTGATGGAATGGTCCCTGGTTCTTAATTTTGGTTTCCTCTTAAACTAACATACTATGTAATTCATGCACATTCCATTTGTCTTTCATGGTATTATAGTTCATTTGGAAAGGACCATACTCAGACAGTAATGAGTTCAATATGAATTGAACCAGGAAATTTTCATCCACATCCATTCCCAATGACTTCAGTCTTGCTGTAATATTTGTCATTTCAACAACATGTTCATGCATAGTACGTGAACCATCAAATTTCATGGTGGTCAGTGTACTCATTAGTGTCCCAACAAGAGACTTGTCAGTAGTTTGTGAGCACTCTTCCACAAGTTTTATCATTTCTTTAGCACTTTCAGTTTGTGGAAGAGTTGACTTAATGTTGCTTGCAATGCTCATTCGCATGTACATCAGACTCAACCTATTGGATCTTTCCCAGTTCTTAAAATGGACCCTTTCATCCTCAGTGCTTGCATCAGTAATAGCACTAGGTTTCTTTTCTCAAAGAGTCAAATCCAAATACCCCAAGGTAAAATTCAATTTGCTCTTTCCATTCAGAGAAGTTTAGTCCATTGAAAACTGCAATAGTTGAGAAAAGCGAATGTGTAAACATGTACTGTAAGGTATAAAATTTGAAAACATTAATGCTTTGAATCATACATATCACATACTAACATAATTCACATATTCATACATCATAAAATGCATACTAATGTTCACCTTTGGGGATCCATTAATATACAACATTCAGCTATAATGATGCTAATAAAATTTTTCGTAATTTGACAATAATACATACAATAACTAGAATTACTTACTATCTTTGGATGTATACATAGAACTAGTAGTGTATCCATTATGCCAACATTCATGTTTATTTATTATGACGATAAATAACCAACCTTTGTGTTGATCCTTAACTGTCCCATAATAATAAATTTCAACTCATCCATAAAATAATAATTTTAATACTTCATAGCATCAAAATTATGGATGATTGAAATGAACATACAAATTGGAATTAAATCACTCATACAAATTTGGCCACTTTGGTGACTAACAAATTCACCAGACTTTAATTCCAAGACACACACTTCATAAAATACAAAAATATGTTAAAATTATAAGATTTTAACAGCATTCAAACACATTCTAATATCATACTTAATTTTCATTGTCAACAAAATATATAGTCATTCGATCACAACACATCAATGCTTATACACTTTATCAAATACAATTTTAAATATGCATTGGTACAAATTTTTGAATAAGGGAGAGCAACAAAATGTGATCAACCATTATTGTTGTAACACCCCGTATGCATCCGGTGTATTAACATATTACTTAATCAGATAAGCACATAATTACTTTAATTAAAAAGTCGTGGAAGCGATTTCATTTTTAATCCATATTTCCTGATTCATTATGTATAGTACATAAGACCACAAAGCATAACTAGCCTCTTTCGATCCAGATAACAAAAGAAAGGCAGATCACAACAATATCCAACAGATATAACAGGAAGAATAAAATTACATAACTCAACCAGTCATGTACATATATACATCAAGTTTTCAGGACCACACCTGTGGTTATACAAAACAATAAGCACCACGTGCTATAACCTTAAAAGTCTCATCCTCACACGAGAGCATATAAACCACATAAAGTCCATGTACAAAACATATCCAAAACATGTGTGCACACACACATCTTTCCTCTTAGGGGTACAAAACAATATTATAAACAGCTAAGCCACCAAGCTCTAAAGCCTGTCCAACAGCTATGCATAATCTGTCTCTACTGGGGCTTTCCGCCCTGAGATCTATCATCTCTGCCAGATGAATCACCTGTAAAACGTAATCCCCACACGGGGTGAGATACACATCTCAGTAAGCTCAGGGCTCTTGGAGGCTTCTCCTCCTCCCTGGCTCACTTCTATGACACATGTCATCAAAGGCATCACAATCAATGGCCTCCCGACCCTCATAACAATACATAGCCAATCATCTAGCTCTAATGTATATCTGCAGAACTATGCTGCCAAAGATGCATCATCATCAGGATCAGGACTCTCAGTTCTCAGTGTGAGACCGGAACTCACACCCGTGCCATCCCATCGGGAGCTATCCCTTACGCATGGATGCAACCGTGATGGGATCACCTATCTCTTGGTCTTAAGGGATCATCATCACCCTTTACGTGAGCAAACCAAACTAGGAGGTGCGCTCTTCTCCTAGGGAGGTCCATATCTATCTAACTGGCCAGAAGATCTATTCAACAGGTAATCATCCACACATAGAATCATGCATACATAACATCATGAGGAAAGTAACAACCAATTCAATGCACATGCATCATGAATGCAACCATCACTCCCTCGGAGTATGTGGAACACAGGCAGTGGGAAACATTCCCCAAGAGCGAAGAACTTACCTGGCAAAGTCGTGCTCTACAGTTCAACCCCAGAACGGTGGTCTACGCCACTAACACCCTCAGTGTCATGCCCTATACAAGGCATACAAGCACAATCAAAACCAATTCAACCTCATAAGGCACAAGCATATAACACGGTTCTCAACCGTCACAATGCAAGGAAGCATCATTCCTTTCCATATAAACCTCTGTGTCTCCATCTTAAGGTTATAGAATTAACCAAATCAAAGCTATACAAGCCCAAAGTTCAACAATGAACAATATGGCTACACGGTTTCTTGAACACAAAAACACTGTTTATATAGCTCCCTGAGCACATATAGCACCAGTAACAAGGCTCATGCATGTTCAACAATAACCAATTGACCAATAAACTACCTACACATGCATTTCTCAGAGCCAAGGACCAAAGTCCATGAAACTAACATATCAAAGCTAATCCTTCATCACAACAACCTCATAAACATACTTTTCTAAACCCAAGCCTAATTTCAGTTCTAGTTCAAAAGGGTCACTATTTATCCCAAAACCAAATTCACAAATCAAACGGTAAAACTCGAGTTTCTTACCTCTAAGATGACAAGGGAGGCTAATGGACGACCTTTCCAAGCTTGGATGTCCGAGAATCGCCTCCTTTCCCCGCCGAGCTCGAGTTTTGTGAAGTTCCTTAGAGAAAGGGATCTCTCTGTTTGAAGGTTTTTAGGGAAGAGTGATGAAGGATTCTAGCTCATAAGGTGGTTCCCTACAAGTTTCATGTTGAAAGGGAAGTGTTTTGATGAACTTTGGTGAAGATAGGAAGCTTCCCTAGGCTCTACTGGCAGAAATGGCTCAGAGGAAGAAGAAAGGAAGAGTTTTTGGCCCAAAATCGCGTGAAATGACCTTATATAGTGGTCCTATCAGAGGTCTCGAGCTGATGGCACCAATCTGGCGCTACCGGCGCCACATTCCAGAGAAAATTGGTTTCCTAGACCACTTCTGGCGCTACCAGCGCCACTCTGGCGTCAACTTCCAGTGCATCTGGCGCTGATGGCGCCACTTTGGCGCTACTGGCGCCAGATTCCAGTGAAAAATGGCCTTCTACTGCCATCTCACACTACCAGCGCCATTGTCACACTATCAGCTTGAATCTCACGCTACCAGTGCCAGACTCCAGTCGTCGCTAATTCCGTCGCTAATTCCGTCACTAATGCTTTTTGCGACCGAATATTGAAAATTTAAACTTCTCTTTCTTTTTCTTTTATTTATTTAGCCTAGGTTATTATAATTGTTTAGTTTTCATCACCAACATTAATGTGTCTTTGTCTTGTAGTGATAGGAAAGATAATTTGCATTTAATATATATATATATATATATATATATGTTGAATCGAAAACACCAGGACTTTATCATGATATCCATTGGAACATAAGGCATATCGAGCAAGAAACAACAACTTTGTGGGCCAGTGTAAGGCTTCGTCATGTTTATTTGATCAATATTATGCAATCAGTAATACTCATAACAAGCAGAAAATTAATATTCAAAATCTACTAGAATACTTTATTGTTGCATCAATCAAAATTAGTAATAGAATATCACGAATTCTTAAACCTGTAGCTTTGATATCACATGTAAACATAAATCTATAATTTATGTTTAAAACAATCACATTAAGAACATGAACAAGATCTTTAGAATTAATGAGTTTCACATAAACATATATTTATCCATGATTGCAGAAGATCTTTTTATGGTAGAATGCTTTCTGAGAGTTTTAACCATTTCTGTTTTTGTATCTTCTTTTGATAGTGATAGGATACAACTCTCATAGGCAATGACGATATTTAGTTTCTTAGATCCTTATTTATTAGAAAATGAACCACTTTTAAGATAACTGCATCTATCAACCATTATCATTTTAATAACTTCCCTTTGTAGCCATTTATGTCCTTTATTCATTAAATCAAATAACATTTATTTAAATGAGTCACAATGCTAAATCTTACATTTGATCTACACCATCTCTAATATGTTAAATATTTGGAGAAAAAAAATTCACTCACAATAATCCTACTCAACTAGAACAAGATTATCTTAAGTAGAAAATATCGTAATCTAAAAAAAATGATATTATTAACAACATGTAAAAATCACATAAATCAGATAAAAATTACCACTTAATGATTGTCATGTGAATGTCATCTGCATCATCCCTAGCACTCTTGAGTGGAAAAGAAATAGAGGAAAATGCCATCGTTAATTTCTGATGCCAAAAGGAATTCATCATCGTTTATGATAGCACCGATATAATATCGTTTTCTCACCATAAAATGAAACGAGTGCCAGTTATTAGTATGACTTTGATCTTAACATTACACAAATCAATCAGCTGTACAAGTAGTGCATCTTCATATTCGCCAACTCAAACTCACTCAAGAGTCTAAGAGGATCATCAATTAAGCGTTACTTTATTTGTGTTTGAGCGCTGGACCAATTAAGTTGTTTGGAAATTTCAAATAATTATTAAATTGTCAGAATTTTTATACCAAAAAAGAAATTTTGTCTATTTAAAAACTACTACAAAAAAAAATTGACAATTTTTTTAATACATATCATTGGTATCTTTCGTTAGAGGCAATAAAACTCTCTAAGATTATTATGAACGATAAATTTTTTCTTGTTGACCACTCATTAAACTAAAATAATTGTTATAGTTAATCTACAGGTCTAACAATAATTTTTATTGTTTTAAAGTATAAAAAGTATAAGAATTAAATTTATAATTTAATTAAAAAATAATGTTTTAAAACAAGTGACAAAATCTAAACCAACAAATTAATCTAATGGTCTAAAATGAGGTAAAGTCACGATGACTTTCCCTCCACAAGTCAGCGAATCCAAGCGGAGGGTGGTTTGCACAATTGAAGAGTTAACTTAATCGATTCATATTAAAGATCTTGTTACGGGTTAGAAATAGTTGTTTTATGCATTATAATAGTATTTAATTAATAACATAAACAGTATTATAATGGTAATAATACAACCGCAACATAAACTAAAACGCGAGGGAAATAAAAAAAAATAAAAAATAGGGGAAAATGAGTGAAAGAAAAACGATGACAAGTTGATACGTATACAGAAAAAGGTCATTGTTTTAATATATAGTAAATAAATGGTAAAAAAATTCACTCAACCGTGTTAGTAGTCCAAAAGATTGTTTTACAATGGAAACTCTCAGACTATACAAATTATTTGAACTGCTTAAGGATATGTTTGGGTAAGCTTCTCTAGAAGTACTTTTAGAAGAAGAAAATAAGAGCAAAAAGATGAGATGAGCTTCTCCATAACTAAAAATAAATTCTCCATTAGTTAATTTGTAGAAGCTCACCAATGTAGTTTTTCTAAAAGATGAGATGACATATACAAATTAGCTAATGAAGAGCTTATTTTTACTTATGGAAAAGCTCATTTCATTTTTTTTCCCTTATTTTTCTTTTTTAGAAGTGCTTCTAGAGAAACTAACATCCAAACAAGCCCTAAATAGATTTCTTTCTGCATCCAATGTCTTCTCCTTTTACGTCACGAACAAAGCTGTGTTTGATACAAAAGGACAGAAGAAAAGAAGGAAATAGAAAATCTTATGAATTTTTCGCATATATTCTTGAAAATTAAGGATAAATAAACAGCTAATCTATAGTTTTTCATATTTTACAGTATGATTATGTGTATAAATAAATTTTCAATTTTCTGGGTTACTTTTTCTTTGATTCACCGTTTTTCGTTTCTATTTTATCACTTTCAAGTTTGTGCGATAGTTTGGACATGGATATTTTGGAGGTGCGAAAGTTGAAGACTAAATTAAAATCTAATTGGTTACCAGAAGTTTTTATAATGAGTAGTTTTGTGTCATTCATTCTGGTATCTCGACATAAATCACCCAAGTTATTTTTGGGGGTGAACATTTCAACCATAAAACTTATCCTACCAAAACGGTAAACGAAAGAAGCAAACCTTATTTACTCTTGTATCTTGTCTATAGCCTTCTTGACCAGAGGTAAAAGGAAAGAGGAGCATCAGATACACTTCTGAAAATGTATCAACAATTTATTCTTCTACACTATGGGCATTAACATGTGGGAGTACAAATTTTTATAATTAAAAACTCAAGATTTAGAGCGTCTTTAAGCAACCAAATCATAATCCCCATGAAACCAAGAGGGATGCACACTAATGTCTACATAATATTCACTTCATCCTAGTATAGATGGAGGTAGAAAAGTGCGACTTAGAAGGTTAATTGCTACATCGCTCTAAGTTAGTATAATAATATTATTCTAAAACTGCTGCCATATTCTCGTGCAGCATAACTTACAGACTGAAAAAGCTCTTCACTTTTTTTTTTTTTCCTCAAATAAAAACCAAGCATAAGAGAATCTATAATGGCAACAGCTGCAGGTATCTACTTGAGCGTCCCTGAAACTATCGTACAACAATGGGGCCCTGTCATTGGCATAAATGATGAAAACTTCCCTCAGCACAGTCATTTGAAAAGATCATTTTTTTTTTCTTTTGGCAGTCGCAGACACTCAAAGGTAGTGGAATGTGTGTGTGGTACCTTGCAAGCCAATATACAATGTGGGAACGAACTGCTTCAAGAGTAGAGGGAAGAAAAAAAAAGCACTGTGACACCCCTGCTATGTGGAAGTTATTGTGAGATGATTGCCAACTTCAGCAGAGAAAAAGAACGGCGCATAAAAAGTGGGCAATAGATCAAGCCAGGCCAAAAAGATAGACTCAAAACAGGATTTTGTTATTGGTCCAAGTATGCAGGGAGAATATCTAACGAAGAAATGAGAAATCCTCGCCTCTCGGCTGCTTTACCCTTTGCAATCTTTGCACAGGGAGTTGACAACTGACCATATCTATTTTCAGATTGCCTACTGGGAGTATGTGGTTTGTCCTGCAAACAAAAGAAAATTTTAATACCAAATAAATAGCATGGTTTGACAAATATAAAAAGGTGGCACAGGGTTATATTTACCATGAAGCTTGTTCCATTATAAAGCTGGGTGGGAGATATAGCGTCTGGCTGTTGCGAGTTTTTCAAAAATCGATGTTCTAGTAAAACTGCAGCCGTTGGCCGCTCTGCTGGATTTCTTTTAAAGCAGCACCTCAAGAAATCTTTACCCTCAGATGAAAGTGTTTCAGGTATAGGAGGGGTCTCCTTCATAACCTTAAACAGAGCTGCAGCCTGCATAATTAGAAAAGAAATTTATTTAGCTAGATAAAAATAAAGGACCCGTATACAGATAAGATCTCTGCCTAATCCACAAGTTGCAAACTGAAAAAAGTTGGCTAAAAGATGCCTTAGCTGGTTGTTAAATTGAGGTTTGCCAAAATAAGTAAAAAGTTGACACATTATCCTCCATTACCAAACTTCAGAATCTCATATTCTCATCAAAGCAGATACAAAACCATGTATACATAAGTAGTTTTGAAAACCATTGGAATTCTATTGCCAATGAGAAATCTTATACTATATGGTTATTGAAGTAGCCTGAGAATAACAAATTTGAAAACAGGCAAAAAAGATTATTTTTTTCAGGTGCTTACTCCTTCATATTCACTCCAAGGAGGCTTCCCAGTGAACATTTCAATGATGGTACAACCCAAACTCCAAATATCAATAGCAAAAGCAAGATCAGGGCTGTTATCCTTTTGTATCACAGCCTGCAAAAGCTGTATGAGAATTGAGGTGTTAGTGAGGAATGTGTGAGACAGACATTACAGGGTAATGTAGAGAAAGAATATACCTCTGGAGCCATCCAGTATGGACTTCCCCTCAAAGAAAGATTAGCTTCAAACCCAGTTAGCTGTGCAACATAAAGATCCCAAATTATAAACTTAATGAAACACCTCATGTACAGATTAAACTTGATGAAACACCAAAATTCAACAGCACAGAATAAGAATAAAAGCTTGAAAATACTTATTCAAGCAATGAAATTGAAAAAGAATTCATGCAGCACCTGATTATCATGCAAAAGTTTATTCAGAAACAACTGAATCTGCTTGAAGGGGTGATAGGGTGATAGAATTGCTAAGCTCAATCAAGAGAAAGGAATTTTGAAAGCAATAAGTTTGACCCTTTTAACTTAAGGCATGTGTTTCTATTTTCGAATGCCAATTTCTTTTAGGGAATTTTTCAACAATAAATATATAATCATGTTAACAACTAGATATACAAAGACTTAATGGAAGAAGAGAACCATTCTCTGCAATGCAATAGGACTGAGTAGAAAATGTAAATCAAAGAAAGGGGGAGACTTGGAACTCACATGCTTAGCCATCCCAAAATCAGCAAGCTTAACAACTCCAGCAGAGTCAACAAGCAAGTTAGCCCCTTTGATGTCCCTATATGCATACATGAAAAAATAATAATAAATAAACATATGACAAAATGTTCCAAATCTAAAATGAATTAAAAATTCTAGAAAACATAATCATTTTTCCAACAAAAACGAAGTAGTTGCATATATATCATTCTAAAGGTTTTGTTCAAGTTAGTGTGAAGCACTTCAAGCTTGTGAATGTACCTATGAATTGTTTTTTTGCTGTGTAAATAAGCCAACCCTGAGAGAATATGGCGAGTGAAATTCCGAATGACAGATTCTGTTATGGCACCACAATGATCACGGACATATTTATTAATTGAACCAGGATGAACATATTCCAGATAAATATAAAACCGGTCCTCAACCTGCAAACACATAACCCAAAGATGTTAAGGTTTTAAGGCTGTTACAGAATAATGATTATTAATATTGAGCAGCTAATTATGAAGTAGGAGATTGCTTACTATTTCACTGCCATAATACTGTACGATGTTTGAATGTTTTAGATTGCTAAGAACTTTAATTTCCTGGAGAAAAAGAGTAAACTAATAAGAAGGATAAAGAGGATATAGAAAATAGCATATCTTCAAAACTATTACGGAACGATAAATATAGATAGCCAAGCACCCCAAGCCATTAATAATACAAACAAACTCATCAAGTATTCAATTACAGTGGACACTAAAACAAAATTTAGGAGCGTCACAGCAAAATATATGATATCGGCCAAGGCATAGAAAAACAAATAAAGGTAAATTAATAGACTAGTTAATCTGAGCTGAGCATCTTAACTGTTCACACGAAAATTATTTTCATTACAATTACAATTATAAAGTAGCTGTTTAGTTATTAGAAGTTTCATGAGAAAACATTTCAGAGCAAATTTGCTAAGCAGAATTATACAATTTTCTTAATCACTCAGCTATCAGTTCCCAGTTTTCATATATAATAAGAGAATTCAAAGTGACTGAAAATGTGTTCTCAATTCTCATTCAGGATTGGAAAGAGAATTACTATTCCAAAGAAATTGATTATTTGACACACTGACTTCTGTAAAAGTCCTATTAACAAATATGATATGTATTGTAATAACAACACAAAAAACACAAGACACACAACACTCTACGCAGTTGCCAAATACACAGTGGCAAAAAGCAAGTAGTGGACAACCAACCTGCTCTAACTGCTTTATACACTCTGCAGATTTTGGATCATCAGGAAATAATTCTACTTCCTTCATTGCACATAATGCTCCGGTTTCCCTGTCAAGAAGCAACATCTGTTTCAGAGCCTTAGAAAAGAGAACAGACGATCTTAAAATACTCATGAAACATTTACGAACCTATTGGTTGCGACATAAACGCTTCCAAACGTCCCACGCCCAATAAGTTTCCCTTTCTTCCATTGGCTTTTCATTGGCAGTGATTCTGACTTAGCCACGGTGTGGGAAAAGGTAGCAGCAGCAGACGGCGAGGTCAAGCCAGCCCCGGGAGGCAGGGGCAAGGGGTGAACACCAACAGGAGGAGCATTATTTTCGCGGCGTGCTGTTGAGATCTCGAGTGATAACATGGGATGTATGGGGGATGGAGGTCCACTAAAAGTTCTGGTGTGTTTCTGGGGACTTTTTCTTTGTGGACTTTGATGGGAGTTGGGAGAAAGAGAAGTTTCTGTGCTTAACGTGGATAAAGCAAAGAAGGCAGGAGGTAGCAACCCTGCATCACAGGTAGGCATTTCTGGTGTGGACCAGAACTGATTTCCTTTGGGACTCGCATAATAATATGACATAAAATCACCATTCCTTGTTTTCTGAGGACTCATTGAAGGACTTGCAAAAGGACTACCTGAAATACTCCTCCGACGAGGGACATTCACCAAGTTATTATTACTATTATCTCGAGCACTTTCACGGCAACCACTTGCATCTTGCTGCACCATTCTCGATGACCTAGTTTCAGCCTGTTCCATATTCCTTCTTGTCTCTTGGCTAGCAAAAACACTGTTACAATACAAGATTCAGCCAAATATGTTAGCAAACTCACCGTTGAAATCTCTTCCTCAAACACATGGCAAGGCACAGTACAAAACCACAATGCATAATCAATCATGTCTGAATAAACTTCTCCATAAACATTTATAAGGGAAGAAACTAAGAAATATAAAACGAATTGAGCTTTTCTCATAAATTAAAATCAACTTCTGCACACTTAACTTTTGTAGGATATCGCTGATCTAACTTCTCCAGAAACTCAGATGCATAAGTTAAGTTTAACTTACGAGAGAAACTCAATTAATTTTACCTTCTTTTTTTTTTTTCCTTCTACGCATATAAGTGTTTATAGAAAAGTTTATGCAAATATTGTCATAAACTTTCAATTATACGCACAAACATATGCATCTCAATCTCATGATCCAATCTGAAACAATAAAAAACATGCAAATCTAAACTAAAGAAATGAAGGAAATCAATGATAATTGAATTGATTACGCAACTTCCCTAACACAATTGAAAAACATTAAAAAAAAAAATTGGTTGAAGAAAACAAAGGCAAAATTAAAAAATCAACCTCCGTATCCGAAAGCCGGTGGTGGTGGTGGTGGAGGGTGCAGCATCCTTGGGCGAGGGAAGACGGCATACGACGTCTCGTTGACGGAGCACGGCGGCGGAGACAGCGAGCTCCGGCAGGGGCAACGGCTGAGGCGTGCCGGGGGAAGAAACGAGTGCATCTTCGTCGTGATCGCCGACGTGGCAGGTGCGCTTCTTCGCTGAATTTCCGAAGATCCACGCCTTCCAGCGGTGGTCGGCGGCGGCAGAAGAAGAAGACAAAGACAACGACGACGAAGACGAAGACGAAGAAGAAGAAAAATTCGAAGAAGGCGAGAACGAAAGCGTGGGCAACCACCTCATGGCTTTTGTCTTTCCACCACAGAACCGAACCGAACCGAACCAAACCAAAACAAAGTAACAAACCCTCTCACTTCATAACAATGTGGTTCGCAGAGACGACGACGTCGTTTTCGGAGCGCAATGCAAATCGTTAACCAACCCGACCATCGTTTTGGAAACGTTTCGCACTTTTTCGCGGTTCTAGAAATTAAGCAACGATGATTGAAGAAGAAGAAGATGGCTTTATTAGAGACGAAGAGGAAGACTTAAAAACAAAAGTCCCTTTTACACAAAGTCAAAATGTTGTAACTTTTTTTGTTTTTTCTTTTAACCAAGTCAAGGTCTCTCTCATCTGATCTTTTTCTCTGTTGGCACTGAGAATAAGAGAGAATATAAAAGTTCTAGCTCGTTTTGTTTTTGTTTTCCCAACAAAACAATTATTTTACCAACAGGAGTGTGAAATTGTGCTTTTTTTAGATGCGGTGGTTATTGTGTCAACTGTTGTTCTTGCTGTTCATTCGTACGTATCTTTTCGGCCTTATTTATGTTGTCTAATTTGCATCATCATCTATTCGAAAATCTATTTCATGTTCATTTACTTGTGTTGTTATTCATAAAAATATGGTTAAATATTCCTTTTGATATTTTATCATTTAAGTTTTTTTTGTTTTTTATTTTATTTTGGTATATTAAATTTTAAAAAAATATTTTAATTTTTTTATATTTTTGGAGGGTGTTATTTTAGTTATTTTTTGCTGAAAATTAAATATATTAACAGAAAATTATAATATATCTATTAATGTTAATTAGTATAATAATGTGATATGTTAATTAAAATATAAAAGGATCGAAAGTAATATTTAACCTATAATTATTAATAGAGTTTAATCTCAATCTATTGTGAATGTAAAAA
>PYAF01002329.1:656771-683348 GCA_007407185.1 Glycine tomentella | reverse complement strand
GGGCTGTCCTAAGCCACTCCAAAGCTTTTCCATTCCATTTCTTTCTAATTCTACCTTTTACCTAAACCAAAGCAAAGGTCTACACCCTTGGAAACCTCACGTGAAGCACTAGTAATCCTAGGAGCAAGGATTATTCAATTTCAAAGGAGGAAAGCTGTCCAAAAGCTTAAGGAAAGCAAGGTATGGGGAAGTTTATGATGAGCTATGTTTGAATATTAAGTTTCTTAGTTATTTCATGAAGAACTATGCCTTGTATTCTAAGTGTTCGATGGATTGTCTTAAAGAGTTTGAATGGTTACATGGCTAAGTAATTTGGTTCTAGTTTAACAAATGAATATTGGATGAATAACTTGAACCTAATTTAATGAATGAAAGTTAGAACTAACCAAAAATAGAGAAAGTATGGTTATCTTAAAGAAAATAGTTGTTTAAAATAATAGTTGTTCAATAAAATATGTTAATATAAGTTTGATGTTGGCCGAAATTCTTCTATGTTTTCTTAAGTATATATGTAAAATTTGATACTAGAACTTGGTTAGAAATATGTCTATTTAATTTTAAAATGGTGTGGAACTTTGTGAAGAATCATGTTTAAGTAGCTTTCATTAAAAGTATTCTATGAATACAAGATTGCACACCATGTATTTGATAAGTTGTTACAATGAATGAAATATGTTTAAGTGTTGTTGGTTTGAAATCCTTGTTGTTGAATTTGAATTATATTTACATGGTTGGTTGCTTAAGCAAAAGTTATGAAATATTTCATGTGTTGTTGAGTGTTTCCATAAACGCACATCATATGTTTGATGAAATGTTCTAAAGAAACAAAGATGGATGAAGTATTGGAATCCTTGTGTTGTTAAATATGTTGTGATTATTTATGGATTCCAAGAGTTTTGTTGAGCTATGGCTGTATGCTTAGACTGTGGAGTAAAGCTTTTTGTGATATTTGAAAGAAGCTTTACGTGTTTTTTAAAAAGCATATGTCATGAGTTGTGAAAGATGTTGAGTTTTGAGAAGAAGAATAATTAAATAATAAAAGTAAATCATTCATGCATTTTCATATGCACATGCCTGGCGGGGGCTAGTCCGTGGAGTTGTTTGTCAGATAGCTGAACTGAGTCCACGCGTTCAAAGGAGTTATGAACTAGGGGGTAGTTGAGACAGTGAGGACCACACTACCATGATGATCACATGGGTGGAGGTGACTATCCTATGCGCCACTAGGCTACCCTGACTGGTTGGATAAGTTCTGTGCCACAGAGAGAGAGAGTGGGGCTATCTTGACTATGGTACCATTTATTGAAAACCTGAGATCTTAGGCATGCATCATATTAAAAAGATGAGCATGCATCTCATGCATCACATGATGAGTATGTGTAAGTTATTTTGAATACTGTATGTATTGTGTGTTCTTTTATAATTAAGGTTTTATCCCTCTGTGTTTATATATGTTTTATTCAAACTATGTTTGTCATAAACTTACCCTATGTTTGTGTCTATGGTTGACACCTGTGATGACCCCAATGTATTTGGGCGAGCAGGAAAACAGTGGAGCATAAGTTGAGAAGGAACTATACTTTGGTCTGTATTGTTGGACTGTACTTGATCATTATAATTAAACCGTGAAAAGAGAATTCGTTTATAATATAAACGACTAGTAGCATGTGCAAGCAAAGCGAAAAGAATTTTCATAAAATTTATAACTAATCTGATCCTAATCCAAAGTGGTCACAAGATTTCATCTAAAATCAATCAAGCATGAGAGAGTAAAAGGAGGCGTTACAATATGTGCGTACATGGTGGCGTGTAGCAAGGGACTGATTACGCCTCATAGCATCAACCACATTTTTGCAATATCGTTGTGAATGCTGACGCTGTTCGACAGCCGCCTGACCCCTGCCTACAAAATACTGAACCAGTCGGGTGTACGTGTGTTTCACAATAGTAGTGATAGGCATGTTCCTTGCTCCCTTCAAGACCCTGTTAACTGATTCAACCAAGTTTGTTGTCATGTAGCCGTATCTTCTCCCCTCTACATCATATGCACGTGCCCATTTCTCCTTGGGAATGGAATCAATCCATTCTGCAATCTCTGCACTGGTTTCACAAAACCGTGCTAATCCGATGTCAAAATCGATCATAGAGGGAGTATAACTTGCATAATAATAAAATACATTAACATAATTCAATTTACAGATTTATGTTAACTTAATATATCATAAATATTTGTTGACTCACCTAAATTCATGAGGGTCTTCTTCAATCTTGCATCCTTGAATCTTTGATTAAAATTACTAACAATATGACGCAGGCAAAACATGTGATGCGCATAAGATGGTTGCCAACCAGTATGACTCTGAACAACAAATATAATGCTCCGGTGGCGATCTGAAATGAGGCATATATTTTGCATACGGGTAACGTGGAACCGAATGTTAGAAAAGAAGTAATTCCAAGCTTCCAATGTCTCCCCTTCAACAATGGCAAATGCCAAAGGCACACATTCATTATTCCTATCCTGACTTGTGGCAATCAACAATGTTCCTTTATATTTGCCATATAAATGAGTCTCATTAACTTGAATGATGGGTTTGCAATAGTTAAATGCCTCACAACACTGTCTAAAAGTCCAAAAATGCGATGAAACACACGCTTTGCCCGTATCAATCGATTTGCAACGAAATAATCATTTGTTTGAATATCAAAATAAGAACCTGGTGAAAAACGAAGCATGTAGTTGCACCACCTGGGCAAGAATGAATAAGATTCTACCCAATCCCCATAAACCATTACCATTGCTTTTTGCTTCGCATACCAGGCCTTTCGATATGAAACTTTAAATCCATACGTATTGGTTATCCTTTCCTGAACCAATGCGACTGACACTGACGGTTCTTCCTTAATCATTCCTAACCAAGACAAAACGGTAACATTCACATCAACAACATACTTTTAAAACAACTATATTATCCAAATAAAGCACATTCAATAAAAACATACCTACTACTAGTGAAGCAATTACGTCAAAATCAAGCTGTCTGTGACCCTGTGAAATATGATCATTCAAGCAATTGTGTTTGCCACCCCATCTTGAAATAACCCACTTCTCACGGTATGTTGGTTTAATAACCCTAACCCTCCAACGACAACCATCATTATACGCAACACACCTCATAGAAAACCTGTCAGGCTTGCTCTCAACCATAGTTGCTTCTTGATGGTCCTTCATCAAGTTATGCTTAACTGCGAGTTACGCTTCCTTTTTCAAGTCAAATTCTTGTTTCACAAACAAATCATCCCCTATTTGCCATGGACCTTGCACTAATCTTGAACCCAAACCAGAACCGCTAAAAGAGTCTTCTTCGATTGTGTAATTCCAATCAATATGTGTATAATGAAGAATTCCTTCCCAGAAAGGAATCACCTCAGCACTTGCACATTCAAAGTCAGTTTAATAAACATTATCAGTCAAATCTAATAACAAAACAAATTCCTTACGAAAATTAATCCCCTCAGTTCATAAACATTCAATTTAACCCTGATAAACAATAACAATGGAATTACATAACAAAACAAATTCATTCCAAATAATTAATCACCTCATTACATGCACATTCAAATTAAGTTTACAAAACATATAACCTCACCTAATGCACATTCAAAAGTAGTTTAATAAACAATATAAAAAAATTAAATAACAACACATACATATATACATATATGCCTACATTCTCATTGGTTTAGTCAGGTAACAACCTTCAACACCTTGTTCTGGTTGACTAGATCTAGTCACATGCACACCAGCATCCTCATCATCATCCGACGCACTAGCATCCTCCTCAAGAAGCCGATCTTCTATTGCGATATTTTCATCATTGTCCTCTTCTTCATTGTCATCTATGACCCAAATTGGGTCATGTGAATCCTCCTCAGACACGTTTACCCCTCCGACTACATATGATGCCCCTCCGGCAACATATGATGTTGTATTATGTACAACTGCCTGGATGGGTAAAACAACATTCTCTACTTCTGTAAAATCCACGTACAACTCCAGAAAATTTTTCCTTGCCTGGTTGATAAATTCTTCCATTACCAATTCTATGTCTTCATCATCCACCATCTGAAACCCCAAGTAATGTTTGACTTGCCATAGTCTTTTCATGACTACAGTGATACATTGGTTGACATGTAGACTTAATTTTTGTCGTATCTTCTCATGCATTTCACTCACTGTTGAGGTTCGCTTCATACGGGTTGCTCGTGTATCCCCTTCAAAAACGACACCTCGTTGCCCGTCAACCTTTCTTCCATTAAAATATAAGATAACACGAACAGAATCACTACTTGAACTCATTTCTTGCTGTGAACAAAACAACTTCAAATATCCCTAAACAGTACAATGTTAGGAAATTTACAAAAGAGGCAAAAAATATGTTAACAAAAATATATCTCATTCACAACTAATACGAAAATAATTGTCTTATGTAATAAACCCTAAACCGTAAACCCTAAGCCCTAATCCATTTTAACCCGTAAACCCTAAACCCTGCCCACCAACACTTTAACCCTATACCCTAAACCCCAAACCCCGACATCCTAAACCCATGCCCACCGCAACTTAAACCCTAGATCCCAAACCCCAACACCCTAACCCCTAACCCAAACACCCTATACCCATGCCCACCGAAACCATGCACATCGAAACCTAGACCCTAAACCCTAAACCCCAACCCCCAACCTCCAACCCCTAAACCCTATACTTGTTGCAAAACACCATGTAACAATACACACCGAACCTAAACCCTAAACCCCAACACCCAACCCCTTAAACCCTAACACCATGTACCCATGCCCACCGAAACCATAAACCCTAAACCCTACCCCCTACAATCCTGCATCGCCAATACTCAACCCTAAACCCTAAATCCAAACCATTTAACCCAAACCCTAACCATTTAAACCAACATCCACTTAAACAATTTTCTATGAACCTTAAACTATGTCGCTAACAAATTCATATAGCCCTAACATTTTTCTAATTAAACAACATAACATAATAAATAAAACTGATATGAAAAATCGTAAAATCGCTTACTTGTTGACAGGGATTCGCTTCAGAAATATCCATGCACAAGTTCTAGAGAGAAGACGAGTAACTTTTAGAGAGAAGGTGAAAATCGTGAGTATGGTAAATAATAACATTTGGCACTTATTTATAGGGGAGGGGGCAGCTCAAACACGCCCAAGCCAGGTGTGTTTGACTGTCCCATTTATGTAAATAATTTTTGAACTACACCCTATTCGTAAATAATTGATTGAAAAATGCCATTTAGGTTCTTTTGCCAATATTTTCTAAAAGGTAAAAGTAAAATTAATATTGAAAATCAAATTAATCCAAATTACTTTAAATTGTATTGTGAAGATATGTCTCTAACTAATTGTTTTTTCAGTTTTTCTATTTTGGTAGTTTCTCTTTGATAGCTTGTTTTCTTGAGTTCTATAAAAACATAAGAGTATTTCCTTATGGATAAGATGCAGCAGTGAGGTCTCATTCATGTAATCACAATAAGAGCAAGATCAGTGAGGTTTCATTCATGTAATCACAATGAAAGGAATATCAAAGTGTACGAGAGAGATAGAGTGAAACTTGAGGATCCTTGATACTATTATCTCAACAGTGAAAGGACCAAGCCAGATTCTATTTATACACACAGATCTTTGTAACTCTTGCACCATAATAGATTAGTTTTGCTTCCTTCATGTGGATGTAGGTCCTTTGTGACTGAACTACGTAATTGCTCGTGTTCATCTTCTATCCCTTATCTTTGTTTGATTCAATTTCATTTATGTTATTAGCTTTTGTATGCTTGATGTTGTGGTGTTCTGTTTGCTGGTGTTGTAAATCAGTTCCAGGTTTAGAACCATAATAATTGGCATCGTCTATGGGGAACAAAAAGAAGAAGATCAACCATGTGTTCAACCAAGTTCAATATTGAAAAGTTCTCTGGGTCCAATGATTTTGGCTTGTGGAGAATTAAGATGCAAGCAGTCTTGATACACCAAGGATTTGGCAATGCTTTGAAGGGTGAATCTTCTCTCCCTTCAACAATGTTAGAAAAAGAAAAGAAAGATTTAATTGAAAAGGCAAAGAGCCTAGTAATCTAGTGTCTTGGAGACAAAGCTTTGAGGGAAGTAGCAAGGGAACCAACAGCTACAACAATATGGTTGAAGCTGAAATCACTCTACATGACAAAGTTAGTGGCAAATCGACTTTTCTTGAAACAACAACTCTATTCTTTTAAGATGATAGAGGAAAGAATGTTGTCAGATCAAATTGTTGACTTTAACAAGATTCTTGATGATCTTGAGAATCTTGAAGTAGAGATGGAGGATGAAGAAAAAGCTCTAATGTTGCTCAATGAACTTCCAAGCAGTTGTGAGCATTTTAAGGATGCTTTGTTGTTTGGAAGGGATCAAACCATTACCCTTGAAAAAGTGCAGTTATCAATTCAATCCAAGGAAATGCAAAGGAAATAGGAATCCAAGATTGACAACAATGCAGAAGGATTGAATGTGATGAGGGATAAATTAGAGAAGAGGAGCTCAAAGTCAAACAAGCAAAGATCAAAATCCAAAAGTCAATCTTAAAGCAAGTTCAAATGTTTTTCACTATCACAAGAAGGGACATTACAAGAAGGATTGCCCTAAAAGAAGGGGCAAAGATTCAACGAAATCTCAAGAACCAGGAGATGTGGACATTGCTCAAGTAGGTTATGAAACTGTTGATGTTCTGGTTGTCTCAAACTTTGATATTGAGAAGGATTGGGTTATAGATTCCTGTTGTACCTTCCATGTGTGTCCAAGGCGTCTACTTTGAATTCCTGATTTTGAATGAAGATGGATGAGTGCTGCTAGGAAACAATAAGCCATGTAAAGTCCAACGTATGGGTTCAATTCAACTGAAAATATTCAATGGTCAAGAAACACTCTTGACAGGTGTAAGGTATGTACCTGAACTTAAAAGAAACTTGGTTTCTATCAGTATGTTTGATGCTTTAGGATACACTACACAAATTGAACATGGCATGATGAAAATCTTTAAAAACTCTATGATGATTGCTAAGGGAATTAACATGAATGGTTTGTATATCCAAGATGGTTCTACTGTTATAGCACAAGTTGTTGTTACTAGTCAAAACCAACATGATGAAACCAGTTTATGGCATATGAGGTTAGGACATGTTAGTGAAAAAGTTCTACTTGAACTAGCAAAACAAAATCTTCTAAATGGTGATCAAATAGAAAAAAAAAAATTTATGTGATTATTGCATTTTAGGAAAAGCTAAAAGGGCTAGTTTTGGAATAAGCTTGCATGCTTCATTTAGACCTTTTGAATATGTTTATTCCAATCTCTGGGGTCCTGCAAGGACCATGACTCATGGTGGTTGCTCTTATTTTCTATCTATCATTGATGATTATTCCAAAGGAGTTTGGATATTTGTTCTTAAAAATAAAAGTGACACTTTTGGAAAATTTAAGAAATGGTATACTCAGATACAAAATAAAATGGAAACCAAGGTTTTGGTTGAGAACTAGAAATGGCCTTGAGTTTGTTTCAAAGCAATTCAATGATTTTTGCAAGAAATTAGGAATCCAAAGGCATAAAATAGTGACTAACACCTCTCAACAGAATGGCTTGGCAGGAAGGATGAGCAAAACCATCCAAGAAAGGGTCAGATGCATGTTACTGAGTGCGGGTTTACCAAAAATATTTTGGGGAGAAGTTGTTACAACTGTTGCTTACCTAATCAATAGATGTCCTTTTTCTGCATTAGGTTTTAAAATTGCTATGGAACTTTAGAGTGGAAAACCAACACATTACTCAAATTTGATAGTGTTTGGGGCTTTAGCATTTTCACATATCAAGCAAGACAAGCTTGGGGCTAGAGCTATCAAATGCACCTTTATAGGATATCCATCTGGAATCAAGGGGTACAAGCTTTAGAGGATGGATCCGGGTGAACCAAAGTGTACCATCAGTAGAGATGTAATCTTTAATGAAACCAGAATGGCTATGAAGGCTAAGGATCAACAATAGGCTAGAAGTTAAGGCATCAACTTATACATTACTGAAGTTGAGGTGGAGCTACCAACACAAAGTGTTCAAGTTGAGGAAACAAATAATGATCAGCAACCTAAACCTATAGTTAATGATTACAACTTGGCTAGAGACAGAGTTAAATTGTGCCTCCTAGGAGATATGGACAAGATGATCTAATCCGCATTGCTTTGAGAGTTGCTGAAGAGATTCAAGCTACTAAACCTAGAAACTTTAGGGAAGCCTTGAACAACAAGGAAAGTGAAGAATGGATCATAGCCATGGAAGAAGAAATGTTTTCTCTTGAAAAGAAAAAACGTAGATTCTAGTTGATCTACCAAGAAATCAGAGAGTGGTAGGGTACAAATGGATATTCAAAAGGAAAGAAGGTGTTCAAGGTGGTGAAAATGCTAGATTCAAAGCAAGACTTGTTGCAAGAGGGTTCTCTCAAGTTGAAGGGGTTGATTTCAAAGAAATTTTCTCACATGTAGTGGAGTATTGTTCCATTAGAATATTGTTGGTCATAGTGAATCAATTTGACCTTGAATTAGAGCAGTTAGATGTCAAAACTGCTTTCCTCCATGGAGACCTTGAAGAAACCATCTACATGCAGCAACCTGAAGGTTTTGCTAAAGAGAATGGGAAGGTCTACTTGTTGAAAAAATCTATATATGGCCTAAAGCAAAGTCCTAGGCAATGGTATAAGAGGTTTGATGACTTCATGATGAGGATGAATTTTCAAAGATCCAACTATGAATAATTGTGTGTACATTTTGAAAAGAGATGAAGAGGTGCTTTTGCATTTGTTGTTGTATGTTGATGTTATCTTATTGGCAAGTTCTAGCATGGATCATTGACAGACTCAAGGCTATGTTGAGCTCTGAATGTGAAATGAAGGAACTTGGGAAGGCTAAGAGGATACTAGGAATGAACATCAACATAAATAGATCAAAAGGGGAACTTTTCTCTCTCAGCAAAGCTATATAAAGAAAGTTGTTGAAAAGTTTAGAATACACGAGTCCAAAACTGTCTCAACTCCTTTGGGACAATATGCCAAGCTGTCGACCAAGGATGCACCCAACTCAGATGATGAAAGGAAAATGATGGCATTAATTCCTTACTCAAATGGAGTGGGAAGCATTATGTATGACATGGTTTGCAGCAAACCCGATTTAGCTTATGGTTAGTAGATTCATGATAGGTCCAGGACCAACACATTGGGAAGATTTGAAATGGGATTTTATATATCTAAATGGTTCATTACCTTCTGTTTAAAGTTCAAAAGGAAGATGAAAGTGAAGAACCTATCAAAGGTTACACAGATTCTAATACCGCTGGAAACATTGATACTAGGAAATCTTTATTTGCATATGTCTTCACCCTTTTTGACACTATTGTTAGCTGGAGATCTGTCCTTTAATCAATTGTGGCATTATTTACAACTGAGGCTAATTTTATTGCTCTTATAGAAGTTGCCAAGGAAGTTAGTGGATCAAAGGGTTGGTAGGTGAACTTGGGATAACTCAAGACAATGTTAGTGTTTTCTGTGATAGTCAAAATGGAATTGAGCTTTCAAAACATCAAGGTTACCATGAAAAATCCAAGCACATTGATGTCTAACTACACTTCATTTGAGATGTTATTGAAACCAAAGAGAATTTGGTTTAGAAGATTTCAACTAAAGAAAATCCTGCTTTTGCTCTTACCAAGTTTGTACTTGATTGCAAGTCGTCCAGATATAATGTTGATGAGTCAAAATACATATGAATGCTTGGATCACTATTGTATTTGACTGCAAGTCATCCAGATATAATGTTAAGTGTGTGCTTATGTGCAAGATATCAAGTTAATCCAAAAGAATCACACCTCACTGCAGTCAAGAGAATCATCAAATACCTTAAATCAACTCAAAAAGTTGGTCTATGGTATCCCAAAGGTGCATTACTGAATTTAATTGGTTAGTCATATTTTGATTTTGTAGGCTGCAAATTAGACAAGAAAAGCACAAGTGGAACATGTCATTTATTGGGAAGTTCACTAATCTCATAGCACTGCAAGAAACAATCTTGTGTTGCACTATCAACAAATGAGGCAGAGTACATTGCAGCTGGGAGTTGTTGTGCTCAAAGCTTGTGGCTAAAGCAACAATTACAAGACTATGGTGTTGAATTGAAAGAAATTCCTTTGCTATGTGATAACACAAGTGCTATTAACCTATCAAAGAATCCAATAATACACTCAAGGACAAAGCATATAGAGATCATATATCACTTTCTCATAGATCACATTCAAAAGGGTACTTGCTCAATTGAGTTTATGGACACAAATAATCAATTGGTTGATATTTTTACTAAACCCCTTGCTAGAGATGGATTCTATGTTCTTAGGAACATACTAGGAATTCTTGATGAATCTAATATCTGATAGCATGCTTATGATGTGTCAGACTACATGAAATTCAACTCATAAATTCATTATGTAACACATTTGGCTAAAATACGAATTCTGATGAATGACACTATTCATGCTGCATAATTGTCTGTTATAATCGATTACCTTTCGTATTAATGGATTACTTGATACTTAAAGATAGTTTAGAATAAAAAACTCTCTAGAGTAATCAATTACGCTTGTGTATTAATCAATTACTTAATGCTTAAGGGCTATTTCAAACTTAAAAACTCTCTAGAGTAATTGATTATAACCTCGAATTAATCAATTACACTAAGCTTAGAGGCACACTTTGCCTTGGAATAATCGATTATGAGGGTTCTGTAATCGATTACTTATGGTGTTTCTACAAATCTGCACATTTTTCAATGAATAATAACTGACATCTTATCTCCAAATTCAAATTTTGGTTCAGTGAATCCAGACACTTGGAATTCGAGATAGCTGTTATCAATATTTGAAAATTAAAATTTTAATCTTGAAAATCTCTATAAATTCAGATTTCCTTAGCCTAAACTCCTCACACCTAAAATTCATTCTTTCCTTTAGCAAAACTGATAGCTTCTAGTTGTGTTGTTCTTATTTTCTCATTTTCAATTGATGTTTAACCTTCACGTTTGCACCTTGAATTATTAATAAAATTTGCTTTTATATTTTTAAATCTTCCTTTATTTATTTCATTATTACTAGAATATTTTGTCTTTGATAAGCCAAAATGGGGAGAAAAATGATCATATGCATGCCGGGTACTAGGAGAAAAAGAAAATAAAGGGGATAAATTTAATAAACTTTTAATATGATTAAACTGAACAACATTGTTCTTTCTCTAACATGATATGAAATTACATAAAAAAGGAAGCAACACATATGCTTATGATGTATAGATTTTATGCAAAGAATACTTGACACTCGGTCTTGGTTAGAAGCTAATTCTTTTTTAGGTTTCAAGTAAAAGCTCCTGGAAAACTCTCTCCTAAGAAGAACACTAAGGATCAAGATGTTCAATTGAATTTTGGCATGATCAAAGCCAAAAATGGGGAGATTGTTAGAGTCAGGGGGAGCTCAAGAGGATCAAGAAGCTGAGTCTCTTAGGCAACAAAGTATTTAGGCTTTTTACGTGCCAATTCAATTGATTGGTAGTTGTAATTTGTGTAAGTCTAAGATGAGACTTCTTATGATCCATTGCATAAAGCTCATTCATGTTTTTACATTCATATTTTCATAAAAGCATAAGTTTTGTGAAAAAACTTTTCTGAAACATAAAGTTTTCATGATTGCATAAAAAACCAAGTGTTCCATGTTTAAGTTTTTGGAAAAACAATTTCTCACTAGTTTAATCGATTACCAGCAAATAGTAATATATTACTTAAGTTTTAAAGAACACTTTAATCAATTACAAGAGTATGGTAATCGATTACACTACACAAAGTCACATAATAGTCTTCCTGTGATAATCAATTACGATATTGTTGTAATCGATTATTTGGCACGTGTTTAGAACAAAGACTTCCTGTGATAATCAATTAATTCTGAAATAATCGATTACATTGCTCATTAATCTTTTTCAGAAAGTTCAAGAACACTTTAATTGATGAAATAAGTAATTAATCGATTACATAAGTGAATTTAATTGATTACATTAGTGAATTAATCAATTACTGGCAGTTACAATAATTTTCTATAAATAGATGTTGGATGTTTTGAAAAGATACAATGAATTATCAAAGTATTTTCATAAGCTTTCTGAAATAAGAAAAGATTCCAAGTGCTAAACTCTGTTAGACCCACAAATCCTTAAGCTTCAAGATTTCTAAAGAAGATTTCTTTTTGGGCAAGCTTTCAAAAGACGTTTTGGAAAGAAAGTTCTGAAGTAGTTTATTTCACCATTGATTCAAGTCTGGTAATCTTTTGCATACGTCATTACTAGATCATCAGCTGGTTTCTTTCTATACAACTTGGTTGTGAATTCTTTTGAATTTCTTTTTGTGTAACTATAACAATAATTTTTCTTAAGGCTTTTCTAGAATATGTGTTTCTAAAAGTAAGAGTAGAGATAAGTTTTCTCTATGTCTTGATCATAGAGATTCTATGTGAGTTAGAAGTCTCATTCTTGATCTAGGTGTGGTTGAGAGTGATTGTAAAAATCTTGTAAGAAACAAATTGTTATTAGTGGAACTCTAACTTGTTGGTTAGAAGAACTGAATGTAGCTTCTCTAGGTTGAGAAGCGAATCAGTATAAATCATTGTATTGACTACTTCATCTTTATCTTTTCTTGCTGTTATAAATTGTCATCCATTGGTGCTGCATTTCACAATCAACAGAAAAAGTTTTCGATTGCATTCTTTGAGTAGTGGTGTATGATTGGTTGAAAACTTTCTTGGATTGTTTTGTGATACGATCTTGTTAGCTTTGATTGTTTAAGAATTTTTAAATTGTCCAAGATCAACCAATTCACCCCCTCTTGGTTCCTGTGTTGTGTTCATATTGTTTTCATCTAATACCAGTTTGCAAGCTGTTAAGTTAGTTAGAAACAATTTTTTGATAATTTAGTTGGTGGCCAACAACTAATTCTTTTTTCAGTTTTTCTATTTTGATAGCTTCTCTTTGATAGCTTGTTTTCTTGAGTGCTATAAAAACATAAGAGTATTTCCTTATGGGTAAGATGCAGCAGTGAGGTCCCAATCATGTAATCACAATGAGAGGAATATCAGAGTGTATGAGAGAGATAGAATGACACCTGGGGATCCTTGATACAGTTATGTCAACCGTGAAAGGACCAAACAAGATTCTATTTGTACATAGAAATCTTTTTAACTCTTGCACCATAATATATCAGTTTTGCTTCCTTCCCATGTATGTAGGTCCTTTGTGATTGAACCACGTAATTGCTCGTGTTCATCTTCTATCCCTTATCTTTGTTTGATTCAATTTCTTTTCTGTCGTTAGCTTTTGTATGCTTACTATTGTGTTGTTCTGTTTGTTACTTTTGTAAATCAGTTACAGGTTTGGAACCATAACATGTATCGAATAAGATCATATTAAATTTTTAAACAAACTGATTGGATGAATAATTAAAAAAATCAAAGTGAGTGTATCGAGTATTTTTCTCCTCAAAATTGATTCAATCCAATCTACCATCATAATATTATCATTATTTGTGTGCTGCCATCAATTAAACATTGTTGCCACAATTACCACTTGGTTTTTTTACTAAGCGATTACCACTTGTTACTACTCAAATTTTTATTTTTTGTGCATATTACTGATATTGATGATATTGATGTGCAAGCTAAAAAAAAGTTACCAATTTTTGCAAAATAATGTCATTTTCTTAATAACATAATGATAAAATAGGCAATAATTTAAAATTTGAGTAATAAAATTTGTAAGAAATAAACTTTGTTAGTAAAATTTATAAAATAATGAAAGTTGAATGGTAAAATGTATAATTAAACTAAAAAAATAAGACTTTAAATTATTTTTTCCAAAAGGAAAGGTACATCAAATCTGATATAAGAATTGAAAAGTGTTGGAATTGATTCGAAGTAATTTGTATATTATCTGATTATAAGTTCAAGTTTTTGGTTTCTGAAATTATTATTTCCTTTGAATAATTTATTGTTTAATTCCTAATATTTTTAAGTGCATTATGTTGTTACAAATAATCTATTATTTATTGGAATGCAATAAGTAATTATTTAGGCGAGTAAAATATTTTTTTTTTGAGGAATCTGCTTTCGTTCTTTGAAAAATTCAAACAAAACAATAGATTATTTGTTTCTAATAATTTTTTATAATTAAATAATTGTTATGTGTTTTACTCGTTCTTTATTTCTTTTTGTAGTTATAAAACATTGTTTTTGACTATTATTGGGCCACCATGTCAACCAAAATGGTCAAAAGACATGATTGCTACAACCACACTCCATAAAGTAAGCATATTAGCTTTTATCATAATTGAAGCGCGTGAAACGAGAGGATGAAGTAGTAGAAGCCATACCAGACAATTTAACATCTCAATTACTCGAAGTACAAACGTGTCCAAGGTAGACTTGGTCAAAAGTCACCCAACTTGACAAATACCCTACTTCCGTCCTCAATTTCACAAAACTTAAAAAAACCGGTGATTAAATTAACGAAGATATTGATTCAACATTTAATGGATGAATTGTAGTTGAATTAGGGTTGAATTGATTTTATATTTTTTAATATTATATAATATTTTAAGTAATAAAATAATATATAATTAAAAAAGTAGGATATAAAAAATTATAAATTTGTAAAAATGATTAAATTATATGTTTTATAAGATAAAAAATTTAATGATAATTGAGAAAATAGTTTATAATTATGTGAAATATTTAAGAATATATTTTATATATCTGAAAAACATTTTAGATTAAATAATAAAATTTTAAAAAAATTAATTAAAAAGACTGATTCATCCCTAATTCTCTATTTTGATTTGAGTGTCTTCTTAAATGCCTCTTAAAATATTTGGATTGGTCTCCTCAATTCAGGATTGAACCGATCTATTTGGTCCCATCCGATTTTAGAAACATTGCTTTTAAATTTGATTTAACTATTTTTTATGTTCCTGTAATTTAGTATTTTAATTTATTCTTTGTCCTTACCATTATTATATTTCTTCATGTATTTGTTTATTTTTCATTCTTAAAGTATTTTATAACAATTTTTTTATTGTTTAAAGCACTTTTGTTACTATTTAAAGCACTATCTAAGATCATTTAATGAAAAAAATAAAATAAATATACTTTACAATAATTAAAACAAAAAATTATTAAAACAAAAAAAAACCTTAAATTATATAGACTAAAAAATATTTAAACTTTTAAATTTTAATTGTTTATCTTATTGACCTTTTCATGGTTTTGGCTTTGGGCGTTTGGATTAATTGGCGAAAAGAATGAAACAACTGAAGATAAAATGAAAAAGGGCATGCACTAATGCTCACAAATATTATAGTAATGATGGTTCGTAAATTAA
Source organism: Glycine tomentella (assembly GCA_007407185.1). Taxonomy (NCBI): domain Eukaryota; kingdom Viridiplantae; phylum Streptophyta; class Magnoliopsida; order Fabales; family Fabaceae; genus Glycine; species Glycine tomentella. Next base: position 667,785 of record PYAF01002329.1, on the reverse strand, counting down.
TATATAATTTTTTTTATCATAGATCGATATATTACAAATACGATAAAATAAATTATTATGTTTACAAATATCTTTAAAGTATTAGTTATAAATAGAATTTTTTTCTCAAATGATATTATATTGTCTTATTTAAAATAAGATAGAACATGATAACATGTTTTATAAATAAATAATATATATACAGACAATATAAAGATTTTTCATACTATTATTTAATCATATATAAGTTTGAAAACTGTATTATACAAAATGGTAAAATTATACGTGGTCATTATTTTGGGATCATTGTACATGTGTTTATCCTCTGTGTCGACCCTGCTAGAGTAATAATGTACATTTCCGCTCTCAATGTCAACCCTGTTACAGTGACAATGCACTTGTCCGCCCTCCGTGTCACCTTTGTTACAGGAGCGCGGACGTCAACCCTCAATAGCCGGGTCTTCTTAGCCAACAACAACTTATTTGTTACGCTTATTCAAATAAGCGTAACCACTTTATCTCCAAGAATATCTCTAGCTATCTTCAAGGGATTATCTAAAAGCTATTACTTATCTACAAGTAACAGCATATCTACAATGTACCATTATCTCCTATTTGAATTATATAACTGCCTGTGATTATATGTTATCTTATCAACAAATTAATTATCAAACAAAGGCCCAAGGCCCATACTCCACGCTATAAATACAGGTTCTCTTTAAACCTTTACTCATGCTGATATTCATCTGATACACACTCAGAAATTATCCACTCTCTTAACTCAGTTATTCTTTCATAATTGATGTACTTACTTGAGCGTCAGAGTCCTTTCCTTGTTTTGCAGGTCCCCCTCCTTAGCAAAGTCGACTCACCATCCAACGTGCAGAGTTTGGAACCCACTTGGACCCCGTCCATCATCATACGTGGAATTTCCAGATTTTGGTAAGAAAATTTGGTGTCCACCGTGGAGCCACGATAAAACATACTCTACGGCCTCGCATCCTCACAAATGACTGGAGCTTCTGTCAATGGTCAGTACGCGTTTCAGTAACAGACGCAGGACTCCCGTTGAGGTGTCAAACCCTCCTCAGACTACCATGACTAATGCAGACACCACCCAGAAACTCCAAAACCCCATAGCAGAGATGGAGTGAAGACACGAAGAAGAGATCTGGAGGCTAAAGGCTGGCCATGATTAGCCGGAGGCTAGGATGAGACATCCACAGGGAGACAAGCACTCCCCCCTCACGAGAAATGAACCAACTTAAGGTATCACACCCTCGACAACATGTCAACCCTCCAGGCGGTCCCAGTTCAACACAGGCATACCGTCAAGAAGGGCGGACAACAAGACGACATCCTTTTGTCGACTGTATTATGGTGGTTGACCTTCCTCCTGGGTGGAAATCTCTCCACCTAGAAAGGTACGACGACAACACCGACCCAGACGAACATATGGATGCCTTCCTCGCTCAGGCAAACCTATACACAAATAATGACGCCGTACTATGTCGAGTGTTTCCTACTTCTCTAAAGGGTACCGCTTTGACATGGTATGATGGTCTCCCCCGACAATCCATAGACAGTTTTGACACCCTTGTCGAAAAGTTCAATGCACAATATGCGACCAGCCAATCTCACAAGTTAACCTCTGATGCACTAGCCACTCTGCGTCAACCAGATGATAAACCTCTTCGAAGGTTCATGGAACGGTTTGGATGACTAAATATCCAGATCAGAAACCTCAATCCTGAGGTAGCATTACATTCCATGATGTTGGCCCTACGACCTGGCAAGTTCATGGACAGTCTGTGCAAGAAACCCTCCTCTATCATGGACGAGATACGTGAATAGGCTGAAGGTTACATACAAATCGAAGAGATGTCAAAGTTTCGAAACGAAGTCCGACAAATCAGACAAAAGCGAGAAAAGCATGAAGTGACGACCAAAGTCGACCTCCAGAGGCCAGACAAAAAGCAAAGACTGCACAAACAACAACTTCTCTCGAAAAGACCCAGGTACGAGACATACACTCCCCTAACGATCAATCGGGCTACAATCATGGAAGAAGCCTTCAATACAGAGGTACATGTGATACTACAAACTCCCCCTTCATCTCTTAAACCAGAGGCAAACCCGAATAAATATCGTTGATTTCATCGTGGCAACGAGCATAATACTGAAGAGTGTTGGGCCTTGAAAGACAAATTGAAGAACTCATCCAGGCGGGGCACTTGTCACGGTTTGTAAAAAGATGTGACAACCCCTCAATAGAAAACAGACATGGGGGACGATAGGGAGATCAATACAGAAATTGGGATGCTAACAGAAGAAAGGACGAAGCAGAAGACAAAGGGAGACAAAAACAGCAATAACCCAGACATGAGCGTCAACCCCCTCGCCAATAAGAGAACGAGCCTGCCCAACACATTTGAGGGGTAATCAATACCATCGCGGGCAGTTTCTCTCATGAAGGACCATTCAGACAGTCTCGAAAGAGGCACTTACATGCTATACGAGACATCGTTATAAACTGTGTTGATGCTGCCTCACCACGGAGCGTCCCTCCTATTACATTCACAGATGCATATTTTAAAGGAATCAATCCTATCAACCAGGACGATCCAATGGTCGTTTCCCTTATAATCGCTAACTTCAAAATGACAAAGATTCTTATTGATTAGGGTAGCTCTGTCAATATTCTGTACGTAAAGACTTTCCAGAAGCTGGAGATCTCATCAAACATAATTCAACCTCATCCTGGACTCCTCTTGGGTTTCGCAAGAGGAAGGGTAGACACTCGATGCTACGTGGACCTTATGACCACCTTCAATCAGGGTTCACTCTCGAGGAGTTTTATCATCAGGTATCTAATTGTCAATGTCGACACCTCTTACCTTGTTTTGATTGGAAGGAAAACGTTGAACGAGCTCAGAGCTATGGTCTCCACACCTCACTTAAAGATGAAGTTTCCTATCATGACAGGGGAAATTATCATCATAAAGGCAGATCAGAAGCAAGCCAGACAGTGCTACGTAGAAAGTTTGAAAGTGGCATCGTATCCTCCCAACAGGGAGCTAGATAGATACCGTCCCAATTCGGGGGATACTAGCCAGGTCATGGGCATAGACAAAGGGTCCACCCCCTACACCCTGACTGTCTATACAGCTCACCAGGATGACGCCTTCGATGTGGACCCGCGTGATGATAACGTCAACAAAGGACCAAAGCCAATTGAGGAACTCGTCAAACTACAGCTTGGATCAAAACTTGGGCAATGTACATAACTCAATAAAGATCTTATTGGTCATGAGCATCGTCACATAGCTGACATTCTTTGCAAAAATGCGAACCTTTTCACTTGGCAACCATCCGATATGCCAGGCATTGATCCTAGTGTCATATGCCACAAGCTAAAAATATGTACACAGGCCAAGCCAATAGCTTAGAAGAAACGAAATATGGGAGAAGAAATACGCAAGGCAGTGAAGGAAGAGGTCGAAAAATTTCTCAAGGCCAATTTTATCAGAGAGGTCAAGTACTCTACCTGGCTCGCCAACATTGTCATGGTTAAAAGTCCAGTGGTAAGTGACGCATACCGACCTCAACAAGGCATGCCCAAAGGACGCGTACCCGTTGCCCAACATGGATAGACTGGTCGATAGTGTGTCCGGGCTCCAAATCCTGAGTTTTCTGGATGCATACTCCGGATACAACCAAATCAAGATGCACACCCCAAACGAAGAAAATGCAACATTCATCACTCAGGACACCAATTATTGCTACAAAGTCATGCCTTTCGGCCTCAAGAATGCAGGGGACAAATACCAGCGACTTATGGACCAACAGATCGGACACAATGTCGAGGTCTATGTTGACGACATGGTCGTCAAGTCTCAGAGTGTAGCCCAACACGTAGCAGATCTAGAAGAGGTATTTGAAGAAGTACAAAGGTATGACATGCGTCTCAACCCTGAAAAATGCACATTCGGGGTGGGTGGTGGAAAGTTCATTGGTTTCATGATCACACACCAGGGAATTGAAGCCAACCCGGGCAAATGCTTGACCATTTTACAAATGCATAGCCCAATTAACGTCAATGAAGTTCATAAACCAAATGGAAGACTAGGGGGTTTATCCCGATTCCTCCTAAAGCTCGCCGAAAAGGCGAAGCCTTTTTACAGGTTGCTCAAAAAGACTGAACCATTCCTCTGGGGCGAATCCTGTGAATAGGCCTTTGAAGTGTTCAAAAAGATGATTGTTGTAGCACCTGTCTTGAGTCGACCTAGACCAGAGGCACCATTGTTTTTATACCTTTCAGTGGCGAACGAGGCTGTTAGCTCAGCACTTGTCCAAGAAGAGGGGAAACACCAACTCCCTATCTATTTCACCAGCCGCATGTTACATGACCCGAGAAATGCTATCAAATGATAGAGAAGATAGCCTTGGAACTTGTCACCTTTGCCAGACGCCTTCAGCCTTACTTCCAAAGTCACCAGGTAATAGTGAAAACTAACTACCCTATCAAGCAAGTACTGCGGAAACCCGAATCGGCAGGCAGAATGGTGGAATGGTCGGTTGAATTGTTAGAGTTTGACCTATGGTATGAGCCCTACAGTCCTATGAAGACACAGTTCATAGTGAACTTCTTAGCGGGATGACAAATCCACCCCAGACTGTTTGAATCTCTATGTATTATTCCTTAGGACCCTTGCAACATCTCGTTCGAATAAACCCTCAATCTTAATGTCAAAGCCTCTAACAATCAAGCCGAATATGAGGCACTCATAGCAAGACTTAAGCTCGCAAAAGAAGTCACAGCTAAATGTCTGAGGTGCTATTTCGACTCGCAACTCATCTAGGGATAGGTCGTTAACAAGTTCAAGACCAAAAAAGCCGTACTCCTCCAATATTTTCATCTGACCAAGACACTCATTGATAGCTTCGAGTATTTTGAAATGTATCATATACTGCGAGAAAGTAACACCAGGACTGACCTGCTCTCTAAGCTAGCCAGTACTAAGAAGATCGGGCACCTTAAGACCATTATTCAGGAAACACTCCAAAATCCCAACATTGACACCCAAGAGGTAATGGCAGGAGAAGAGGAGGAACCTAACTGGATGATCCCTTACAGAAACTTTTTCACTAAAGGGACACTACCGACAGATGAAAATTAGGCACAATGATTGAAGAGGATAGCCAACTACTACGTCATCCTTGATGGCGAACTATTCAAAAGAGGGCTGACAACACCTCTGTTCAAGTGTCTGGACTACTAACAGGTGAACTATGTCCTGAGAGAACTCCATGAAGGGATCTACGGTCTCCATACAAGGGGATGCTCCCTTGCCACCAAGGTAATACGAGCATGATACTACTGGCCGACACTCAGGACCGATGCCTTCGAGTTTACCTGGAGGTGCAAAAAGTATCAGGAATTTGTGGACGTCCCACGGACTCCCCGTGACAACCTACACACCATGACTTCTCCATGTCCCTTCACAATGTGGGGGATGGACATCTTGGGACCACTTTCAATAGCTTTAGGAATGGTCAAGTTCTTACTAGTAGCTATCGATTACTTCACCAAATGGATCGAAGTAAAGCCATTACAGGAGATAACTGCCAGCGAAGTTGAAACCTTCACCTGGAAAAATCTCATATACATATACGATATACCCTATGCTATTGTTACTGACAATGGTACGCAGTTCAAGGCACAGACCTATAAGGACTTTCTTACACAACTGGGTATCAAACACCTAATTACCTCTGTTGAGCATCCTCAAACGAATGGCCAAGTTGAAGCTGCCAATCGAGTTATCCTTCGAGCCTTACGGACCAGACTTGCAGGTCCAAAGGTCTATAGAAGGAAGAGCTCCCTAGCATACTCTGGGCCTATCATTGTTCACCTTAGAGTACTACAAATGAAATTCCCATTCGACTCACATATGGCACATACGCCATGATTCTTGTTGAACTTGAAGAACCATCGACAAGAAGGATGCTCTTTCGAGAACAGCACAACGAGGAAAACATGAGGGTCGAACTAGAAATTGTTGGGGAAGTTCAAGACATGGCCAGAATCAGAGAAGAAGCTGTCAATCTCCGAATGACAAGAAGATACAACACCATGGTTCAACCATGAACCTTTTAGCTAGGTGATTTAGTCTGGCGTATCCAGGGTGATGCCAGAAAATATCCCTGTGCAGGAAAACTTGGACCTAACTGGGAAGGCCCATTCAGGTTCGTCACCAACCTGGACAAAGGTGCCTACAAGCTACATGAACTAAGTGGTAAAGACATTCCAAGAACATGGAATGCTACCCACCTGAATTTCTACTACAGCTGATGCATTGAAGACCGAGTGGCGTAATCCTTTTCTTACTCAAGTTTTTTGTCCATATAAAAGACAGGGTTTTGGCTTGAAAGGTTTTAACGAGGCCTATTCAAAGAACAATAAGGTAATATGTACTTTAATTGCTACATTAATAAAACATATTTCTCTTTCTACATGTATTTGTGTAAATATTGCAGGAACATAGTTAAATTCAGGACTAGCACCTGACAACCGTCCAAGGTCTAGCCTTGACAAAACCCAGGACCATGTCTTCGTACTACTCTCCAAGATCTACCCTTGATGAGCTTTATAAAAATCCAGGGCGGATGCGTCTTGGTACTCTCCAAAAGTTCGTAAAACCCTAGGGCTTCCCTAGGTGGACTTTCAACAAAAACCCAAGACCAGCTCTTGGTACTCTACAAAGCCCAAGACCAGCTCTTGGCACCTTACAAAGCCCAAGACCAGCTCTTGGCACCTTACAAAATCCAAGACCAGCTCTTGGTAACTTACAGGTTCATAAACCCAAACTTTGGTAGACCGTCAAGGTTCATAAACCAAAGTCTTGATCGACCTCCAACTTCAAAATCCAGGATGGACGCGTCACTGGTCAGTCTCCAACGATTCGCGAAACCTAAGATCAATCCTAACCTGGACAAAACTCAGCATGGACAACTCCTCTGGTATCAGACTTGATAAACACATGGTATAACTATGTCTACCCTCAACATATATTACCATTCCTAAACTTTATCTTTGCAGGAATACAAGTTCTTAGGAACACAAAACCCAAGGTCCATCCTTGGTAGACAAAACCCAAGGTCCGCCCTTGACACTTCAAACCCAAGACATGCTTTTGGTACATCACTCCTTTAAAGCCCCGACAAGTGGGGCCACAAGATTATTTGTTTTTGCAGTAATAGGTGTCCAAGGTCTACCCTTGACGCTTCAAACCCAAGACACCCTCTTGGTACAATCATTCACTTGGAGCTTCAACAAGAAAGGCTACATACTTAGCCATTTGCGAAAGCAGGAATCCAACATTAGTTCAAGAATCACCCTTGACACTTTAAACCCAAGTTGCACTCTTGGAAATGCAATTGCTTCTAAGTATCAACAAGAAGAGTCCGGGGACCAACTATTCATCCTCGAACAACAAGCAAAACGGGACACTATCAATTAAAGGGTCTCAATTTTTATGAGGGAAGAAACGTTACTCAAGCGGTCTATTCTCATCATCGCATCAGATTCATAAATAGAAGACAACATACAAAACTGAAGACATAGAAGAACTGAAGATAGAAAAATATTCTCATTAATTTGTTAACATCTTACATGGCCTCCACGACCAAAAGTTAAAACAAAACATACAAAAGCATGACAACCTACACATTGACCCAATCACTAGCACCCTCTTCAGCAGAGTCTGTCTCCTCCTCATCGACCAAGACTTCCCCCTTTATATCCTTGAAAGGGTCAAACAGACCTAAGTTAAGATCCTTTGCAAAGAAGTCAGCTTGTCAAACAGCTTTGAGGAAGCCCTTCTCATGTTGCTCCACTGCCTCCCTTTTGTAGACGACTAGCTCTTCATCAAGCTCTTTGTTGACCGGCATCTTCGCAACAAGTCCAAGCTCAGACTCCTTCAGCTTCTCTTCCAACTAAGCTACCCTCTTGGGCAACTCCTCTTTCTCAGTAGTGACCTTGTCAACATTGACAACTAGGTCCATTTTATCCTTAAGCAAAGCTTTGCCTTAGGTGACCAACTCATCACCGTCAACCCCAATACGTAGCAACTTGACCAAAGCGCCGCCAACCTTGATAGAAAGCTGATGGTTGGACTTGACCATCTCAATAATGGCCACCACGACATTATTCAGCTTAGAGTGTTCCACCCTCCAGACTTTGCAGAAAGTTGACTTCAACTTGGCTAGCTCTCTCTCCAAGGAAGCAGCCTTGTTCAAAGCCTCTTGGTGCAGCTGCCATTTCTCCTCCAAAATAGCAACGCTCCTCTACAAGAAGAGCTTCACAACATCAGCAGAACGTTTAGGGCTGACTGATCGAATCAAGTTCTTTCCAAACGGGGTCGATACTCTCCACTCAAGCCTATGCCCTACACTCCACAGTGAGTCCACCTCCCTTGGAACATTTACAAACTCAAGGGAGGTGATAGGGCAAGAAGAAGGTGTCGACATAGCAGAAGGAGGAGGGGGAGGAGTAGGAATAGCGGCAGCAGGAGAAATAGGGGTGACAACAGTTAGAGCAGGAGCAGCAAAAGCTGAAACTGGTACCAAAGCAATAATCAAAATTGAGGTAGGAGCAGGATCTGGAATCGTAGCCTGGACAGCAGGCGGTGGAATAGGGGAAGCAGCAACAGCAGCCATCGCTGGAGCTAACGCCCATACAGGGGGAGGAGAGGTTGGCGCACGAGGAAGAGTCCAGCAGCCTCCCTCATTGCATGCAAGCTGCGAGGGGCTTGGGACTTCTTGTGACTAGACATCCTAGCATCATCATCCCTTTTTCTCTTAGCCAAATCAGAGGGGGATGAGCTGGGGAAAGCAGCAACGACATCAACGGGGTCGACCCTGACAGATGGTTGACCCTCTTCTCCAGTTGGAGGGGGAACAGAGGATGGTGGCACAACATCACCACCCACCTTCTTCATTAATGGCCTCCATGGAAAGTCACCCATGATACTTGCAAAGCACAAAAAAAAATCATAAGTGTCAAGCCAGATTATATACACACAAGAAGACATATATCCTTTCCATTTGTGATATTTCGTTACCCAAATGGGAAAAGAAACTTAACGACAATATCAAAACCATAATGGACAAAGGTAATCAAGTTGTCAAGTGGATTAATTATCGTCTAATGCAACAGAAGGGTCATCTGTCGAGGGCAGTGACAAGATAGCACGCTCATCCAGGGAGACCGGCAATAGCTCCAGGATTACCTTGTCCGACCTCTCCACCAGGGTTAGCAAGTCCTCATCGAACGACCTAAACCTGGTGGGTCAGATTGCCAATAGAATGGGAAGCGAGACTCCCCATCCTAGTTATGCATTAACGATAATCCATCTGCCATGACACCACTCTCGCGGACCTTAAAGAAACGATCCTTGAAGCAGCGGAAGACATTGGTGTCAACCTCAAACATCTTCTTGGAAACGCTGTGCAAGGAGACCCAAGCCACCTTTCCAGATAGTTTTGTTTAAAAGAAAAATAAAAAGACTTGAATACAATCGAATGTTCAAAATAGAGCACAAAATCTCGAACGCCTTCACCACTATCCAACTATAGGAGGGAAGTTGGGAGGGTGCCACGTTCAAGAAATCCAGAAGGGCACATTGGAAAGGTGAGAAAGGAAGGAGAAGACCAAACACCTCGAAGAGGCATCAATACATGAAGAAAAACGGCAGAGCGCCCGGCACCGCCCTTAGACAGGGTAAGTCATCACTTCCACAAGGATCGATAATGACCTTGCGGGAGTCCCCCAGGAGTTGTCATTTGTAGTTGACGACACATGGCGCTCACATGCGTCGGAGAGGTAAGAGATGATCGGTATTTGAAAACATCCTCCCTAACCCACTCATAGCCACGTACGGTCGGGGTGGAGGATGGCGATCAACATTGTGGCTGTGACGCATGCGAGAGGGGTCCTAGCGCTTATAGTGCCACTCTGCCTCACCCTTTCAGAAGTAGATCGAGGGGTGAGGATTGTAAACGGTTGAGGCTCGCCCGCCCTAAGGGCGAAGGAAGGCCTAGCCTGTTGACGAGGGTGAGAAGTGCCTTCACCAACCCGACGGGAGTTCGCCCTCCTCCTTGAAGAGGAGGACCCGTCAGAAAATCCACCATGGGTGTCCTCCTCCAAGGAGTAACCCACTGAAATAACTTCGCACATAAATGACTACTCAATCGAGCCCCCTGAATCATTGCCTCCCAGACCCAAAGCAGAATCAGAGATGGGAGATTCAAACATTTTCAGAGGAGGAAGGTTACCTTGAACAGAAATAAGAAAGTTTGAAGAACGTTAGGGAATCAGAAAAGCAAGAAGGAAGGAATGGCGGTGAGGGAAGGTGTCAAATATAACAGCCTCTCTCTCTCCTCTGTCTTTCTTTTTTCCTTTTCTCTGCTTCTGCCATTGATGAACTAGAGAAGCTTCTTAAACACTCAACCGTTGACCAAAACCCTTCACACCCAACATGAAAGTTAAAAGGAACTACTCAATGAGCTAGATTCCAGCATCACTTTTCTCTGAAAACCATCAAACAAAGAGATCCAGTTCTCTAGGGAAATTCACAAAGTTTGATTCTGATGAGAAAAGAAGGCGTTTTAAGGACGTTCAAGCTTGGAAAAGCTGTTCTCTAGCCTTTCCTTTCGATTTAGAGGTAAGAAACTCAAGTTTTACCGTTTGATTTGTGAAATTGTTCTTGGGATGAATAGTGACCACTTTGTGATAGGGCTGGAATTAGGCTTGGGTTCTTTAGAAAAGTATGTTCAGGAGGTTGTTCTGATGAATATTAAACTTTGAAACATGATTTTTGATGAAGTTTGATTTTGACTATGAGTTTGGTATGGGTAGGAAAAATGTTGAGTAAATGGAAGATATTATGATAGTTATGAGCCTAAGTGCCTTTACAAAAGTTGTTCAGAAGGCCAAATAAACGGTGAAAATGTGTTGATATATCTGTTTTAG
>PYAF01002329.1:629128-656671 GCA_007407185.1 Glycine tomentella | reverse complement strand
TGTTCTGATGAATATTAAACTTTGAAACATGATTTTTGATGAAGTTTGATTTTGACTATGAGTTTGGTATGGGTAGGAAAAATGTTGAGTAAATGGAAGATATTATGATAGTTATGAGCCTAAGTGCCTTTACAAAAGTTGTTCAGAAGGCCAAATAAACGGTGAAAATGTGTTGATATATCTGTTTTAGTCATGTTGGAAAATTGTTGATATATGACCTAGTAGATCATTGAATTGAGTTTATGCAGAGTCTGGGGGACTCTAAGATCTTGGTTAGACCAAGATAGATCCTATTGAGGGTCTGTGAATCGTCTATAAGGTGGTTAGCTCTGATAACCCTAAGATAGAGAACAGATAGGTTTTAATGGAAGGGAATGGCGTTTCCTTTAATTCTAACGGCTGAGGACCGTTATTGATTGATTGTTTTATGTCTTGTGTAGGGCGTGATAGTGATCTTGCTGGTGGTTGTGACCACGAAGCCGGGAGAGCCGGTATAGCACTAAGAGCAGATAAGCTCTTTGTTCTTGGGAGTGTTTCCCACTGTTGTGTTCCACCATACTCCGAGAGAGAGTTATGGTTATTGTATATCTTGATGCATGTATATTGAAATTGTGTGTTACTGTTTATGGAAACATGTATATGATGAGTTGAACACTGTGATAGTGTTGTTATGTGCTTGATTAGATTCTCTGGCCAGTAGAATTGAATTTAATAACATTTTATATATAAGCCCTGATGTGGGATGTGCCCATATTAATGGATGAAGCCTCCTCAGGCATGAGTAGTAGGTCCTGATGTGAGATGTGCCCATATAAATGGATGAAGCCTCCTTAGGCATTGACATATGTGTATGTATGTTATGTACATGTGATATGACTTGATAACTATGACGGCTAGTTTGGTAATGCCAATTTTGACATTATGTGCATGGAAGTCAACCAGGGGGAGGAAAGACCTTCAAGGACCCTGAGTTTACTGAGATTGTTATCTCACCCCTGTTGGGGATTATGTTTTGCAGGTGATGCTCAGGGAGCGGCTGATAGATCCCAGGGCAAGAGGCCCGAGTAGAGGGATATGGTTATGAGAGAACCTTAGGCATATAGTGAAGAGCATGTTGGCTCTATATTTTGATATTTTGATTTTATGCCTGTATTTTGGTAATGATGAGGGATATGTACAGTTTTGAGACATATACTTTGTATATTATGAGAATTCACCATATATGATGTACAGTTGATGTTGTTAATGATGCTTGATGACGTCATTTTGTTTACTGCCTCCATTTTAAGTATCTGTGATAATTGCTGCGCTTAACCATAAATCAATGTTAATGAACCGGATGCATACGGGTCGTTACATCAAACGTCCCTTCCATTTAAATGAGAGCGTAACTTGTAAGTTACAGGCAGGACGTGAAACGCCTCCCTCGCAGTCTGTGCCACAATCGATCTCCAATCACCCACCACCGCACTACTTCAGTACGTGTCCACTCCCTGAGTGACACGTATGCTAGAGTACAGCGCGTGTGCTTCACAAACCTGGGGAAATAACAAAGCACAATGTTTACTTTCAATGCTCACTCCAATGGTTAGATACTGATAGAAGTGCCCAACCTCAATGCTTCACTCGCCTGACATGTCCGACCTCATCTACAGAACCAATACATCCACCCTGGACATTTCAACAGTAACAACCCACACAACACACGTTCCGGTTGAGGGCTTGATATAGCTTCACATTTACTTTTCACAAAGTTATCAACATTGACGTCAGACATCACCCTTGGGGGCTCCTTGAGCTCACCATTTCTTTTATTTGTCAAGAACTCTAACCTTGACACTGGACATTCTTCATCAACACTCATTCATCCTCTTTCGTCTGTAAGCTGACTCAGAGGCTGGGGGGCTTATGTATTGTACAAAATGGTAAAATTACACGTCACCATTACTGTGGGTCACTGTACACATGCCTACCCTCCGTGTTGACCCTGCTACAGTAATAATGTACATTTCCGCTCTCAGTGTCAACCCTGCTACAGTGACAGCGCAGGGTGTTTCGATTAATTAGTGAAAAGAAAAAATTACAAAAACAAAAAAAAAAACCTTAAATTATATAGACTAAAAAATATTTAAACTTTTAAATTTTAATTGTTTATCTTATCGACCTTTTCATGGTTTTGGCTTTGGGTGTTGGATTAATTGGCGAAAAGAATGAAACAATTGAAGATAAAATGAAAAAGTTCATGCACTAATGCTCACAAATATTATAGTAATGATCATTCGTAAATTAATAAATAATTTTTTTATCATAGATCAATATATTAAAAATGTGGTAAAATAAATTATTAATGTTTACAAATATTTTTAAAGTATTAGTTATAAATAGAATTTTTTATTAAAAAAATTCTATTTATAACTAATACTTTAAAGATATTTGTTAAAATTTCTCAAATGATATTATATTGTCTTATTTAAAATAAGATAGAACATGATAACATGTTTTATAAATAAATAATATATACACAGACAACATAAAGATTTTTCATACTATTATTTAATCATATATAAGTTTGAAAACTGTACTATACAAAATGGTAAAATTATACGTGGTCATCATTGTAGGGTCATTGTACATGTGTCTACCCTCTATGTCGACCCTACTACAGTAATAGTGTACATTTTCACTCTCAGTGTCAACCCTGCTACAATGGCAACACATTTGTCCGCCCTCCGTGTCACCTTTGCTACAGGAGTGCGAACGTCAACCCTCAACAGTTGGGTCTCCTTGGCCAAGAACAACTTATTTGTTACGCTTATTTTTATTCAAATAAGCGTAACCACTTTATCTCCTAGAATATCTCTAGCTATCTCCAAGGGATTATCTAACAGCTGTTACTTATCTACAAGTAACAACATATCTACAATGTACCTCTCCTATTTGAATTATATGATTGCCTGTTATTATATGTTATCTTATCAACAAATTAATTATCAAACAAAGCCCAAGACCCATACTTCACGCTATAAATACAAGTTCGCTCTAAACCTTTACTCATGTTCATATTCATTTGACACACACTCGGAAATTCTCCACTCTCTTAACTCAAGTTATTTTTTTCATAATTGATATACTTACTTGAGCATCAGAGTCATTTCCTTTGTTTTAGAGGTCCCCCTCCTTAACAAAGTCGACTCACCATCCAACGTGCGGAGCTTGGAACCCACTTGGATCCCGTCATCATCATAAGTGTAATTTACAGATTTTGATAAGAACAAAAACTTTTTTAATAATCACCTTAAAGATAATATCAATATAATTTTTAATTACGAATAAAGTCTAACTTGATTTAATCATTACTTAAGTTTTTGTAAATTTTCTATTTTTGGAGTTCGACTTCTCTCTTTGAAAAAAGAATTTCTAATTAGTTCACAGTCTACCAGTTTACTCCAAAAGTGTAGGCCTATCAACTTGTTTCATTCTTCTTCTTTATTTTCCTTTAAATGTTGGAAGCATGAAAATATTTTAAAATAAAAATATTTGTTCTATTTTATTTCTCTTATTATATTTTTTTGTAGTGTGGGTTCTTAAAAGAAAATACAAAAAAGGGACATGATGCTAATGCTTTGTTTGTTTCGTGAATAATCATGGAGGGATCGATGTTACGTGGATAAACGATGGATTAATCATAGAAGGCTGGAAAGGGGCAAGAATGACAAACTTCATTCATTAGGATAAGTCTATCAAAGGAAAGGAGAGTTTTCGAAGTGGATCTCATGCACTATTGCTGTCCGTCTGAATTTGGATGAAAAAAAGAGAAAGAAACTTTCTATTTTTTATGTATATATTTTTATGATGATATTAGTACTATATAATTTCTGTTAGAAACGTGATTAATTTTTGTCAAGAGTCTTAAATACACGTGAATATTCTCCTCTCAACATGATTTATTCTATCATATTTAAAATTGATTTATGTATTCATATAACTAATAAATTACAAATCAATTTTCATTACAGATTTTACTTTCATAATTAATAAATAACAAATTATTTACATGACAATTCACTTTTATTTTCAAATATCATATCACATCAAGTGCATTTTTCTCTTAAAATATTCATTTTTGACTGTGTTCAGGCAAAGAATGTTTTTCCTTAAAAAATAAAAAAAGCAAAGAATGTTTGAACAGAGGGACTAAAATTAACTCCATTAAATTACAATGGCTAAAAAAATCCATTTTAAATTTGAAGGATAAATAAATTTATCCAAAATTCGAGACACTAAAAAATATTTAAATCTTTAAAATTCAAAGTATTTATATCATTTTACATACATATTTTTGTCACCTTTTACATAATTTGACATGTTAAATATAAAATAAAAAATATTTATTTTCTTTCATTATTTTCATACCAATTAATTAAAGAAACATTTCGCTTTCTACTTTCACTTTCCTAAATTAAATATTTCCGCCAAGACTTTGTCAATTTTGTTCTGTACCTTATCAAAGACTAGTGGCAAAGTCCAGTGCCAACTGTCTCTGACATCAGCCAAGTGTTTTAAGTACCCAAGAAATCAATGGTTATGCAGCTGACCAGAACAATTTCTATTGCAGACTAAAAGGTGAACAAAATAACATAATCAAACTCTTCAACACAGATGAATCCTTAAAAAGAACAGAGATGTGTCAGAATTTAACGAGACCAATTCTCATGCAGACCGAATATTAATATTCAAGGATTCATCCTTTATCTAAACCGCGTCGACACAGACTGATATCTTTCTTGACAAAGTAACTTCTGATAAGTGTTTTATAAAATTTAAGAAAGAATTACTCATTAAGGTAAATTCAGTGAATCTAAGTTTGTTCTTCCAAAATATTATCCGAAGAGACGTTCCACTTCCAACGTTGCCTCTATAAGTGTTTATAATATTGCTATGTAACTTCTGAGATTATTTAATAAAGAAATACTTATAGAAGCAAATTCAGTGAATCTAAGTTTTGTCCCACTTTCAAACGGTGCCTTCGATAAGTGTTTATATTATTATATCCCATTATCCCTAGTCATGTTCAATAACTTAAATATCTAACTCATGCAATGAAATCAATAATCCATTAAAAATCAACAGTCACCTATATTGAAAGTCAATTAAAGTCTTAACAGAAAAAACAGTTGGTAACATTTTAGGTGCTAGTACTCATTAATGCTACAAATCATCACCAAATTAAGGTGTTAGCCCTGCTTATTTGGAAATTGCATGTCTGCTTCTGCATTTTTCCCAAATGAACGTTCTTTTTTCGAATCTAGCATGTGGTTTCAGTGATCACGCCTCAATAGGTTCTTTGTTTCCCAAACTTGTTGAAACTATTTTACATACGGGCATGTTTTCATTCTTACTGAGAAGCTTCAAAGATGGATGAACCTCGATATCGCGCATGAATATTCTATCTTCAATATCTAGATTGCTCACATCCACAACAATATTTGAAGGAATGTGCTCAGATGGACCAAGAAATCTTAGACTAGGTCTGATCTTATTCAAAATTCCTCCTGTAATGGCATAAAAGTTTCAACCATATTAACATTAGAACAGAACATTAGAACCACAAATCCCCATGATATTAAATTGAATTTGCAACAATTGGCAACCGCCCCCTCCAAAAATAATGATATTCAGAGCATTCAGGAACTATGAATGTTGACGTCAGAAATTAGACAACGGCATATTTTAGCAAAGCATGGAATGTAAGTCAATTGACCCAACATAACAACAGTCTTCCCAAGGCATAACAAGCAAAAGTCATCAACCATTGAAAGTTGGAGGGCTGAACACTGATCTTCAACATACACGGTCAAAAAATATACTTTACAGAGTTGTAATTAATAGTAACTTTGCATAGTCAAAATGCCTCAAATTTTCCTTGTTTTCAAAATTGACATTATGTATGTCAAAATGCCCAGTTTACACTGGTCTTCACCATCCTTCCACCAGTTTTTCCTTGTTTTCAAAATTGGCATTATTTATCTGGAAAGGTTGACCATTCAATGAATAAACTTTAAATGCTGATGAAACAGTGTGTTTAACCTATAGCTATCACATAGCCTCTAGGTTATTACTTTTACTCAGCCTACCACAGGAAAAACAGAAGAGCATGAGAACAAAAGGAAAAAAAAAGTTAATAAAACATATACACACTTCATAGGACATCCTACTACTGTATTTTAATCAGAAATGTTTTTGAGAATGATGAATGATCTTCAACTACAATGTTTGAGAAGACATAAATGTCCACAAACAACAAAAACAATTAGCAATAATACATATAACTGCTCTGTAACTGCAAGAGAATAGAAGCAATGGAAGTCTATCAACGGGATATTCCTACACAAAAGCATTTCATACAATCTTAAAAATTATAACAAACCAGCCCCATGTATGGTTATATATGTCAGAATCATTAAGCAATATCAAACCAGTTATGTCTATTTGGCCCCTATTATTACTTGGAAGCAAGCAAACACAAAGTCCTTTAATGCTTGACTTGGGAAGTTATTTCCTAAAGGCAAGCGTTTGGAATTTCTTGATGGATTGGCGACCAGAAAAATAAAAAAGGATCCTTAGTTTTCTACTTTTGAAGCCAAAATTTCAAAGATATAAAAGGTTAAAGACTTATGTAGCTATCAAAGAAATATGTCATTTTGTTAATTGCATAAAAACTTTCGAATCGGTAATTTATTTGATTGATTTGATGAGTATGAGCACCAAACTTCCAGTTATAGTATCTCAAACAGAAACAGTTCGTTACAATTGAAAAACTGCAAACATTGACAAACAGTTTCGTGTTTGGCAATATTTTCACCCATAATTGCTATTCTTTTTTTTCCCAGGAAAGACAAAATAATTTAATAGTTTAATTTAAACACAGACAGCGTAAAGGATTAGCTGGAGAACCCGTGTTCAATTCTTGCCATGTACAAAATTCCCTTGGGTCAGTAGCAGCTACACACTGTGAGGGAAATTAGTCTCTGACCTAGGACCAAAAAAGAAAACAGTGAAAATGATACACTGTCATCCGATCATCTGTCACCATGTATAGTAAGATTGATGACTCGCCTAATAACTACTTTAACCCCTTGTTTGGTAGATGAGAAATTAGGATGGAAGGGTGGCTGCAAATAATTTGGTGTGTTTGGAAGAGGGGAAATAAGGTGAAAATAATATTAAAAATGGTGGGACTCACCTCATGGTCACAGTACTATTTTTCACCAATTTCCACTCATATCTCTCTCCTCATCTCTTCTCTATTTTTCTTCAACAAAACACCTTTAATTTCCAATCTATTTCTCACTTATTTGCACTCATCCTTTTTATTCCCATCCATCTTGTTTCTTTCCTCTCCAAACAGGACCTAAAAGTCACTTTAAAAAAAAAAAAAACTAACAGTAGATAAAAATTAAACTAAAAAAAATATTTCAGTAAAGCCAGAGTCCTTTGCTAGGAAAACACTAAATAAGGCATACAAAGGATTATCAGTATTGATTATTTAAGCATAGAGAGCACCACATAAGGACCATGTTTGCATGCATTGCATATTTCATTTCATTAACTCCTAAACCCAAACATACACAGTCAAATACCTATACATTAAATTCCAGAAAAATCAAATCAAATTAAACGAGTTACCTTTCTGAACACCAGGACAGGCATCTTCCCCTTTGAAAACAACAGGCACATCCACCTTCAATTTCATTCCATCCTCAGCCCAAACAAACACCAAATTCAGAATCTTCCCACTCTCTTCGTCCCTATGAATCTACATAACCGAAAACCACAACTCAAAAAATAAATCATATATAAAAAAACTTTAATTACCCATTTAGTCCCTGTAGTTCCTATAGTTGCACACACTTTATCTTTTATAGTCCCTATACTTCAAAATTATCCGTTTCAATTCCTACACATACAGTTTTTAATCCATTTTAGTACTTACTATATATATATATATATATATATATATATATATCATTTTTATCCCTTTTAATCCTGATCATCTAATTTCACAAGAATTAAAACTAAAAAAGATTATTTTTAATTAATTTTTTTATTTGCAAATGTTAGTTGTTAGTTTTGTTAACCATCCTTCTCCTTTCAACCACCAGCAAATCTTATAACTCCATGATTTTTAAGTAATGGTGACTAAAAGATAAAGTTTGTATAACTATAGGATGAAACGAGTGATTAAATCATTATAAAAAAAAGAAAAAAAAAACCTTGATAGGTAACACGGTTCCGGATTCGAGCAACTGTGAGGATCCGGAACCGGCGCGGATCTGGAGCGGGAAGCGCGTGGAGCAGAAGAAAGGCGCGTCGGAAGAGTCGAGAATGGCCTTAATCTGCTTCTTCTCGACGGTGAGCAAGTGCTTCTTCGATTCCGAACGAGCGTCGGGGTTTTTCTCCAGAAGGTTCTGGAGGAAAACGACGCAGGGTATTCGACCTTGCGTTCGGTCTCTCGCCGAGACTTTGCTGCCGCTACACTCCCTTGGGATGGCTTGGATCGTGTGGTAATAATTGCTGCGCTGGAAACCAGACGAGGAGCCACGGCTCGCCGCCACAATTCGAAGGTGGCCGGCGGCGGAGCGCCACCACTGCGCCGCCATGATTGTTTATTGTCTGTCCCTCCTCCGTGTAACGCGAAATGGGGGTTTTGAGGTAGGTTTTAGGTTCCGGTCTGGGCCTGTTTGGGCCTTTGATTTACTTCGTTCGTTAAATGGATCTGGGCCTTAGTTTTGTTTAGCACTTTGGTCAGTTTTTATTTAGTTTAAATAATTTTTCATTTATGTAAATTAGCATTTTTTTCATTTTCGTTTTGGTAAATTTTTTTATTTATTTTAATTATTTCAAAATATATTTATTTTATTTCTTTCCTTAAAATAATTTAAATAAACTTTTTCATTGTTCAAAGTACTATCTAAAATATCTTAAAAATGAAAAATAAAATAAACATATTTTATAATGATTAAAACGAAAAAATAAATTTAAAAGGACAAAAATAATAAAATGTTAAATATAGAGAAGAAAAATATATTTATTATTATTTGTTTATCTGAAAAACAAACTCAGATAAACATATTGGATAAGTATGTTTAAACTTAAAAATAATCCTTTAAAATAAATATTTTTTATATGAATGTTTTTTTAGAAGTATATAGGATTTTTTTAAAAATAAGCATAAAACTATCTTTTTTAAATAGAAATAGTTTAAACAAATACATTAAAAAATAAAAAACTTATTTATTTTATTAAAATAAGTGTTTATTTCAATAAATAAATTTAAAAAATGAACTATTATTATGTGAAAGGTGGAATTCGTTTTTGTGTTATAAACTTTGTATGGGTTTATCAAATTTTTAGGTTTTTTTTCTACCTCAATGTGACTTGAGCCTGAAAGAAAGAACCCATTTTTTTGTTATGAATTTTGTAAGGGCTTATTGGATTTTACAGTTTTATCTTCTATTGTACCTCGCATGAGTGTGAAAGAAGTAAGCCGTTTTTTTTATAAATTTTACAGCGGCCAAAATAAGTTGACTTTTTTCTATTATCAAACGAAGTATAAAACTATATATCAAACTTTTTAACACTATTCATCTGTGATAACTGATTTTAACTTTTGATATTGATTGTAGTTAATTAACATGAAAAGTTAATTTTTCACATTAATTATAACTATAATTGATATAAAAAATCACTTTTCCATATTGATTATAATTAAAACAACATTAAAAGTCAAAATCATCTCTAATAAATATTTTCAAAATTAACTAATTTGATATATAATATATATTTTTGATCTTGTATTATAAGATAGATCTCAAAAGATATGAAAGATGTTACTCTAGGTTATACACAACTTTCAACTTCTCAAAAATTGTAAATTTGATGTGTATTTATGAGTTCGGATATATAATTTTGTTTAGTTTACTTGAAATTGGGTATTTGTTACCTCTCATTTTTCTCCTAGGGTTGAGTATTTTACATATATTCATGATTGAGTCCGAATTTCCAAATTAATTAAAAGTGCTTTGAATTAAATCAAACCTAATTTACAAATAAAAAATGAAGCATTTCAGATTATTTACTAATACCAATATCAAATAGGATAAAATGATTATGCATAGATAATGTTAAAAAATTTATATAGTTATATCTAATTATAACTCATTATATATGATCAATTTATTTATTATTAAAATAATTATTTTAAAAATTTAAACGGTGATTTCTGATTGAATAATAGTATATGATTATTTTATACCATTAGTGCATAAACATTAAACTCTATCAAATAGTTTATTTAACTTTCTTTAAAAATTTGTTAGCAAACCTTTAACCTATTTGTTCTACCCTCTTACTCTTTGTTTTAATTATTCATTAATTTTATTTCTAATTTCATAAATCTTCTCGTAAATATTGTTCTTTTCTTTATTTCTTTACTCTAATTTCCTTTATTTTCTTTCGCTAACATTTCACAAAGTCTTTGTGTACTATATCTATGCTTGTGCAAGCTTGAAGATTAGTAGGAGTCTCAACCACTGGTATCGAGGGCTTTATTATTCATTTGTCATTGGTTGAATATTCACCACTCAAATTAGTATTTAGTTTGGTGGATTGGTCATATTGAGAGGGTTTATCCATATTTGTGGTCAATTCACAAAATCCTTATCCTAGTTGTGATGACCTCTAAAACTTTTTTTTATATTTTTTTTTATCGAGGCATTATTAAATCCTAAGCAAAGGTGGTGATCATCGAGGATGGTGTTTGACCAAAAATTGTTTGTGTTTTAAATTAAAGTTAAGAAGTTCCAGAAGAACAACTTAGTTTAATGAAATTGATTATTCTCTAGCAATGAATTAAGACGTGGAAATACATTATGCAAGTTAATAATCAACAATGTAATTTTTCAAAACTTCATGCATTGTTCATGGAAAGAAAATCATGTGCGTACTTTGTATTCTATTATGAATTATGTAACAATTGATATTTCTAATAATTTAATTATGTAGTTGAGCAACACTATGCATTGAATATAATAGTTCAATATTAATTTTGATTATGTTATTCCTATTTTGTTATTTGATTTATTAGAGTATTTAAGTGATTATTTTAATGAGTATGATTGATTTCTAAACATAGGTTAAGTTTGGGAAACTATGTTATATATTTTGTGTACCGCACAAATGAAATCACCCAAATATCATGCTTGTAGGTCACGTGGATACATATACTAGTTTATATAATACATAATTACTAAATATAAGAGATGATAAAATGTAATGGCTCTTGTATATGGAAAGAACCACCTTGATTTTAACATCCAAAATATTCAAAAGTCTGTCTCAGTTCTTATGTTCAAAATCTTCATCTCAAAGTAATGGCTCTTGTATGGTACTTATATATAAGAGATGATAAAATGTATAGAATTAGAGTGTTCTTATGCTTTTTTATAATAATCATATTATACGTGTCAAAGTGGTGTTTCTCATGTGATCCATTGTGAGAGGGTAACTTTGTGCTAATCTCTTGATTAACATTGTCTGTTAGATTGTTACTAACGAATTATAGTCACAATTAATCTAGTGCTTTGCATATGCATGAGTTCTTTTGCAGAATCAAGAAATTTCTCAAACTGAAAAGAGGATTGGGCTTAATAATAGATAATAGGCTGTTATATCCACTCTCCCTTATACTAACTCCTCCCCTTCTTTTTTACCCCCAAAATACCCCATTAAAACACACTCCCCTCATCTCCTTCTCCCTCCTGTATATATAACTCATCCAGAAAAAGAAAACACACTGTAGCACATAGATATCAGAAATACTATCGTGCCCGTGAAGGGCTAGGTGGACAATATTACTATCATGATACCACATGCTAATAGAGTGTATATAATCTATATGCATATTTTTAGTTTCTAACCAAACTCTTTTTCTACTGCTTTGAAAGACATGCCTTCGTCATGAGAGGGGATCCAATATTTTTGGGCTGTTACTTCCTGCACCTCCAAGTTTCTTCTTGCACCCTTTCTAGAATTTTTTTATTACCTTCTGGATTGGAAAATCTGGAAGCCAAAAAAGGGGTGTATTCCATAATGTAAATTTATATTTCAGATCGACCATTTCGGAAACCATAAGAGAGATGCAGGAAGCAATATCCATATTTTTTGTTGTTGTATTATACCTGTTGCAGTTGGTTTGTTAATTGAGCCAAGGCCCATCCATTCATTACTCACATAGTTACACAGTGTAGGAGCGTTTAGAACCGAATCAAACAAAGCGTAAAATAAAAAACCGCAGATAGTAGAAAAATCGAAGGGGATCAGTTTGGTTTAGTTTTTGTTTTTCCCAAACCATGCAATTTGATTTGGTTTTTGATTTGACACGCGAAAATCAAACCAAACCAAACCAAACTAAAATGTAATCATTAGATTAATATAGTACTCATATTAGTCATTTACGTATACGATAATGTAACTTTAAGTTTATGTGAAAAACAACACTAGCACTCAGTCTAAATTTAAGACTAAAACACTTAACACTCTATCTCTCCTCTCTCATGGAACCCTAAACATGAAGCTTAAAATCGCTTTCCTGTGACCCTGTGTGTTTGCGGCGGTGACTCTCTTTGTCGACAACACTTACTATTTTATTTTTTTAAGTTTAGCCATTAGAACTTGAAAGCAAATATTACGTATTGTGTTTACTTTTAAGTTTAATGATTTATTATTTAAGTTGAATGATTACTTTTAAGCATAATGATTATTATTCAAGTTAAAACCTTAAGTTGATCATTTATACTGTTGATTGTTGAACTAGCTATTATTCAAGTTTTGTCCAATTGTAACAAACTTCATTAATATTGACTAGCAGAATTTTCAAACCGTAAAAATTGAATTGAACCAAACTGTAAAAGATTGGTTTGATTTGGTTTGAATTTCATAAATAACCTAAATCGAACCAAATTGCATTACACTTAATTTTCTTATTTGATTCGGACTAATTTTAAGCCAAAACCACACCGTGAACACCCCTTAATGACTTGGCCTTTTTTCTTGAGTTCCGAAAAATGCTTTACATATTCAAGCGTCCATGATACAAGGTTGTTGAATACAGTGAAGACTGAAAAGTGTACAAGACTCCATCATGAGCAACAAATCGAGAAGATTTATGAAGAGAAGTAAAATAATAGATTAAACAGTAATTAGTTCTACAATCTGCATTTTAGTTGTAACATTGTGGAACATGGTATTCAATGAGATGGAAGCCGTGAACCAGGAGGACGATGTGTTTTTTATTTTTCCTGGAAGAGAATTAAATAAAAGATAAAATGATTATATTTGGCATGACATTTTAGCTTATTTTTAGTTTTTTTTTACTAAATGAAAAACTTGTTTGACTATTCAATAAACAAGTTTTTTTTGTAACTTCTAGTGTTTTTTTAGTAACGTTCCTTAAAATGCTAGCTTTTAGTTTTTTATATTTTTTTATTCTTAATATATTAATCATTTTTTAAATAAATCATGATTTTATTATTTTTATGTCATTTTACATTTTTCAGCTATTTCAACAATTAATTTTCTTGAAAACTTATAATTTGATGAGCTAATTTTTCAGCGTCCAACTTTCAACTATTAGTTAGTTTTTTAGCTTCTAGCTAGCTTTTCAGCTACTTCAGCAGTTGATTTTATCGAACACTCAACTTAATAAACTAGTTTTTCTGCTTTCAATTATTTACCTTTTCAGCTTCTAACTACATTTTCAGTTAGTTTTGCTAAACATAGTCAAAGAGATGATATGAGTATAATTAGCAAGATAGTTTGGAGAAAAAATGAAAAGGGGAGTGAAATAGCATAAACCTAGAAAATTGGGTCAGCATGTTTGGTTTCTTCTTTGCTTAGTGGGCTGAAATGAGTCCGGTTAGGTCCAAAACAATTTTTTTTTATAATTTAAGTTAATATATGCATACTTTTCTAATATGTATCAAATTAATAAATAATACAGTTAGTTTTTGAAAATAGTTTCATACCATATACACCGAGAAATCTTCCCATCACACACAATATATATAAATGAAAAAATGACAAGAAGAAGAATAGTATATAGCAACAATGAAGAAGGGTTGCTTATGGAATTAGTGCTAAAAACTTATAGGTTAAATAGTCATTTTCATCCGTAAATGTGTAAAGTGCTGACAAGTTCGTCCACGAAAAATGAAAATTCAAATTTTAGTCCCTGAAAGTGAAAAAGTGTGACAAATTCATCCATCCGTTAATTTTCATCTGTTACTAGCCTATGTGGAACAGAGGGACAAAAATGTCACAAAAATAATTGTCAACGTGGCTGCTGAATGGCGTGGAAGTGTTGGTGGTGACATGGGGTGTGGAGTTTGGTGCGGTTGTTGCAGAGATATTTTTGTGACTTGGGGGTGGGGACGAGTTGACACGGCGAGTCATAACAGTGATGGGGGGAGAAGGAGGTGGAGTGGCGAGGGAGGAAGGCCAAGATGGAGGAGGAGTAGCTATGGTGGAAGGTAGAGCATTTGACCCAGAGGAGGTTGCTACTGGTGTCGATGACGACAAGGAGGTGCTGGGGAGGGGAGCCGAGGCAGAGGTCGGCGACAAGGAGGTGGGAAGGGGAGGGGAGGGGGGTGTGAGGAAGTAAGGGTAATTTGAGGTACTTCGTTGTTGAGGTGGAGGAATAATGTGGGGGAGGGGGGCGAGAAGCAGGACGAAGAGGGAAAAGAGAGGGGTGTGAAGACATTGTTGAAGGGGTGGAGAGGGAAGAAAGGATAGTGGAGTGAGAGTGAGTGAGAGAGAAAGAGGGAGAGTGATGAAAGTGAAGAAGGGAGATGATGAACGAAAAAGAGATCAAAAGATGGTTTGATGATGATGCTACGCATTTTAGGGGGTGTATTGTGTTGTGGAGGATGTACTTTCATATGTACCTTTTCTGTTTAAAGATTTTATTCACAGTTTTAAAATTATATTACATAGAAGACTTAATAGTTTTGTAACATTTTCGTCCCTTTGTGTCATGTAGGCTCTTTCATTAGCGGTAAGGAACAGAAGTTAATAGATTGATGGATTTGTCGCAATTTTTTTACTTTTGGGGACTAAAATTTGAATTTCTATATTTTGTGGACAAATTTGTCAGCGCTCTACATATTTAGAGACAAAAATGACTATTTATCCAAATTTATAATTACATGGATTCTCGATAATTCAATAACCTATGATTCATGTCATCGGTTAATTATTTCTGTAAACATTCATGATTTGATCTCTCTCATACGTGGTTGAGAATTTAAGATGAATTAAATAATCATTAGTCAGATAATCTATTTTAAGTAATAATTAATAACAATCACAATAATAATAATAATAATAATAATAATAATAATAATAATAATAATAATAATAATTATTATTATTATTATTATTATTAAATGAATAAATTACGAATTGACTTGATTGATTGATTGATTCAGGAGACGGTGAAGAAAGAGGAAAAAGATGTCGTTGTCATCGTCGAATTCACCATGGGCAGATTGCAAGCTCTTGCGGCAAAAGTGCATGCAGGAGTGTTTGTTCACGCTGTACTTTCTGTCGAACAACTCGCAGCGGTTCGCAAGGCGTGCACCTCGTGTTCGGCCTCAACAACGTGTCAAAGCTGTTGAGCGAGCTAAGCGTGGCGCAGTGCGACAACATCATCAAGTAGCTGGCATACGAGACGAGGCGCGTCTACGCAACCCCATGTACGACTATGTGGGCTTCATCTCGCTCCTACAACAACGACTATTCCCAATGGTGATAGAGCTCCACAATGTGAAGAAGGAGTTATAAAACTACCTCAACCCCAGGCTATGCAGGTTCTTTTAGCCAATCTTGGAATGTTGCAACATGGTGGTGTTAATGTTGTGCCTCATTTGCATCAACCAATGTTCAATGTCGTGCCCAACCATGTTCTAGTTGAACACGACGTTGGACAGATGGTGGTTTGGGACCCACAACAACATGAGTTTTTAAAAGCTCAACAAATATTTCTCTCAGATAGGGATCATCAACATCAGCAGCAACAATAACATTTTATGCTTCGAAACTACGAACAACAAGAATTTATGAAGTTTAATAGCGGGTTTAAACCTAGTGATGGTGTAGGGTTTGGGAACCTAGCAAAGTTGTTGTCTCTTTCTTTGGCTCTTGGATATTTCGAGAATGTTGAGTCTTACTAGATGCAGCAACAAGAGAAGAAACATCATCCCATCGAGGCGCAGTTG
The DNA here is from genome assembly GCA_007407185.1 of Glycine tomentella. Lineage (NCBI taxonomy): Eukaryota > Viridiplantae > Streptophyta > Magnoliopsida > Fabales > Fabaceae > Glycine > Glycine tomentella. The sequence continues at coordinate 640,337 of PYAF01002329.1, read as the reverse complement.
CTCCTTTCGTCGTAGCATGAGTCACAGGGACAACGTTAGCAACAACAGTGTGAAAGTGAGGATATGAGGAATGTCGTTCCTGCTTGATTTGTCAATCAAGTAGCTATGATGTCCATATCTCACCTGCGTTTATCACTATTCAAACAAGCTAGGTACATGGTTTCTTCGATACATTTTTAGTTTATATCTCTCTCACCTTAGAGTGAACACAAATTAAATTGTTTGAGTATAGGTTTGCATTTAACAAGTTTTTTTTCTCTCCTTCTTTATAAGTACAACAAAGATTGCATATAGTTTTATAGATGTGTGTTATTCTTCAATTAGAATTTGAATGTTACTTTAATGACGAGACAAAAAAAACTTTGCATAATACCGAGGTAAAATACTCTAAGTATAACTGAGCAACAATATATACAACTCCTATAAAATTACATGTAAGTTTTATCCTCTTAAATATTAGTAAAAATAACTTGATTAAAGTTATTAGATTTCTCTTATACCATGGAAACTCCAGTACTAGAAAGAATGATTTTAACATCACTATGTTAACATCGATTTTTTCAAAACCGATGTTAACAAAAATATGGTGCATATTCGTAAATAACATGAGTTTGTTAACATTGATTTTTGAAAAAATCGATGTTAACATTGGTTTTTAAAAAACCGATGTTATTTTAGGATTGTTAACATCGATTTTTCAAAACCGATGTTGTGCTTTGATGTACAAAAACTGATGTTGTGTTTGTCCTATTTAGAATTTGTTTTCCCTCTTCTCGCACTCACTCTCCTCTCTCTCTTGCTATTCAACTCTCGACCTCAAATCATTACTTTCGCTCTGACTCTCACTATCACTCTCCTTGGCACACTTCTCAAGTCTCACTCCCACTCCCACTGCCACTCTCGACCTCAAATCGTCACTCCCACTCTTCGCGGTGGTGACAAGGGTGTCTAAACTGTTAGTCACGAAAGGTTGGCCTCCCGAATTAGCCATTAACTTTATTTGCAAATTAGAACATGTGTTCGACTTTTGGTTGCTTTCTATTATCTCCTCATTGTTAATTTCACTCTTTAATATATAATTATGCTATTTATAATGCTTTTTTTGCCTAGATTGTTGTAAGTTCTAGAAGAGCATTCACGAGGTTGATTGTGTTGTTGTAGTGCGATTTAATAAGCTTGCCTGTTGTTGAGAAACTTGAGAAGGAAGCCAAATATGAAAACTTGCACAAGAAGCTAAAAATTCTGTTTGTACCAAATGAAGTAAGTAAGTAAGTAAGTAACTACACTAATATATAGTGACTAAGTCAGTAGGAAAGGCTGGGCCCTAATTAGGTCCATCTAATCTAACTTATTATGCTAATTACACCAATCAAAGCCCAACTCACAGCCCAAAGCTCAAGTGTAGAGGTTTTGACTTCCAAGTTTAAAATGACCCTTAAAACGACATAATTGGCCTAAGCTTATCTCTGACAAAATTGTCTCTCTTTTCCTTATCTTTTTAGGGACTACTAAGAGTTCTGTAGAATCCTATAGGTCCTGCACAAGGAAGATAGGTCAAGTAAACACAAAATATGAAAATAAGCAACAATTATCAATTCAGCCCAATTATTTTCCTAAGACAAAAACTGAGTTAAAGTGAGAAAATAAAAGACTAAGAAAAGTCAATTAAGATAAGAAGAATAAAAAAATATTAAACTAAAAACTCTCAATCAAAATACCCCACACTTAATCCTTTGCACTCCTGGGCAAAACTAAAAGAAAATCAAAGAAAAAAAAAATCAAACTAAAGTAAACCACAAACTAAAAGAAAGGTATGAACAAGGCACCTACATTTTTCAATGGTAACAATGCACAAAAGTGAGAAGATGAAAAATGGAAGAATGATATCAAGGTAACAAACAATCCATGAACACATGATCAGAAAGTGCAAAGTGAAAAGTAGTCAACTTAAAATTAAGAATGCACCAAGGTGATAGAAATCTCTCAAAGAACAACACTCAACCTCATCTAATGTGTATGAGTTTGTTTTTACACTTAAACACCACATGTAACTAGCACATCCAAATTTTGACAAGACTCTAATTCATTCAACTTGAAATACACATGCATTAAAAGATCAAAAGGATTTTATTTGTTTGTAATGTATGACTTAGTTAAAGGGTGAATAAGAGAAGGATATTAAGACTAAAACTAAGAGAAAAGAAGGACAATGGGGAGTAAGCTAACAAGTAAAAAGAGGGGTAGAAACAAAGAAATAAGGTGGAGAACAACAAGATAAAAATAAAAAGAACTTACAAGGATTAAAATGAACCACAACACATTTTCATTGCAATTTTTTTTCTTTGCTTGCACTTTTTTTTGTTTATACATTTTTTACTTTGAACTTTTACTTTTTAAACTCTTTCTTTTCTTTTTATTTTCTTCCAAATCAAAACAAAATATAAATACTCACACTTTTTTGAAACTCACTCACAAAACAATTCCAAGGCCTTTTTTCTCCCTAAAGTTAGGATAACATGTTTTTCACTTTTTGGTTTGTAATGAGATACACAAGAAAGAAAATGTTAAAGGCTAAAAAACGGTGACAATGGATATAAATGCAAGGATAAGTTTATTTAGCTAGTGGCTAAAAGAAAGAAGGCCTAAATCATCTCAATCAAAGCATGTGCAACAAGGAATGACAAAAGAGGCAAGGCAAAACATAGAGTAATCTAGCACAAGGGTGAAATCACACATGAAAGAACATGAATGGAATAATGTGATTCATCCACAAAGGCCCAAAAACTCACAAGGCATAATTCTATCACACATGATCCATCTTAAATTTTATTTCTCAAGCCTACTTATTACTTCAACAATTGCAACAATGATTCACATCAAGCATGAAACCTTTCAAACTAACAAAAATTGGTACATTTCTCACAATTTATACAAGTTAAAAATCTTATGAAAAATATGAAAAAGTGCTTAAATTCAACAAAAGTCAGAAAACATCAACTTTTTTTTATTTTTTTATTTTTTGTATGTAAAAAATAGTAAAAACAACAAAACAAGGCAAATACAATAAAACAATAACAAAATAATATACAAACTCAAAAACTAAAACAGAATGCGAAAACAGAAAATAAAAATAGATACAGAAATAGAAAACCGATAAAGCAGAAAATAACAATAGATACATAAAACAAAAATTTTAATCCTTCCCCCCACACTTGAAATGCACATTGTCCTCAATGTGAGCATGCGATGAAATGCAAACAAAGAGGCAACAAATAAAAGAAGGGAAAAAACAACTCCTCAAGTGTCATTCAAGGCACATCATCACATAAGATTGGCAAGACCAAAGAGAGGTCCGCCACAAGCTCCTCCTCCACTTGAGGGCTCTTACGAAATAGCTTGAGTAGGTGACCATTCACTTTGAAGACCTTGTCGGTGATTCATTTTTAATGTCAACTGTACCATGGAGAAAAATATTATTATTAACAAAAGGTCCATCCTATCTAGATCGAAGTTTACCAGAAATAAGCTTGAGGAGAGAGTTAAACAAGAACACTTTTTGGCCAATATGGAACTCCTTCCTAAGAATCCTAGAGTCGTGAAACATCTTCACTTTCTCCTTGTAAATCTTGGAGTTCTCATAGGCTTCTAAGCGGATATCTTCAACGATGTCAACGACCTGTTACAGAAATGGCTCCCCTGGTCACTGATAATGGCTCTACGCACACCAAACCTACAAAAAATGTTGGATCTCACAAAATCCACAACAACTTTAGAATCATTAGTTCTGGTGGCCTTAGTTTCAACCTATTCTAGAAACATAATCAACAACAAGCAAAATATATGAAAAACCATGAGAAACGGGAAATGGACCCATAAAATCAACATCCCACACAAAAAATCTCACAGAAAATAATGGGTTGTTGAGGCATCTCATGCCTATGTGTAATGGCCCCTCCTGCTCTCTGACACTGCTCATAAGTGGTGGTAAAATGATGAGCATCTCTAAACATGTTGGGCCAATATAATCCACAGTCCAATACCCTGCTGAGGACTAAAATGATCGCCGGTAGGTGTGCCATGACAAAATTGAAGAATAGACTGAATCTCAAGATGTGCCACACACCTGCAAATCACTTGGTCACTACCAAACCTCCACAAATAAGGAGCATCCCACACATAATATTTAGCATCACTTTTAAGTTTATCTATTTGAGACCTAGATGCATGAGGTGGAACAACATATGCAACAATGAAATTCACAATGTTAGCAAACCAAGGTGTAACATGTGATGAATGCAAATGCATCAAATGCTCAACAGGGAAATTATCCCTAATAGGAAAGGACTCAACAGGTCCCTCAATCCTGGTCAAATGATAACCAACCAAGTTTTCTGCACCACTCCTGTCCTTAATCTCAATATCAAACTCCTAAAGAAGAAGTATCCACCTGATCAATCTAGATTTAGCATTAGGCTTCTTCAATAGGTAATTCAAAGCTGCATGGTCAATAAAGACACTAATATGTGAGCAAAGCAAATAAGATATAAATTTATCTAAAGCAAAAACAATAGCCAAAAGCTCATTCTAAGTGGTGGTGTAGTTAACTTAGCTTCATCTAAAGTGCATGAAGCATAAGCAATTGCATGAGATAGTTTATGAATTCTCTGTGATAACATAGCCCCAAGTGCATAATTAGAGGCATCACACATGAGCTCAAAGGGAAGTTCCCAATCTGGTGGCTGCATGATAGGAGAGGTAGTAAGCTTTTTCCTCAACTCCTCAAATGCCTCTTTGCAAGGCTGGTCAAGTATAAAGTCTACGTCCTTGTGGAGAAACTTAAACAATGGCAGTGCAATCTTGTTGAAATCCTAGATGAAACTCCTATTAAAACCTGCATGTCCAAGAAAAGAACACATTTCCCGCACAAAAGCATGGTAAGATAAAAAAGTAATAACATCAATCTTGGCCTTATCGACCTCAATACCTCTACTAGAGACCAAATGCCTTAAGACTATACCTTCATGTACCATAAAATGAATTTTCTCAAAGTTAAGAACAAGGTTAGTCTCAATACCTTGGTCAAGAACTCTAGAGAGACTATTCAAATATGAATAACAAAAGGAATCATAAACAGTGAAGTCATCCATAAACACATCCATGAAACTCTCTAATAAATTAGAAAAGATACTCATCATGCACCTTTGGAAGGTGGCAGGTGCGTTGCATAGACCAAAGGGCATCCTGGTGTAGGCAAATATGCCAAATGGATAGGTGAATGTAGTCATGTCTAGGTCCTACGGTGCAAAATGAATCTGCATGTAACTCGAAAAACCATCAAGAAAGCAAAAATGTGATTTACCTACCAACCTTTTGAGAACTTGGTCAATGAATGGGAGAGGGAAACAATCCTTGTGAGTTTCCTGGTTAAGTCTCCTATAGTAATTGCAAACTCGCCAACTATTGGCTACTCTAGTTGGAATCAACTTATTATCCTGGTTTTTCACAACAGTGATACTTGACTTCTTAGGGACCACTTGGACAAGTGAAACCTAAGTGCCATTTGAAATGGGATAGATGATCCCTGCAACTAGTAACTTCATCACCTCCTTCTTCACCACATCAAGAATAGTGGGATTCATCCTCCTTTGTGGCTGCCTTACAGGCCTAGAATCATCCTTTAAGAGTATCCGATGCATGCATATGGAAGGATTTATTCCAGGAAGGTCAACAAGTGTCCATCCAATGACCTTTTTATGGCCTCTCAAAACATGCAACAACTTCTATTCATGCTCAAGTGACAGACTGCTAGATATGATGATTGGGAGCTTCTGAGCATCATCTAAATAGGCATATTTAAGATGCTCAGGTAGTGGCTTTAGCTCCAAGGAAGGTGGCTAAATGGTTGAAGGCAAGGGAAGGTTGGTGGCTAATGGAAGGGAGATAAGAGAATTAGCACCTGCACCTGCAACACAATCAAATTGAAGTGCAGAGGAAATCTCTGCACAAATACTACACACAACAGCATAATCATAGGTATAATTAAAAGAACCAAGATTAAAATCAGAAAAGTCAGAAAAATTAGAAAGTAAATCTGTACAAATATCTACACTATATATTGCAACATCAATGATATCAACAAGAAAGACAAATGCTCCTCTACATGATGTCTCATGGCCTCAAAAATGTTGAAATGGACAACATCATCACCAAACTCATGGAAAGAGTTCTGGCATGCACATCTATGTTGGTCCTAGCTATCATCATGAATGGTCTCCCTAGGATCAATGTGGAACCATGGTTGGAAGACTCATTCTCCATATCCAAAATCAAAAAATCTGCTGAAAAAATCAAATCATTAACTCGCACCGACAAATCTTCAATAACTCCAAGTGGAAGAACAACACTCATGTGAAAACAATATGAATACACACAAGAACCAAGAGTGACACTTTTGTAATTGCTCATGAACACAACAAATAAAAACAAGAAACATTTCTCAAAGCAAATAGCCACTCAATAATGAGTGACTGAATTAGTAAGGGGGGTGAATTGGTTGAAACTTGACTTTTTAAAAATCTTTAGAAAATCAGAGTTATAGGATCTTTATCACAATTATAACAACAATGCTTCAATCAACCAAACCTCTTAGCCCAAGAAAAAAATAACAAAAACTTCACTTGTTAAGTAATAAAGAATTCACCTAGAATCATAGAACAAGATAGCAAGAGAAGATTAAAAGAAAATAATCAACACAAGAACTTATACTGGTTCACCTCTCAACAAGAGAAGCTACATCCAATTTTTTCTAACCAAACCTTGGCTAGAGTTCCATTATATCAAAATCTGTTCTTTACAAGCTTACAAAGGATCACCCTTTATCAATCCTAGATAAAGATCTAAAATCTAAAACCCTATTAGACTTCTAATGATCAAGACATAGAGAACCATACTCTACTCTTCCCTTTAGAGAACCCTACTCTAGAAAAGCTTTAAAGAACCTCTTTGTAATAGTTACAAACAACCAAAACTACTAAAACAAATTTATAAGCAAAGTCAATGGAGAGAGACAATTTGATGAACCAATGAATATGAATGTATATGATTTACCAATCAGAGTTGAAATGAAAAACAAGTTTAAGAACTTCCTCTCTAAAAGCTTCTTTGAAATCTTGCAATAAATCTTTCAATATACCATGAAGATTTGAATATGTGGGACAATAACTTTAGAACTCAGAATATCCTTTCTCATTTTTAGAAGGCATATTAAAACTTTGAATAATTTCGTAGAGTAACGTGTTGTGAGTTTCAGAAAACCCATCATCTATTTATAAAAAATAGTTGTAACTGAATGTAATCGATTAAATCGCCAATGTAATCGATTGAAAACAAATTTAATCGACTAAAATGTTCTTCAATTTTTTGGAAACGACATATGAACAAAATAATCGATTATTTCGACCTGTAATCGATTACTACAAGGATACTTCTTTTCAAAAATAAACTATGTAATCAATTACGAATAAGTGGTAATCAATTATCATAGTCAAGTCATGTTCTGTGTTTATACTGAGTAATCGATTACATAATGTGGGTAATCGATTAAAATGTTCTTCAAGGCTCAAGTAATAGATTGCCAATATGTGGTAATCAATTAACACAACCCAAAATGGTTTTTCCAACAACTTGAAACCATGAAACCTTGTCTTTGATGCAATCATGAAATCTTAAACTTTTTTCATAATCCATGTGTTTTTGTAAAATCATGAATGCAAGTCAATGAATGTTTATGCAATGCAAATGATCATAAGATGATTCTCTCCTACATCAAGCAATTTACAAATGCCTTCAATTGAATGGCATGTTAAAAGCTAAAAGACTCATTCAGCTTTAGCATATATCTTGATCCTTCTTCATGCTCCCCTATATCTAACATCATGTTGGCTAAGTGAATGACAACACCAGTGGGTTTCAAATCACCAAGATGTAGTGATCTGTAAACTGATGTGGGCATGAAATTAATTGAGACTCCAAGGTCAAGCATGGAATCTTCTCCAATGGTGCGAGGGACAATGAAAGTGTCAGGATCTTTTCACTTCTGAGGCATGGTGGATGGTGGAATGGCAGCAACAGTTTTGCCCTATATAAGTGCAGAAACATTTATGCCCATCTTCACTTGCTCATTTCCCTTCAGCATCCTCTTGTGGGTACACAAATCCTTCAAGAACTTTGCATATTTTGGAATCTGTTTGATGGCATCCAAGAGGGGAATGTTGACTTCCACCCTCCTGAAAGTCTCAAGAAGAGCAGAATCAAGCTTCACTTTCTTTGTAAAATGGGTCTAGAAGGAAAAGGTAGAGGAATTTGTTTCGGTGCAAAATTTGTTTTGGCACCAACATCAATTTCGGCACTAACACTTGCTTTGATTTGGAAGCTCTGTGCCACTCCTCAAGGTTATAGCACTCACATTCTTTGGATTAATAATTGGCAGTGTTGGAATATTGCCAGAACCTTGCTGTTGTATGTAGTTGACAGTTGTAACTAACTACTCAATTGGAGTTTGCATGTCTTGGATGGTGGCACTCACATTTTTTTGAAACTGAATGTTGCTAGTTGCCATTTTCTTCATCAGGTCCTCCAAGGTAGGTCCAGAACTACTTTGCACAAGTTGTGCAGTGTAGGTGCAGACTGCTGGAATTGTTGTTGTTGTTTGAACGGGGGAGCTTGGTATTTGCTGGTGGAGGGTTGATTATGCTGCTGTTGAGGTCTGAATGGCTATTGTTGTTGTGTCTGCTGTTCTTGTTGTCGACCAAGACCATACCTCAAATTTGGGTGATCTCTCCAACCAGGATTATAAGTGTTGGAGTAAGGATTATATTGTTGTGGTCTAAATGGTTGTCCAAGTTGTATGGCAGAAACTTCAACAGCTTGTTCTGTTTCTTGGAGAGTGGGACATGTATCTATTGGATGATCAGGTGCACAATAGATACAACACAACCTTGGTTGATTGACTGCCATCACATTCTATTGTTGGCCAATGACAAGTTGTCTCACAAGGGATGTTAATTCGGTCAGTTTATTCTCCAACCTCTAGTTATTAGCAACCATAGAAATAAAACTTCATTTGTAGTAGCCTTGAATGTTGCAGCAACTCTAGTACCAAATTGATGATAATTGGTTGCCATGTTAGAAATCAATTGTCTTGCAACAAGAGAAGTCTTGTCCATTAAAGTGCCTTCATTGGCTGCATATATCATACTCATGTCCATCAACATCTATCCTTTATAAAAATATTGGATCAATAATTGCTCACTGATTTGATGGTGAGGACAAGTAGCACACAACTTGTTGAACCTCTCCTAGTACTCATATAATGTCTCTCCAGGTAGCTGCCTTATACCATAAATTTCTTTCCAGATGGATATTATTCTGGATGCAAGGAAGAATTTCTCTAAAAATCTTCTCTTCATATCTGCCCAAGTGTTGATAGGATCTGGTTGAAGGTATAACAGTCCTTAGCCACACCATCCAGAGAGAATGGAAATGCCTTCATCTTCACATAGTGGAACACACTACATGAAACTCCTTAAGATGCTTGTTTGGATCTTCACCTGCAAGACCATGAAACTTAGGAAGCAAATGGATTAGTTTAGACTTTAGCTTATAACTAACCTCAGTCTCAAGATATTGAATACACCAAGGTTGATAAACAACATCAGGTGTAGTCAATTCCTTAAGAGTTCGATTGTTATCAACCATTATATCAACAACAATTTCAGACTCAGAATGTTCAGAAATAGAAGGTTCAGAAACATAAAACTCAGAAACAGAATGTTCAGAAGTCACTATACTACTATCCAGAACTACATTATCATGCACGACTACACTTCTATTTTTTCTGCTCAACCTGTAAAATGTCCTATCTATCTCAGGATCATATGAATGCAAATCACTTGGTTTGGACCTAGTCATACACAGTTCAACTCATCAATGACAGAAATCACAAAACTAACAGACAACTACTCTACCAGAAATACTATTCATAATATTTGCTGAAATGATACAGAAAATGGAAAACTACCCCAAAACTTTAAGAAAAATTCAAAAACACCACAGTAAATGTCTAAAAATCATTTTTGATTTTTGTAATTTTTTGGTATTTTTAAAAATCATGAAAATAGAAAATCAATTCAAAAGTGGCCTAGATCATCGAATTTGACCATTTGGACCCTCAATGATCATGTGCGTCCCTCTTATTATAATCGTAATGTATTAATTTTTTCTACATTCTGGTAAATTTTCAGCCCATTCTGAGCTAGTTGCTTGTGAAATGACCAAAATGCCTCTGTGCTAAAACTCTTACTAAGAGGCTGAATTTGCAAATTTTGAACCAAATCAAATCCCAAAGGGGTTAATTTTGCTAAGAATGTGAGATAAACTTTTGGACACCAAGTTGCGTAGCCAAACTCCACAAGACATATCACTTTTGCAACACACAAAACACAACACAAAACACAATTAAACTATACCACTCCTTTCTCTATTACTACTATGTTTTTTCTCTCTATTTTTCACTCTATTTTGAACTACTAAAAAGGACAATGCATCATGCAATAGAATGCAACAAAATGGAGAATATACAGAATATGCAATACTAATATGCAAATTGCAACAAATGTTTTTTTCTTCAATAAGCAGATGCAAATATACTATACTAATATTAATTGTACCTATACTACTATCTAATTATGAGTGGATTAAATTTGGCACACAATGAACCGTATCCCCGGCAGTGGCGCCAGTTTTGATAACGAATCTCGAATCACTATAAAACAAATAAAACTACGCTAACTTTGTAGCACAAGATTAACCTTGGTCGACTTAGAGATACGATCAATTTGGTTCCAAGTTCAATTCATTGATAAACAATAGGGAGAATTTTATCGAACAGTTTTAAGACAATGAACAAAAATTGTAGAAACACAAACTAAAATTGAAGAAAAATGTAGAAACTGTTGGATTGAGGGGGAGCCTAATGAATCAAGTGAAGTTTCAAGGATCAATGGTTCTCAAGGAGAAGATTGTTCAAAGCTTGAAGTTTTGGCTTGTAAACATGATGTTCAACTTGGCTCAAACGAATGAAGATCGAAGCTTTGTGATTCAATGTAAAGGATTGAATTACCAGTATGATCCAAGGTTGATTGCATTGCAT
>PYAF01002329.1:612669-629028 GCA_007407185.1 Glycine tomentella | reverse complement strand
TTTGTGGGTGTTGTAATTTCTGCAGTTATCTTGTTATCTATTGATTCTGTTGTAATCAGTTTATCTTACAAGCGGAGATAGGTTTTCTCCAAAGTACAGCTGAGTGGTGTGCTCAGTTTGGGTTGCTCCTAAGGATCTAAAAGGTGTTTTAGATCTCTGAACTTCTTCTAGGGTTGAGGAAGGGGAGTGTGTAAGTACACACTGAGAAGGGGTTCTCAGTTTGGGTTGCTCCTAAGGATCTAAAAGGTGTTTTAGATCTCTGAACTTCTTCTAGGGTTGAGGAAGAGAAGTTTGTAAGTACAGCTGAGTAGTGTGCTCAGGCTGGGTTGCTCCTAAGGATCTAAAAGGTGTTTTAGATCTCTGAACTTCTTCTAGGTTTGAGGAAGAGGAGTTTGTAAGGACAAGCTGAGAAGGGGTTCTCAGTTTGGGTAGCTTCTAAGGATCTAAAAGGTGTTTTAGATCTCTGAACTTCTTCTAGGTGTGAAGAAGAGAAGTTTTGTAATTTCTTGTAAGAGAACATTTACAATAGTGGAATTCTACTCAGGTGTTGAGTAGAAAACTGGACGTAGCCTCATAGGTTTTGAGGTGAACCAGTATAAATCTTCTGTGTTGATTTATATTCTGCAGATATCTTTAATTTGTTGTGTGAACTCTGAACTGAACCTTGAGGCATAAACACTCTTGGATTGTTACTAGTTAGAGACATTCAATTTTAAAAGGCAAATTAGAACTCTGATTTTAAAACTCTGTTTTGTAGAAAGAAATTTTTAATTTCCAAGATTAACCAATTCACCCCCCCCCTCTTGGTTAATTGTAAGTGTTCCTTATTTTCCACAGAAACTAATAAAATTAATAAAACATGTTGTAAAACAGATTCAAGCATATCAATCCAATGCACCAAACCAAGCAATACGAATTATCAGAGTTCTCAAATAATGATCATATTATGAAGGTTTATTCAATGTCATTAGAAGCAGTTCAATCAAATTAACTCCTAAATTAATTGAAATCACAAACCAGATTGAAATACCATTCAAACAATCTGTGATTAATATTTGAAATTAGGACATGAATCCATAACCTCCATTTTCAATCCTAAACACATTCATAATCATGAAAATCAAAGAAAGGATTGAAGAAGAAAATGAACATTCACACAAAAATTGAAATACTAAACCAGAACTTAAATTCTCCTTGCTTGGACTGGATCCTTAGATTGATTGATTGTTTAGCTTTTCATGATCATCATCAATGGAAGAGCCACGAAATTTGAGTAAAAAAAAAATAGAAGAACATAAACGAAATGAAGAATAAAACTGAAAAACAATGAAGAACATTTGAGAGAAAGAAAGAGAAAAGATTTTAATTCTGCAAACTTGTACAAGAAGCTAAAAATTTTGTTTGTACCAAATGGAGTAACTAACTAACTAACTAACTACACTAATATATAGTGACTGAGTCAGTAGGAAAGGATGGACCCTGATTAGGTCCATCTAATCTAACTTATTATGCTAATTACACCAATCAAAGTCCAACTCACAGCCCAAAGCTCAAGTGTAGAGGTTTTGACATCCAAGTCTAAAATGACCCTCAAAATGATAGAATTGCCCTAGGCCTATCTCTGACAAAATTGTATCTATTGTCCTTATCTTTTCAGGGATTATTCATATGCTCCATTTGGAGTTCTGTAGAATCCTATAGGTCTTGCACAAGGAAGATAGGTCAAGTAAGCACAAAATCTCAAAATAAGCAACAATTATCGAGTAAACCCAATTATTTTCCTACGATTAAAACTGAGTTAAAGTGAGAAAATAAAATTCAAAGAGAAGTCAAATAAGCTAAGAAGAATAGAAAAATATTAAACTAAAAATCCTCAATCAGGGACTAGTGAAACCTATAGATAGGCCTCTGTGTGTGGATTCCTTGAGCCATAGTCCATACAAATATATGGACAATCACAATTTGAATTTGAGGATTATATTAAGAAATGAATGCAAAATTCATAGAGATGTTTATCTAGGAGCATACTTGAATGGGTAAGTTAAATTGAACAAATCAATTAAAATAATGTATGCACTATAATAACTTAATGTTCTCCAATGCAATGCACATTGACAAGTGGTCGTTACATATCCTAAGGACAATGTTGTTGTCTAGTTTCGTTCCTTGCACAATAAGCCCGACAACTAATTGAAAGAAATTATTAACAGGTCAGTTGTATTTTGTAATACATTTATCATTAGTATTTGACATCAATATTTTAATTGTATAATATGCATGCATGTTTCTCTTAACTAGTGCTTTGAAGGGATTCAACGATAGTCAAGGAAGTAAATCCAAGGCTACTGCTAAATGGATTTCAGTTAGAGTAAGTAATTTAAAACAATGTTTGATGTTTTAAAAATTACATTTCATTACTCTGTACACTAATTTTCAGTTAACTTTGAATATCTTATTGAGTTTAGTGTAATAAGCAAAGAAGAAACACTGAGTGCGACTATTATGTGATGCACTGGATTTCAACGATAGTCGTAGGAGGTTTCAAGGATAATTGGAAAATGGTAATTGTTTACTTCAAAACTAATTTCATTTGTTATAATTGTTATTATTTACACTGATTAAGTTATGTTATATTATATCATGCAATAATTTACTGATACAAAACCATTGGAACCAGATAGAATAAAAGTAATTTGCATTCAGTGGGCAAGATGTTATTTTAGAGTTAAAAATGAAACACTAGGTGTTTAAGGAATTTTACAATTGTATAGATAGTTTAATTAGAATTGGTTATAGTAGATAATTTTATGTATTGGCATTATAATTTTCTTTAACTATTTCTTATAATTGATAGTAACTATTCAATAATAATATAAAAATTTGTATTGTTAAACTGCCAGGATTGGTCTGTTTTTTAATTTTTAGGTTTGGATAATATTAAAAAAATAGATAGGATACTAATTTATTTTTATAGAAAAAAATAATATCGATTTTTCTAAAAATCGATATTGTGGTGGGGAAATCAACATCGATTTTTCTAAAAATCAATGTTATGGTACACTTGACAACATCGATTTTCCTGAAAAACCGATGTCGATTTTGCATATTTTACATTTTTTTGTTTATTTCTTATAATACGACATCAATTTTCTTAAAAACTGATGTTGTGTAATGTATTTTAACATCGATTTTTAAAAATCGATGTTAACATTGATACTTTAACATTGGTTGTTTCAACATCGATTAAAAACTGATGTTGAAAGTAAAAAATAACCACTATTAAAAACCTATTTTTTTTTGTAATACTCCCATATTTTAAATCCATTTTCAATGTTTTTCTCGTTTCATCGCATTATATTACTAATCATATTAATAACTTATCAATTTTATTGACTTGTCTCTTTCTAAGTTTAAACCCATAGGTGTACATTAATCTTTTTCTTTAATATTTTAACATTTTTTTTGCCGCACTTTCCTTTCACACCTCAGTTTTTACGCTAAGCAAAATCTGGCAATGCTAGCTAATAGACGGTTTTTTTAATAGATTGTTTATTATTAATTGAAATTTATTAAAACTTGTGAATTAATTGAAATTTATTAGAGCTTACGAAGTAAGAGATCAACTTACTTGTAACTCATGAGTCATAATTTAGTAAGTTACAATACATTTTAGGCAATACTAACTTGTATTAAATAATATTAATATGTGTCACCAAATACTTGTATGAACTTCAATGAAAACTTTTCATTTATTTATTAACTTGTAACCGGTATTCTTAAAACATTTATTGACAAGAGTGCTGCTAAATTTTCTTATGATGAAAAAGGAGAGGATTAAACTCAAATTTCAGATTTTATTTCTTATTAATACTATTAGAGTCAATTGTGATATAATCGTACGCATTCACCTAATGAAATTAGGAAAATATTTGGTGGACATCTAATATATTACCCAACACCTACAAAGAGAGTAAAATAGAAAAAAATGATATAAATGTGATGTGATTTATTATATAATAAAAAGATAAAGATAAAGAAATAAAAAAATATTAATAAAATGTATAAAATAATAAATGATTCATATATCACTCATGATGAAATTACATATATGTTTTGAGAGAATTTGAGAAAAACAACATGCCAACGGAAGGTTATGAAAAGATGCAATATTCAATGTCGATTCGACAAGTTTTGTCTGTTGTGGCATCCATAAATTGGACTCCCAACATACACTCTTTTTCTCTATTTAATGAAACTCATATAGTTATAAGACACTGCTGCTATAATCTTGATTTGGCATAACATTTTCTCTTTCAAATAGGTTTATGTTTTCTCTCATAGAAAAAGGCTTTGGCTATTAGAAGGATGCTTGCTGATGACATATATGCCCAATTTTGATGGTTTCAACTTTTTTTTATTGCACTCAAATATGCTAATGTAAAATAAATTATGTGAATAGTAGAAAAAAAAAAGCAAAAAACATGCATGTTGAAACAAATAATGTTGAATTATTTTAAATATGTAATTGGAAAACACAATATTCTTTAATTTCTATTTATTTAAAGGATGAACATGTCTGAAATTGCTATATCACTAAGTGGGTTACATATCTAAAAATATGTGGAATGCGATTTCTTTTGATGCTGATAATATTAAAATGAGATTATGTTGATGATTATATTAATATGAGATGATGTTGATGTTGATGATGACATTGAGATGAGATGATGTTGATGATGACATTGATGAGAGATGATGTTGATGATGACATTGATTAGAGATGATGTTGATGATGTCTTTGTGATGGATGTATGTTGTGATTATGTACATGGGGGTGTAGTGACTTGAAGGATATCCCTTGAGACAGAAGATGATTGGTTTAAGAATTTTAAGCATCCCTGGAGAGGGAAAGAGATTTCTTAGAATTTTTAATTATCCACGGTCAGTGCATTGATGGTGTCCATGTTTCATACTTCATAATTGCATGGAAATAGTATAAATGATGGCAGTAAGTACATATGGTTTTTCATGAGGAAAATATGCGGGTAGTTGGGGCACATCATTCAGTTTGGAACTCCCTAGAGACTCAGGATGATCACCATGGGGGGAGTTGTTTGTGCACGACAGGTGACCTCAATCAGTTACTACATCATTTTCCTAAGTGAGAGTGTCATGTAGGCACGCTTAGGCTATTTCTTGACGAATGATACCACATTGCATTTGAGAGTTAAGTCAGGTGCATCCATCATTCTAAGCATAATTGATTTGAATTGTGGAAAAAGTTGATGACTAGTTTGTTGAGTGTATGTTGAACTGATTGATTATTGAGAATGATTGTGTTTATTATTATTCTTTTCTTGCTAATCATTGTCTTCTAGTGCTTGTTGATCTTGTATAATAAACTCACCCTTGAAATTTTGTACTGTGCGGTTGGTACCTGTGATGATCACGAATGTTCTTTCGTGGGAGCAGTGAACAATAGTAGGTGATGTTAGAGGGAGATTCTTTTGTTAGAGCCGCCAAGCCGACGTGATAATGTTGAAATTTATTTTGGGAGAGAGTTGTATTTTGTGATCAACTTTTTCTTAGTTGGTTCCTTGATTCTCTTTGATTGGGCATGTAAATCCCAGACTTAAATTTAGGTATAAATTAAATTATGTTCTAACATGTGAATGATATGTAATGGTTTAAAATATACATACATATGTATTTATTTACGTATTTGTGCATTGTTTGATGAGTGTATTATCACAAAAACATTTACCCTCATTTTCATAATCAAATTAATGGAGTTTTCATTAAAAAATTGGATATTATACGTTAGAGTAGATATATCGTAGCAACGAGGCGGGTCATTACAACAGTGCTATGTCGAGAGCCTGAAAGTGGCATTGTATCCTTCCACTAGGGAGCTCGACAAACATCATTCCACAACAGGTGGTACCAGCGAAATCATGAACGTGGATGAAGGGTCTCCAATCCAAACCCAAATTGTCTACGGCACAAGTCAAGATGATGTATTTGACGTGGATTCGTAAGAGGACATCATTGACAAAGGCCCAAAGCCTATCGAAGAACTTGTCAAGCTAAAGCTCAGACTTAAAAATCCGGGCAGTGCACGAAGCTTAGTAAGGACCTCAGTAGCCATGAGCACAGACGTTCTCCACAAAAATGCAAACATGTTTTCCTGGAAGCCATCTGACATGCCAGGCATTTACCCCAGTATCATATGCCACAAGCTGGCCATCTGCCCTCAGGCCAAGCCGGTAAAACAGAAGAAGAGGAAGATGGGAGACCAGCGGCGTAAGGCGATTAGAGAAAAGGTGGACAAGCTACTTAAAGCCAATTTCATCAGGGAAATCAGGTACTCCACGTGGCTCGCCAATGTCATTATGGTAAAAAACACTAACTACAAATGGTGAATGTGCATTGATTACATCGACCTCAACAAGGTGTGTCCCAAAGTTGCATACCCTTTGCCCAACATCAATAGGTTAGTCGCTGGCTCGTCCGGGTTCCAAGTGCTGAGCTTCCTGGATGCATATTTTGGGTATAACCAGATTAGAATGCATGCCTAGGACGAAGAGAAAATAACATTCATCACTGAAGGTGCCAATTTCTGCTATAGGGTCATGCCCTTTGGCCTAAAAAATGCAAGCCCGACATACCAATGGCTGATGGACTAGGTCTTCAAGCGGTAGATCGGACAAAATGTTGATGTATATGTTGACGGTATGGTCGTCAAATCTCAAAGTATAGTCGAACACGTGGCAAACCTAGAAGAGGTTTTCGGAGAAATTCATAAATATGACATGCGCCTCAACCCGAAAAAATGTACTTTCGGGGTCGACAGAGGCAAGTTCCTAGGTTTCATGATCACACACCGAGGAATAGAGGCCAATCCCGAAAAGTGAAAAGTTATACTAGAGATGCACAGCTCTACCAACGTCGTAGAGTTCCAAAAGCTGATCGGCAGACTGTCACCTCTATTCAGGTTCCTTATAAAGCTCGTCGAAAAAGCGAAGCCCTTCTGCAAGCTGCTTAGAAAAACTGAGCCCTTCCTATGGGATGAAGCCTGCGAGTAAGCTTTCTTGGATTTCAAGAAAACTGTTGCCCCATCGCCAGTCTTGAGTCAAGCCAGACCAAGACCGCCATTGCTTCTTTATCTTGCCATAGCTGACAAACCTATTAGCTCAGCGCTCGTTTAAGAGGAAGGGAAATATCAGCTTCCCATCTACTTCACCAGCCACATCCTACATGATGTTGAGAAGCGCTATCAGATGATAGAGAAGATAACACTAACACCTGTCACTTCAGCCCAACACCTCCAGCCATAATTTCAAAGTCACCAAGTGGTAGCCAAAATGAACTACCCTATCAAATAGGTGTTGCGAAAGCCTGAACTGGCAGAAAGGATGGTGGCATTGTCCATAGAAATGTTAGAGTTCGACCTCCAGTATGAACCTCGTGGCTCCATGAAAATACTGTTCATCATAGATTTCTTAGCAGAGTTCACTGGCATTGACCAAACCACCCCAAACTGGTGGAAGCTCTACGTGGACGAAGCGTCCAACATGAAAAGAAGTGGAGCAGGCAGTCTAAGTTTATCACCGACAGTCAAAGTTTTCAAATACACGCCCAGTAATCAATTACCACAAATTGTAATCGATTATCATAGGAAGACTTTTCTGTGACTTTGTGAAGTGTAATTGATTACCATTATCTTATAATTGATTAAAGTGTTCTTGAATGCTTAAGTAATAGATTACCACAAGTTGTAATTGTTGCTTTAGTCACAAGCTTTGAGCTCATCATCTTCGAGCAGCAATGTTCTCAGCCTCAGCTGCTGATAGAGCAACACAAGATTGTTTCTTGCAATGCCATGAGATTAGTTAACTTCCCAACAAATGGCATGTACCACTAGTGGTTTTCTTGTCTAATTTGAATCCTGCAAAATCAGAATCTAAGTATCCAATTAAATTGAGTAATGCACCTTTGGGATACCATAGACTAACTCTTGGAGTTGATTTAAGATATTTGATGATTCTCTTGACTATTGTGAAGTGTGATTCTTTAGAATTAGCTTGATATCTTGCACATAAGCACACGCTCAACATTATATCTGTTGTACTTGCAGTCAAGTATCCCTCTATACTTTGACTCATCAACCTTCTTTCTTTTTTCATTTGAATCAAGGTAAGTTGAGGTTGCCATAGGAGTTGTAGCATCTTTGCTTTTCTCCAAGTCAAACTTCTTGATCACTTCATGACAATATTTAGTTTGGCTTAGAAATCTCCCATTCTTCATTTGCTTCACTTGAAGTCCAAGAAAGAATGTTAATTCTCCCATCATAGACATTGCAAACTCATTCTGCATAGAGATAAAAAATTATTTGCACAAGGATTGATTAGTTGAACCAAATATTATATCATCAACATATATTTGAACCAATACGATGTCATTGCCATGTTTCTTGATGAACAAGGTTTTGTCCACTTGTCCTCTTATGAAGGATTGACTAAGCAAGAAGTTGCTCAATCTTTCATACAAGGACCTAAGAGCTTGCATTTTATTTAAGCTACATTTTCCTCTATAGAGTCTTTTCAAAATATCAACTAGGTAACAATTTTCTGAAAGCAATAACATATATTTTTCAGATTGACTCCTTTTGAAATCATCAAACTCTTTTTGTAAAGCTTTGCATTTATCTACATTTGATGAAGAAGAGGCACACACACACCATTAGTTTTGTAGCTTGAAACAAGTTTCTCATTCTCTTTTTTCAAGTTATAAAGTTCAGCTTGCATTGAAGCAAGTTTAGTGGTATGCCATTTAAGGTTACCTTTTAACTTATTGTTGGAGATTGCAACTTTTTTAGCCTCCTCATGCATCTCATTAAAATCATCAATAAGTTGATCAAGTGCAGGATTTACTTCTGATTCAGCACTTGATAATTGATGTGTTGATAACACATCTTAGTTTTAGGCTAATTTTAGGTTATATTTCAATTAAATCATTAGGAAATAGATTAGAATTAGTTAAGTTTATTGTTTTGTTGTTTTAAATCTTAATTCAATACATTTGAGCAATTTCAGGTTAAAAAGAGGAAGTTCCAGTAAAGAAAGAAGAAAGCAAAGCTGAAGGTCTCGCGTTGATCGCGCCAGATCCCGCGCGAGTCGCGCCACTATGGGAAATTCAGTCAGCCAGCTCGAAGACTCCACGCGATCTGCGTGGAAGTCGCGCTACCAGCGTCATCAAGCCGCAAGGTTCAAGCGATTAGCGTGAATACTGGCGCCAGTCGCGCCATAAGGTCTGAAGCCAGCCTTCCAGCTTGTGAACTCCACGCTATCAGCGCCGTCCAGTCGAGAGGCCCGCGCGATCAGCACGGGAATCCGTGCCAGCAGCACCGTGAAGATTTCTTTCCTGATTTAAAATTATCTGTTTCGAGATTTGGCACAAAAAAAGGCTTTGTTACTCTAATTAAACCAATCTATAAAAGAAAGGCCTCTGGACTGAAGAAAAGGATCTTACACATCCTGGGAATCACAAAGAATCATTCTAAACCCTAGGAAATCAAGAATCAAGGCTAGGATTGCAACAGAATGATGTATTCAATGACAGCTTTTGTGTTCTTGAAGCCTATGTCAGGCTAAATCTTGTATTGTGGTTAGGCCAAGAACCAATGTGAACTCCTCTGTAACTTAACTGGTATTGAATGAGATTGTCATAATTATTTTGTTCTATTCTGTTCTTTATTGTCTATTCTTATTTGGAATTGGCCATTCTATGTAAGTGCTGAGAATTAAGATTCGCAATAGGGATGTTGGGATTTTAATTTCTGACGTGATTAGAATAACAGTTGTTCATTACCTAGGGATAGGGATGCATGACTGTAGAACCATATAATAAGTTATTTCAATTGCTTAACTTGATAGAATTCACTAAGGGATTAGGTTTTTGATTCAGGTTAAAGGGTTAATTTACTAAGGGATTAGGGGTTAGCTAAATTAGGAAAGATTTATTCTCTGAGTAATTAGAATCAATTAAACTTGATAACCAGTTAAGTGAAAAAGGTAAGGATCGAAGGGAATTGTGCCTGACCACAATTATTCAATCCATTGGTAACAACTCAACTATTTTTACTGCAATTTTCGTCTTTAAATTCTGTCCTTATTTGTAATATTCAACACACAACAATCCAATTCTTCACAAATCTTTTCTTTTCACTTCCAATTGCTAAGACTTAGAATTACTGTGAATTTCATACCAATCCCTGTGGAGACGATACTTACTTACTCACTTTATTACTTGAAACGAGCGGTGCACTTGCCGTTTCGCAACAATAATTCTTCATCTTCATCAATTGTTGATGTTAAACATATATTTGCTTCTTCATTCTCACATGAAGATTTAGAAGTTGTTGATGCATTTTCTTCTGATGCAATGTAGGCTTTCTTTGATTTTCCATTTTTCTTTGTTTTCTTTTCACCTAACTGCTTCTTCAAAAATATAGGACATTCATATTTAATATGACATTACTTACCACATTCAAAGCATTTGAAGTTGGTATTGTTGTTGTTGTCACTTCTTTTGTTGAACTTTGTGAACTTTCTATTCTTGTTCTTCTTCATGAATTTGCTAAATCTTTTAACTATTAGGTTCATATTCTCATCACCATCATCTTCACTGGAGTCATCTTCTTTTTCCACATTTGAGGATGCAACCTTCAAGGCAATACTCTTTTATTTCTTGTCTGCATCTTCTGCATGTGTTAATTGAGACATTTCTAATTCATACTCAAATAGCTTACCAAAAAGTGCAGTCATGGACATCTTTGATAGATCTTTTGACTCCTTGATTGTTGTCACCTTTGGTTGCCATGGTCTTGTTAGGCACTTCAAGATTTTGATGTTTAATTCGTTAGCAACAAATCTCTTTTCAAGACCAAGAAAATGATTTACAATGTGTGAATCTGGTTTGGAGTTGAGATATGTTTTCAGCTGTATTCATCTTGAACATCTCATACTCATGAATCAAGACACGCTTTCTTGATCTTCTAACTTCATATGTACCTTCATGAGTTATTTCCAACATTTCCCACATCTCCTTAGCATCTTTGCACCTAATAGTCCTGAAAAATTCATCAGATGATAATGCAGAAGTTATCATATTCTTTGCTTTAAAATCTTATTGAACTATTTTCTTTTCTGCATCTATCATCTCATCCCATTCTTTGGAAATCATTTCATTATAAACAGTTTTGATTGGAATCAAAAGACCTTTTTCTATTGCAATCCATGCACTAGGGTCATTTGATTGGATGGATATCCGCATTCTATTTTTCCAAAAACTGAAATGCTCTCCTTCAAACATCGGAGGACGATTGAGGGAGACACTCTCCTTGAAGGTAATTTGTGTGGTATTCATTTTTTTGAAAAAAGACAGTGATCTTGAATAACACTCAAGAACATGCTCTTGATGCCAATTGAAAACAATATAAACAACACACAATAACCATGAGGGGGGTGATTGGTTTAAACTTTGTCTTTCAAAAAAATCTTTAAAGAATCAGAGTAATCAAGATCGTATCAGAAATGAACCAAGAATGCACTAACCAATCAAACCACTCAGCTCAAGAATGCAATCACAAAACTTTCACTTGTTGAATGAGAAATGTAGCACCAAAGAATGATCAATTACAATAACAAGAACAAATTAGAAAGAAGTATTCAACACAGGGAATTATGTTGGTTCACTTCTCACCCTTGAGAAGTTACATCCAGTTCTTCCAACCACAAAGGTTAAAGTTCCACTAATAACAAATTGTTCTTACAAGCTTTTTACACAACCACTCTTAATCACACCTAGATTAAAAATGAGACCTTTAACACTCTTAGAATCTCTGTGATCAAGACATAGAGATCATCTACCTCTACTCTTGCCCCTAGGAACACCTATCCTAGTAAAGCTCTAAGAAATCCTATGTTATTAATACAAAAATAATCTCAAAAGAATACACAGCAAAGTGTAAAGATAGAAACCACCTGTGATTCAGTAAATGATGAATGCAAATGATTTACAAGACTGGAATTAAAAAGGTGGAAGATGTTACTTCAGAACTTTCTTTCTACAACTTCTTTTAAAAGCGTGCCTAAAAAGAAATCCTCCTTTGAAATCTTTGAATCTTGAGGATTTGTGGGCTTAGTAGAGTTTAACACTTGAAACCTTTTCTTGCTCAGAAAGCCAATGAATGTACTTTGTAATTTCGTTATTGTTTCGCAAAACACCTAACAACCATTTATAGAAATCAGTTTGTAACTGTCAGTAATCAATTAAAACGTTAATGTAATCAATCAAATACTCTTATGTAATCAATTGTGAACACATTTAATTGATTAAAGTGTTATTGAGCTTTCTGGAAAAGATTTATGAACAAAGTAATCAATTAATTCATCATGTAATCAATTATCACAGGCAATCTAAGTTTTCAAATACACGCCCAGTAATCGATTACCACAAATCGTAATCGTAATCGATTATCATAGGAAGACTTTTCCATGACTTTGTAAAGTGTAATCGATTACCATTCTCTTGTAATCGATTAAAGTGTTCTTGAAAGCTTAAGTAATAGACTATCACAAGTTGGTAATCGATTAAAGTAGAGAAAAATAGTTTTTCCAAAACCTTAAACTTTGAAGACTTTGCCTTTTATGCAATCATGAAAACCATTTTTTCATAAAAGCTTTTTCACAAGACTTATGCTTTTATGAAAACATGAATGCAAAAACCATGTATGAGCTTTATGCAATGGATTATAGGAAGTTTCATCTCATACACAATTTACAACTACCAATCAAATTGATTTGGCATGTAAAAAAGCCTAAACACTTTGTAAACTTGAGACTTAGCTTCTTGATCTTCTTGAGCTCCCCCTGACTCTAACATAGGGCAGACCTACTCTCCAAGCTGGCCAGCACCAAAAAAATCAGGCATCTCAAGATTATGATCCAGGAAACAATCCAAACTCCCACCATGGACACCCAAGAAGTCATGGCAGAAGAAGAGGAGGAACCAAAATGAATGACCCCCCAATAAGAATTTAATGATTTAAGGGGCGCTACCGTCAATCGAGAGCGAAGCCCAACCCCTAAAAAGGAAGGTCAACTACTATGTCATCCTTGATGGCGAGTTGTTCAAAAGAAGGTTGGCAGTGCTCAAGTTCCTGGATAGTCAATAGACACTATATGCCATGCGAGAAATCCATGAAGGAATCTACGACCTTCACACAGGGGGACGCTCCCTTGAAACCAAGGTGGTGTGTGTAGGGTACTACTGGCCGACACCCTTGATTTCACTAGGAGGTGCAAACGATGCCAAGAGTTTGCTGATATACCACACACCCCTCCTGATAACCTCCACAGTCTGAGCTCCCCTTGGCCTTTCACCATGTGGGGAATGGACATTCTTGGGCCACTATCAAAATCCCCATAGAATACTTCACCAAATGGATTGAGGCAAGGCCATTATGAGAAATATCCACCAACGAGGTAGTTTACCTGGAAACACCTCATATGCAGATATGGCCACCCTTACGCCATTTTCATCGACAACAGTACTCAGTTCAAGGCTCGGAGTTATGAAGATTTCCTGACTAGGCTAAGCGTCAAGCACCTCATGACATTTTTCGAACATCCCCAAACCAACGGTCAAGTGGGTGTAGCAAACAGAGTTATCCTCAAGGCCCTACTGATAACGACTGTCCAATTACCACAAAACAAATAAAATAAGATAATTCTATAGCACAGGAATATCCTAGTTTGACTCAGAGATACAATCCAATTTGGTTCCTGACTTAATCCACTTATAAATAGCAGGAGATTTTATCAAACAGTTTGCAAATAGTGAACAAAAATTGTAGAACAAAAACAAGAATTGAAGAATAATGTAAAAAATGATAAAAGATTCAAGAATATCAATCCAATTAATCAAACCAAGCAATGCAAATTATCATAGTTCTCAGATAATGATCATATTATGAAGGTTCATTGAATGTCATTAAAAGTAGTTCAATCGAATTAACTCCTAAATAAATTGAAATCACAAACCAGATTAAAATATCATCCAAACAATCTGTGATTAAAATTTGAAATTAGGAAATGAATCCATAACCTAATCCATTTTCAATCCTAAACATATTCATAATCATGAAAATCAAAGAGAGGATTGAAGAAGAAAATGAACATTCACACAAAAATTGAAATACCAAATCAAATCTCAAATTCTCCTTGCTTGGACTGATACTTGGAATGATTGATTGTTTATCCTTCCATGATCATCATCAGTGGAAGAGACACAAATTTTCTGTAAGAAAATAGAAGAACAGAGATGAAAGGAAGAAGAACAATGAAGAACAATTGAGAGAAAAAATTTTGATTTTGAAAACATACACAAGAAGCCAAAAATTCTGTTTTTTCCTCCTCCAAGTAATTCCTAGCTACACTAATATGTAGTGACTAAAAAAAGTAAAGGATGGGCTCTGATTAGGGCCCACTTAAACTAACTAATTATGCTAATTATACCAATCAAAACCCAAACTTGCAGCCCAAAATTCAAGTGCAAAGGTTCTGACTTCCAAGCCTAATTTGACCCTCAAACTGGCAGAATTGGCACAAGCTATCTCTCACAAAATTGTAGCTCTTTTCCTTAGCATTCCAGGGACTACTCATATGCTCCATTTGGAGTTCTGTAAAATCCTCTAGGTCCTGCACAAGGAAGATAGGTTAAGTAAGCACAAAATATGATAATAAGCAAAAATTATCAATTAAGCCCAGTTATTTACCTAAGACCAAAACTGAGTTAAAGTGAGAAAATAGGAATCCAAGAGAAGTCAAATAAGCTAAGAAGAATAGAAAATACTACACTAAAAATGCTCAATCAGACCAATGGTCAAGTAGAAGCAGCAAACAAAGGTTGAACTAGAGACAAAGGACAAAGTCCAAGAAATGACCAGAATAAAAGAAGAGGCCACCAAGCTTCGCGCAACAAGAAGATATAACACCAAGGTTCAATCTCGAACCTTCCAACCTAGCGACCTTGTATGGCGAGTCAGAGGTGAAGCCTGAAAAGATCCCTGAGTGGGAAAACTTGGACCCAACTGGGAAGGCCCATTTAGGGTCGTTACAAGCCTAGACAATTGAGCCTACAGGCTACAAGATCTAGATGGTAAAACAATTCCAAGAACGTGGACCGCTACCCATCTAAAGTTTTGTTTCAGTTGACCTGCTACAAGATCAGATGATGTACTCTTTTTCATACTCAAGCCTTTTGTCCCAAGAAAAAATTAGGGTTTTGGCTTGAGAGGTTTTGACGAAGCACATCTAGGGAATAAAAGGGATTTTTTATTCAATTGCTACATTGAATAAAGCATATCTCCCTTTAAATTTTTTTTACATATGTCAACTCTCCAAAGGTTCGCAAATCCAAGGTTCGCCCTTGGTGAATCTCGCCAAAACCCAAGACGAGCGAGTTCGTGGTCGATCTAAGACGATTTTTAGTAAAAATCGTCTTTAAAACGTGACATTCTAAGACGATTTTCAGCAAAAAAATCGTCTTAGAATGTAATGTTTCTAAGTCGATTTTCACTGAAAACTGTCTTAGAATCTATTGAATCTAAGAGGATTTTCAATCAAAATCATCTTAGAATGTCATGTTTCTAAGACGATTTTTATTGAAAATCATCTTAGAATATTGACATTTTAACAACTTTTTAACAAAAAATTTAATTATATCTAAGACGATTTATAAGGGAACCGATGTAGAAACAAACATACTAAGATGGATTGAATATCGTCATGAAAAGTGTTCACTTTCCATGACGACTACTTCAAAGACGATTATGAAATCATCGTAAAATGAAATACAAAATTGATGTGTTAAACATTTTTTGTAGTATATATAATGAGTAGTATTAATATTGTAATTGATCAATTAATAATAATAATAATAATATTAATATTACTGATATATCAAAATTTATTATTATATAATTGTTGACCAATTTAATTTATATATAATTTTCATTCATGCATCAACATATATTTACTACTATTAAATAAAAATTATATATTATTGGTATTAGTAATATATATTTAGTAGTAATAAATATATGTTTTAGTACATGAATGCAAATTATGACATATATAAAAATTAAATTAGGTCAAATTATATTATTTTAAAATATTATGAAAATAATAATATACTGATATATTATTAATATTAATATTATAACTATTAATTTATCAATAATATGATTTATACCGGTATAATATAATATAATTATTTAAATTAGTAGTAAAAATA
>PYAF01002329.1:599815-611009 GCA_007407185.1 Glycine tomentella | reverse complement strand
TCTTTTGCACTTTATTTTCATTTAACTAATTTATTAAATGCTTTATTTTATCTTAACATATTATGAATAAAACATATAAATATGCATGGGTAAAAACAATATTTTCTATCTAAAAAAAAATGCAAGCTATATATATTTAATGGAGTTAATTTAACAAACTGATTATTTTTTTACTTTTATTAAATGGAATTAATTTTAGTATTTTTGAAAAATAAAGTTATATATCATACGGATAAACTAATATTTGTAATAGATTTTTGACTTTGTTTATATTTCCTTGAAATTATTAATGATTATTTTCACTTACATTAAATGATGGATTGATATTAAATACATTGGATTTTTTTTTTTTTTACTTTGAACACTTTTACATGAGGATGTTAAGATCAATGTGTGATAATACGAAAATGAATAATATAAGAAATGAGAATATTTGATGAAAAGTAATAGTAGTATCAGTGAGTGAAATTCCACTAATAATGAGACGGTTGGGCACATAATGAGACGGTCCCTCGATACTTCCATAAGAATAAAAGTTTGTTATCAAGAGCTCGACATAAAGAAGATAGAGGTAGACCACAACTTACTTGTGAAAAGATAGTTAAACAAGACTTAATGGAGTGAGATATAGATTAACGGACGATGTGTCTTAGGACAAAATAGAGAAAAATTATAAGGTTGGTAGAGGGTTAGACACGTTGTTATCTCTATATTTCAGATGATTCTTTTTAGTCTTTTTTCCTCTTCATCTCCTTTTTTTCCAACATCCTGTTATATCTATCATTGGATCATCTACCACCGACCCTAATTAACTTGGGTTAAAGGTGCTGTTGATGTTGATATTGATGTTGACTTTGAATATTTTTCTTTTAATTATTAATAACTATTTTCCCATGCATTAAGTGATGGATTAATATTAAATAATTTTTAATATTATTATTTTTTTACTTTATTTATATTTTCTTTAACTTATTAATAATCATTTTCACGACATTGAATGAGGAATTAATATTAAAGACTTTCATATAAGTTTAATTTATTGAAGAATATTTTTTAAGATAAATCACACTATTTTTATTTCTATTTATAAGTCCTAAATTAAAGTAATATTTTCTTTTTCATTTTATAAGACTCAACCCATAATATTATTTTAAAAGTAATATTACATTTACTATATTCAATTTGGTTTTGTAAATTTAAATGTTGTTAATATAACTATAAAAATGAATGTTTTATTCCAATTGATAGTTCATAAATTTTAATTTTTTATACTTTACCAACTAATTTTATTTTAATATTTAATATTTATTTTGAATTATAAATAAATGTTTACTATCATAAGATTAGATAATTATTAGTGTTTAATTTATTCAAAATTTCACATACATACATATATATATATTGCTCAATTAAATATTTAAATTTATTTTAAAAAAAATATTAAATAAAATAAGTATTGAAAACTTACATTTAAAGTTAATACATTTAGTCTTCTTTTATATATTTTATTTAAATATTTAATGACAAATACTTATCATCAACATTAAATGAATAATTTATTATTAATAAGTTTCAAACTAAAACCAGATATACCATATAGAGAAATATTTTATAGAATTTAATTTAAATATGTTGACCTTGTAAATATATTCTGTATTACTTTCATTTATTCATAGAATATCATGTATGATTAAATTGATTGATTTTGTAATAATTATTCTAAAAATTACATACATGAGATAAATTCTAATAGTTAATTAATAATTTAAGTATTTTTTATACTTATAATGTATGAGAATTAGGTTCATATTTTATATTTAAAATTTTAGAGTAAATAATATACTAAATAACAAAAATTATATTACTATTATTTTTTTATCCGTATATTGAAGACAAATACCAAACAGTTTAAACAAATCACGCACCATGATCAATCCCAAAATATTATGCACATAAATTTATTTATTTCTATAATAATAAACTTAAAAGTCAATCATTTTTTTATTAGTTGACATATTGACAATACATAGAAATTTAATTCAAATATTTATTTTGCTTCTATTTATTGAATTATTAAATGCTCATTTTGTATTCACCTGTATATAATCAATATTTAATACTTGTAGCTTCTTATAGTGATTAGTGAAGCAGTGACAGTGTATAAATACATGACGATAAGACGAAAATAACACACTGATGAAAATAAAAGCTGGTAGAGACAGTGGACGTGGTTGAAGTAGACTCACTAACAAAGCTGTGCAAATCCTATTCAACGCGTTGTAGCCTCCATTTCACACCTCAGTAAGCTCTCTCTCTCTCTCTCTCTCTCTCTCTCTCTCTCTCTCTCTCTCTATATATATATATATATATATATATATATATATGTGTGTGTGTGTGTGTGTGTGTGTGTGTGTGTGTGTGTGGCTTCATGGTTTGAGTATTTATCCTGCTTGCCATCGTAAATTTAGTTTGATTTTTTTTCATTATCTGTTATTGATACAAATATCTACTATTGAAAACAATGACTAATCTCCTCAAAGTATTCATTTTCTTTTGTCCATAAGTCATGTCAACATGCGGCGCGTGCAAGTACCAACGACGAAGGTGCTATTCGGATATTTGCATGTTCGCGCCACACTTTCCAGCGAAGAACATCCAGCGGTTCGCGTGCGTGCACCATGTGTTTGGTGGTGGCAACGTGGGGAGCATACTCAACATCACGAAGCCGGAGTTGCGGGGATGGGTAGTGAAGACGTTGGCATACCAGGCAGAGGCACGTGTGAGGGACCCCGTGCATGGGTGCGTGGGCCTCATACGGGAGCTGGAAGAGAATCTTCGCAAGGTGAAAGAGGACCTCGCCAAGGCTCAAATGGAGCTAGCCCGATACATGGGTCCAGAGTTCGTGAGAAAGCTGAGTCCCAACTATGGTGGTGAGTCTTCTTTGAAGGGAAAGCTTGTCGCACATTCACAGGCGACAACGATGGAGCTTGACTTTGCTCCCTCTATTGCCATTGACGTTGATGATCTTGAAAAGTGGGACCCTTTTCTGCCATGGGAAACTAGTTTTCAGAATGTTGGTCCTTCTTCACATGCACATGATGAAGGTCAGAATGGGAAAGGTAAGGGTGTTGCTCCTTGACCCACTGGGATTGGCCTAATAGATGGGGATTAATGGAACAGATGTATGAGATCTTATAGGTTCTATCTTTTAGCCAATAAAATGTTATTCTTGTTGCTTTTGTAGGACTAATAAATTTGAAACTATAGAATTTATGTTGTTTCCCATATATCAACTTTGAGTTTGTAATGCTTGAACTTTATATATGTTTTAATATCATATACAAGGACCATTTCCTTTTGTTTTATATGAGTGATGTGGTGTGATGTGATTTATTAGTTATTTACTTATTTTGATCTTTTTGCGTTGAAAATTAGTGTAAGATGTAAAGAAAATTAATTGGCAATGCAATTTATTTTGCACAAAATTAATGAAATTATTAAACCATTGATATCATGTGATTTTTTTTATTATCAAGTTCTTTTTATAAATTTAATATTAAACTAATAATAAGGAAATCAACTATGAGGTAAAACCAAACACAATATTTTGTTATTAGGTTGTACAAAATGCTTTGTAGGTCGTCCGATCTTTCTAAATATTAATTATGGTTAGAGGTCGAGTTTCCAAAGCCTCCACAATTTTATGCATGATGTTTACGAAATTTGAGTTGTTTAGTCTTTACAAAGACTGATTGTGGTCAAATATTGAGCTTTAAAGCCTCCATCCCTTTAGGTTAGATGTGTGATTGCAGATTCAGCCTTAGTGAAGGTTGGTTAGGATATATAGAAGATTGAGCTCCAATAACATCCACACTTGTTATTTGAGCTCAATCTTGTATCTTAATCACCCTGCCACACATTTAACCAAGACCAATCATGTTTAGAGGCTCCCAAACTGATCGATTGGGATGAGATCGACTCTTAAACCAACCACGAGGATCAATGACTCTAAAAGAACAATTACAATCATCCATCCGACATATCAACTTAGGTGGGAAAAAATCGATGACAAGTCAACAAGTACAAGGTGTGACCTCTATAGAGATTGCCCGTTCATTCTCATCCAAGTATACCTACCTCTAATACCTGACAAGATAGGTTGGCACTAAATCAAAGAGACATGGAGATATTTCAAGAGGCATACCCTTCTTGAAATGTCGAAGAGGCTCAACGATGTTATCATCATATGTTGTCACACTCAGACATGGACCCGACAAACACCACGACAAGATATTTGGCAAGGAAGACATATTACACAATAATGTGTGGCAAAAAGTGTTGGAGAGCACTTAAAATAAAAAGGTTAGGATGCAACCCTCACCTTGTATTTACACTTAGACAGTTTTTTTTTTTTTTATGCACACTTAGACATAGTTGAGGAGAGAGTGAAGGAAGCTTGTCACCTAATGGTGTTTATTCATTGAAGACAGGCTATAAGGCCATCGTGAATTTCGGTGGTTATTTTGAGCAATGGAAGGTTGAGGGAGAGTGAAACATTATTTGGAAGATGCAAGTGCCCCCTAAGGTGAAGATATTTATGTGGAAAGCTTGTAGAGACTATCTGCCAACAAGAATAAAACTGCAGAGTAGAGGTATTTCGTGCCCAAAAACTTGTGTCTTTTGTCCAAATGAAATAGAAAATTGTTGGCGTAGCTTTATCACATGTCCCGATAGTGTGGTAATGTGGCAGAAGTATGGTTTGTGACCAAATATTGACTCGCGGTTGTTGAATTACGAGTCATTTAAGTAACTGTTTTTCTTCTTAGCAGAGTCTTAACGAAAGACCAACTTAGAAAGATGCTTAGATTATTTCCTTCTTTTCATATCCAATATGGAAGTAGACAATGTAATTTGGTTGTTCATTCTTTAACTAGAAACTCCATTCTTTTTTATGGTGATGTTACACACCATGTCATTCCTCTTTGTATTCAACATGTTATATCAATGAAAAGAACATGATTCCGTGGCTGTAAAAAAAATCATTTTCAATGACTAGTCATTGGACCAAGGATACATATATTCTACAAAGAAAAATAGAATTGGCATGTGTGCAATCACATTAACGACCCATGATCATAACCACAAACATAATTGCATTTTAAAATAAGTTTCATATTTTATTTTAATACAAAATAATATGTTTTTAAGAAGGCTCTTGCTATGTATACCTTTGTTTTCTAAGTACAGCCCTGTACCCCTTTTCTACCTCTCAACTATCCATTATACGCTTTTTCCCTTAAAAAGTACACCCTTTTTACTTTCCAAAAATGTATTTCCAGAAATATACATATTCTGGAGTATATCTCTGGAACTATAAATCATAGTTGATGAGATACATTTCCAAAATATGTATATGTTTTTAAATAAAATATCACTTAGGAATTAAGTTTGTTGACGAGAAATATAAAAAAAAAATCATTAACAGAATAAACGTTTATTTTATACTCATGTTTGCTAGTCTTATTTTCATCCTATCATTGGTGTTCTTTAAATCGTATCTAAAATCTTATTTTCATCATATATTTATTATTCTTTAAACCCTAGTTTTAAATCATCTTTAGTATATATTCATTATATAATATTGTGTTTTCATCAATATAAGACAACATTGTGCATTTTCCTTCATGTGACACTATTTTTCAAGGTACGTTCATCACTAACTTCATCTATTATAAACCTTAATTATAAAGCAAAGCTTTTGACGATGGTTTTTTTTTCCCTTTAAGTGTGTTCATTCATTTTCTAACTGAAGTCTACTTCAACGATTCAAGCCTCAATGTCTCTTAAATACTTTTGTTGATATATGATTTGTTATTACAAGAAATGTCTTTCTTGAATAACCTATATTCTGGAAGTGTATCTTTGAAACTATGCACAATTCCAGAGATACACAGTTATGGAGACACACTTGAATGGTATATGTTATTTCGAAAAGATATTTTCAATATTGTTTTATTTTGTTTTACTTTGTGCAATTTTTTATTTCTAATTTTATATTTTTTTATATGAACATAAAATATTTTGCTAGTAAGATGTATGAGGAGATGAATATACCAATTGATGGGGAGGAAAATAAGATTTTTTATTGTAGTGATGCATTCAACACTACAGAGGTAATTAAATGATCAGTGGGTTTTGTTAAGTTATAACCATATATGACCGTGAAAAACTAAATTTTTATTTATATTTTCAGGTTTTCCCTTCTCAAGATGCTATGTTGAATTGGATCTGACATGTTACGACAAAAATGGATTTATGCTTATTATATTTAGGTCAAAAAGAGACACAAGATGTAATAATGGGAAGACATTCATAATTCTAATTGGTGAAAGAGGTGGAAAATATATCAAAGAATGCATCATCAAATAGGGTGACTAGTACCAAAAAATGTGTGTCCCTTCAAGCTAAGAGGAACAACTTTAAAAAGGGTTGGATAACGGGTTCTTAAGGTAATGTGTGGTTGTCACACCATGATTTAGCGGAAACATTGGTAGATCATTCATATGCTGGTTGACTAAGTGTTGAAGATAAGTCTTTGGTAGGTGATACAACAAAGAACATGGTGAAGCCAAGAAGCATACTACTTACATTGAAAGATCATAACATGCATAATGTCACTACTATCAAGCACATTTACAATGCCCAACAAGCCTATTGAACTTCTCAAAAAGGTCCTAGCACAAAAATGCAACACTTAATAAAGTTATTGGAACATAATAAGTATGTGTACTGATATAGAATGGTGGGTGGTTCAGATGTTATTAGAGATATATTTTGGTCATATCTAGACTCCATTGAACTTCTTATTACTTTTCACATTGTTTTTCTCATTGTTAATACTTACAAAACTAACAAATATCGGTTGCCACTACTAGAGATTGTAGGTGTCACTTCGTTAGAGTTTACATTCTCTATGGCATTTGTTTATATGGAGTCTGATCGAGTTGATAACATTACTTGGGCATTCCAAAAGTTAAGAGGATTGATTATCAATGACAATGAGATACCCCAAGTGATTGTAACTGATAGAGACATTGTTTTGATGAACATAGTGCAAGGGTTCTTTCAAAGTTCTTCAAATTTGTTATGTCATTTTCATATAAACAAAAATATGAATGTTAAATGCAAGTTGATAGATTATCCAAAGGAAAAATTTGACCTAGTTATGGATGCATGGGTTGATGTTATGAATTCTCCTAATAAAGGTGAATATATGGAATGCCTAACATTATTTGAGAAGGTTTGCTCAAGTTTTCCTACTTTTGGTAATTATGTGAAAAATACGTGGTTAATTCCACACAAGGAAAAATTTGTCACGACATAAATAGATAAAGTAATGCATTTGGGTAACACAACAACCAATAGGCAAGCTTAAACTCATATTTTAATAATATATAGTGAAAATATATTATAATTATTAACTAAAATATTGTTGTAATACTTATTATTATTATCATTGTTGTTGTTGTTGTTGTTGTTATTATTATTAATGTGCTACTTGATAGGGTTAAGGCATCACAATGGAGGTTCAAGAGACTGATTTAAGATAGCAGGGGAGATTTGTGTAATTGTTTGGATGCGATGAATAACATGTTTACATTGCAACTCACATAGATTAATGTGTCATTCAAGAAAAGCATAAATGTGGTGAAACACAGGCACAATACTTCACGTAATAATTTGCAAGGATTTGTATCAAAGAATGCATTGAGTCATATTGTTGACGAGTATGATTGAGTTACAGATGTTGACATTGATAGTTCTATATGTGGCTGCACAATTAGAATTACACATGGTCTACCATATGCATGTGCACTTTCCAGGTATAGTACGATGTGTCACTCAATTTCCTTCCATACAACCCATGTTCCTTGGAAGATATTAAACCTTAATGAGAAAGGAAAAAATAATAGAGGTTCTGAGTTATCACAACAATATTATATAGATGCTTTGCTAAAGCGATATCAGGAACTTTATCCTTCATATTAAGAGCATGTCGATGCACAATTTTTTTACCCAAGATAGCACCTCAACTTGCCTTTCATCTCAAAAATTAGTTGTGATCATTTTAAACATGAGAGTTTTTCCATATATAGGCCTATTTTCTATTGTATTTCATTCATTTATTGAAGACATTATTGATGTGAAAGCTTATGGGAATTGTGGCTATTGCGCAGTTGAAGCTCAACTTGGCATAGGTGAGGAATCGTGGTCTATAGTCCAACATGACTTGATTAAAGAGCTTCAACAATGGAAGGATGATTATGCCAATCTCTTTGACAACAATGACCAAGTGGATAAATTAAGCAATCTTTATATGTTTGTAGACATGCATCTAAAGATATATGGATGACATTACCAGATATGGGTCATGCAATGGCCTCAAAATATAAAGTGGTCCTAATCTCTTTATCTTTAGAGCAAAACATAGCATTTTTTCCTCTTAGAGGTCAACTAATATTGTCTAAGTCAAGTCACCGACTTATTACTATTGGGTTTGTGCATAATAGTCACTTTGTACATGATGCACTTTCTTTAAAATGATCAAATATGGTTTAATTTAAGTTATTGACTTTGTTCAATTTAAACAAAATTACAGGTAGTTTTAAAGGTTGGGTCTGCATTAGCTCCCATTGATTTGCAATGGTCAACATATTGTAGAGTTGAATCTCATTCTTGGAAAACTTCAT
Source organism: Glycine tomentella (assembly GCA_007407185.1). Classification (NCBI taxonomy): domain Eukaryota; kingdom Viridiplantae; phylum Streptophyta; class Magnoliopsida; order Fabales; family Fabaceae; genus Glycine; species Glycine tomentella. The sequence continues at coordinate 602,259 of PYAF01002329.1, read as the reverse complement.
ATGTTAGTCGCATGCAACATTTTGGTCATTATTTACTAAAAAGATAGGTTGTGTTACTTGCTTAGACATTACTAGGATTGAAATATTATTGTTTATATCCTAAACCTTACTATTTTTCTTTAACACATTATGCATTGTTTGAATTTTATTTCGCTTTAAATTATGGTTGTGTTTATTAAATATTAAAATTTATTTAATATATTCTTAAGGACCCAAGTTCTCTTCACCACTCTAGGTGAGCATTGCCATTCAACCTCCACTTTCACGATCTCCATCATTTCCACAGCCAGAACGCCCCACGCGACTCTTTTCATCTCGCACTATCTGTGTCTCGTAACACACTCTTGTTTTCTTACATGTATCTCAATATCATGCTAACACACTAGAATAAAGTTCTAGTCAACACATGAACTTGTCCTCGAGTCCCTGTGGACTACCATACATCCAAAAATCTCCAGAAAGTAGTAATTACACGCTACAGTTGAAAATCCACTGTATCACACAAATATTCACATGCAATTTCAGTGTCTGAAGTCACACCTCCCAGTTTCCAAATAAAATAACACACATAACAAGTATAATTGTCTAAAAGTCACTCTTCACGAGTCTTTCAATTAAAATAAAATAGTGCACCACATATTATTCACCGAGCAATTTTCAGCAAGCCAACACTAAGTCAAAACTAGCAATTTATCACAAATCATGCATAAAGTACCAAACATAGGTCCTAGCAAAACATAATAGAATCATGGCACAACTAAAATTAAATAAATAATTATACATATAATTGAAGATGATATTCTCATATTTCTAGCAAGATTTCCCAATTTATTAGCAAAAATCTACAAAAATTCCTAGAAATTCTACAAGGCAGCAAGACAAAGTTGTTTCCAGTTTTGAGACAGTTCAAAGATGTACAATTTTATTCTTCTTCCCAAAATCAAATTGAATATTACTCTTTCCAGATTGAAGCTAACAAAAAATATATTTTCATCAAGTCAAAAATACTACCAAAATTTGATTCCTATCATCCCCAATAAAATCTTTTTCCAAGACCCTCTTCTTAACTTCAAAGACAGTTTTTCCAGCAACTACTCTTCTTTGTCTTGCCTTTTAAAATTTGAAGGTAACCTCTTTAATTCACCTAACATAAATGGTTCAAAATCTTATTTTGTCTATTTCAAGGATAAATCGTAAACACAAAGTTTCAGAGTTGAGAAAAATAGATCATTGTCAGTCTCAAACTCTAAAATAGAGAGGTCAACTTTAAGGTCACAGATGGCCTCCAATTTGAACTGAAATCTTTTCGACCTCGACATAAAAGTTATTTAATGTTGTGTTTAATTTAATTCAAGACAAATTTCACAAAACTCCAATGTGTAGATTTTACAAAACCTTCGAGACAATAGCACATGTTCGCAATAAAATCAAAAGATAGCCACTACCTCTTAGGGTTTAGCTTTGAATTTCACAAGATAACTTTGTCCAAAATTTTTAAGAAAATGTGGGCAGAGTCTCTCTTGTTTACATAGACTTCCCCAAGCTTCAAGATTCCAAAAAGAAAATGAAAAAATAGAAACATGCTTGCTCAACATAGCCAATACTCAAGAACAGAATTGAAAAAAAAAGTGTTCCCTTCATCCAATTCAACATGAAATTCTAATTTCAACACTCAATGGGGACAAATATGCAAATACACAGTTGATATCCCCAAATCAACCATGTTTGAATCCACATGAAAGAGCCCCCTTACCTAAAGCTTGTTTTTCAAAAAGAAAATGAAGAGGAATGATGAAAAGAGTGTAGATGAAGGTGTTGATTTCCTAGCTTGCATGCAAGGAAATGGTGATAAAGCTCTCTTATCCTTCCTCAAAGCTCACATCCAGCAGCTACAAGGAGAGAAAAAATAGCACAATTTTTCTTCTAATGTTTTTGTGAGAGAGAGAATGAGTGCTTTAGGAAAATTAGAAAGTGTTGGTGTGGATTTGGATGGGTTTGGCCTTGGAATTTGGGGAGATTAGGTGGAGGGTTATGTGTCAATTAAAAAGGATGCATGTGATAGGTGTTGATCAATTAGGAATTAAGTTTTAGGTATATCGAGTTTAGTTTCTTCAGTGTAATTTTCATTGTGTAATTATAACACAATATAATTAAATTTTGTAAACTAGTAATATAAAAATCTATATTAGTTGATTAAATAAAATTTTATCTAAACAAATTATTTACAAGTAAAATTTTCTAAATACAAAATTATCAGAAGAATTTAGAACTTAAGTATATTAAACCAACATGGAAACAATTCAATTAGTTATCACACTAACAAAAATATTTTAAATCTTACAAACGATTCAATGACAAACAAATTAATCACTAACTATATTTAATTATTTAGCCCACATCATTTTCATATTAGAAACAATTAAAGGAATCGTAATTAAATCATA